>MTQE01000401.1:11157054-11169084 GCA_014337955.1 Aspidoscelis marmoratus | reverse complement strand
TCTTCAATGGACAGGGCAGGGACAGCAAGCACACCCCAGCTCCCAATGACGTGAACGCAAATCTCCCCCCGTTAGCCCGCAAGCGTCCCTATGTGCGTTCCCAGCTCACTGGCAATGTGTGCTGGTCCCCCAAACCGTGATGAGACTTGTTTTTTCAGGTATCAAATTTGGCACCCTTTTGGCATGGTTTGGGGGGATTTGGTATGCATTTTGCGGATCAAATCCAAAATCCGTGGGGACAAACCTTTCTCATCCTGTGCTTGGAACCACACCAAAGTTGCATGGGGACACAGCCTTAGTCTTTTACTTTTTGCACAGGTGTATAGCACAAAGCCATATGAATGCCATCTCTCCCTCTGTTTTAACAGAGAGTTGTCACAACTGTGTCTTGCCATCTTATTTGTAGCTTATCTTTTATTGTTCATTATAATTTTTTTTAAAAAAAAGATTTGCAGCAACAGAAAAAGCTCATCTGCCTGTTGCCTTTAAACATCTCACATAAAATCAGTGATAGTCACATAACACTTTGAGCACTATAGCAGCATGTAGTGTTAGTAGACCAGATCCAATGCTACAGTAAAGCAATTGCAGTTACTAGATACAATTTGGCAAGACGGGCTTTAGAAATAGTATTGCTCAGAAAATATTTAAAAACCCATTATCCCATTACAGGATGCTGGATAAGTCTCACTTAGGATGCCTCCAGATGGCAGGAGGCAAATATGGCATCTTTAGACTTTGCAGTTGCTTTTCACTGCCCCTGACAGATGGTAGGAGGCAATTCTGGTGTCTTAACTTCATCTGCTGGCTCCTTTCATTATTCTTCCTGTCCCAAAGCCAAGCACCTGTCTAGTTCCTTTTTCCCCTGACACTGCTAGCATCTAGGTATCTGCAACAAGAACAATAACTCAAGGACTTGGCAAATGGAAATAAGCCATTGTTATTATGGCAAGACTGGTATTGTTGCGGGGTTTCCTCTAATAGGAATGTTTTCGGATATCACCTCAATATCCTGGGACTATACTGGAAATGCAATGGTTATGTGTGACATTCCCAATGAAATCCCAGGAGATTGCAGAGCCTTTAACCCACCTTTGAAGAACTATTATTACACCTTTGTATGTACCATACTGATTCCAGGTTGAAGATAATTTTTATCCCTTTGTACTTTTAGTAATTCAGTGAAAGCAAGAGATATTAAGGAAACAACCATTGTGGAAAAATACATCCTTTTGATGGCACAAAAATAGAAATGAAGGTATAGATATTTTGAAAGTGTTATTCATGAGGAAGGAAGGATAAAGCTTTGCCCCAGTTCAGAACTTCTGTGATTTCAGTGGGACTTAAAAGTTCTGTTGTAGTTTGGGTTCATACTCCAAGGGCCAGCGCAACAGATTCTTACAGAGTGGCTTTGATAAGCAAGAATAACTAAAAGTGCCTTGTGCAGATCTCATGGAGAGCTTTATTGCTACACTTCTGGATTTGTGTTGCTTTGCACCTGTTACACACAGTCACGTCTATAACATATTTTCCCCCTTTTATTCAGAAGCCTCGCTATGAAATTCGCTGGAAGGTGATAGAATCAGTCAGCTCCGATGGGCACGAATATATTTATGTGGACCCCATGCAGCTTCCTTATGATTCCAGCTGGGAGGTTCCCAGGGACAAACTGGTGCTTGGTAAGGGAAAAAGAGGTCATCAGGCAGCTTGAAGCTTGAATGGAGGATGCTACAAAGAGTAAGGGAGACAGATCCGCCCTTTCTCCTTCCCTCCTTCCCTTCCCCTGTGGCATCTACTGCTTCTTCCAATGCAAGTCCTGAGGATGATGAGAAAGAATTATCATACTTCCTAGTAGAGACAGAAACTTATTTGCCACTGCTCTTCAGTAGGGCTTTGGACACCTCTGTGGAAGCGCCCTCCCCGCATGTGGTCCAGTGCTTGGTAGTACCCATGTCCAGGAAGAGGGATGCCCACTGAAGTGGCAGGTGAGGGCACCTCTCCAAAGAGTGCAGTTTCATCCCGCTACTTACTGATGCCTCTGGCAGGTATTGTACTCCTTTGTGGGTATATTATGCTGCCAGACATGGAGACGCAACACTTGAGACCTTCCCCTAGGTGCCTCCACATGGATTTGGGGACATGACTTAATATGCTGGACAGCATTGTTCAGCAAGGGCTGTACTTAGCACTTAAGAACTGGTAGCAGAATTTAATAGCAGAGTCGTTCAGTTGTTCAGGCATGCCAGGCCCCTCTGTCCTCTACTGTCTCCCAAATCTTGCCCAAGTTCATGTTCGTTGCTTTCATACACTATTATGTACCCATCTCGTCCCTTGCCATCTCATCCTTCTCCTTTTGCCTTTAATCTTTCCCAGCAACAAGGTTTTTTTCTAGTGAATCCTTTCTTCTCATTGTGTGACCAAAATATCAGCTTCAGTATTTGCCCTTCTCATGAACAGTCAGGACTGATTTCCTTTATTATGGACTGATCAGATGTTCTTGCAGTCCAAGGGACTCTCAAACATCTTTTCCCACCACCACAATACAAAAGTGCCAAGTCTTTGGTGCTCAGGTTTCATTATGGTCCCAACTGCAGGGAAAACCATTGCTTTCACTATATAAACCTTTGGAGGCAAGGTGGTGTCTCTGGTTTTTAGTGTGCTGTTGAGCTTTTCAAAAACTTTCCTTCCAAAGGGCAAGCACCTTTCAGTTCCATGGCTGCAGCCACCCACTGCAGTGTTCTTTGAGCCCCCCCCCCAAAAAAAATCTGCACTGCTTTCATTTCTTCCCCGTTTTCCAGGAACTGCTCTGATCAGATGCGATAGTCTTGTTTCTTTTTTTAATTTTGAGCTTCAGGATAGTGACAGACAGCCAGTGTATCACTAGGGGGCGCCAGAAATCTGTGATGCATCACAGATCTAATACAGCATCAGCAGTGCATCCATGTTCACATCTAAACTTTAATCCGGTTTCAGTCTACATTCACAGGGAGAAACCACATCAGCAAAGTGATTAGACCATTTTCTTTCCTCTTTAACTGGTAGATTTTCTGAGTTAGATAATGCTAAAAGAAAACAGCTTGACACCTTGGCTGATAGGTTCTCTCACTCCAAAAGTGGACTGAAACTGGATTAAAGTTTAGGTGTGAATGCAGTTCATGTGATGATCCTGCTTCTTAAAGGAGTTGTATAGAGCAGGACTGTGAGCGGAAAGGAGTACAAAAGAGAAAGAATCAGAGATGCTTCTTCGGTTTGGAAGATGAGAATTTAATCATGCAGGGCATAACTGAGGTAGCAGGCAGCAAAGCATATCAGGGTACAAGATATGGGCAACAGGTTCTAGTCTGCCATTTCTAATTGTTATTAACTTGACTAGCAGAGCTGGCTCATGCAGCTGATCTGGCAGAGTGGCATGAGAGAGATGAAGCTCAGTTTGGAGCCTTACCCCGAATCATGTTTTTATCTTTAGCAGAATATCTCCCTTTCCCTGGTGCTTTTACAGTTCCAGTGTACAAGATACTGCTGACTTCAAGGCATATATACCCATAACTAATGGACCAGTACAAATTCATCCTTTCTGCACTTACCTCATCTGTAACCTTGCCCACTAATCTATATTGAGGCATGGGTTAGATCAGTGATGGCAAACCTTCTCAGCTCGGTGTGTCAAAATTCACAAGAAAACCTAGCTTAACTCAGATGCTGTGTCACATCTAGAAATATCCATAATTTTGTGATATTTGTAGCTCTAGTAAAAATTATATTTTTGATATATGCATTTTATTAAAAGCAAAAACAAATACTTTACATTAGTGACTTTTGTTGCTGAATTTCATTTGCTAAATCTTCAATTGAAAGTTGGTATTTCGTACACTTCAAGAACAAGCAAGCACTACATGCCCAGGTGCCAGGGGTGTGTCACCCAAAAGGGCTTGGCGTGTCACCTGTGACACGTGTGTCATAGGTTGGCCATCATTGGGTTAGCTCAAAGAATTATAGAATCATAGAGTTGGAAGGGACCTCTAGGGTCATCATATCCAACCCCTGCTCACTGCAGGGTTTCCTAAACCATCCCAGACAGATGTAGGCCCAGCCTCTGCTTGAAGACCTCTGGCGAAGGAGAGCTCACTACCTCCCATGGCAACCTATTCCATTGACTGATTGCCGTCACTGTCGGGAAGTTTTTCCTGAAAGCTAATCTGTATCGATTCCCTTGAAGTTTCATATTATTGTTTCTAGTTGTCCCATCTTGTGTAAGTGAGAATAGGGACGATCCCTCTGCACTGTGACAGCCCTTCAGATCCTTGAAGACTGCTATGATATCTCCTCTCAGTCTTCTCTTCTGTAGGCTAAACATTCCTAGAGCCTTCTACTTTTCCTCGTGGGGTATGGTTTCCAGACCACTAACTATTTTGGTAGCCCTCCTTTGGACTTGCTCAGCTGTGTCCGCACTGATGGTGCTAATCCGGCCCATGCCTTCCTGGAACTTGGTAGTTGCTGCTCCCCCTCTGAAGGCTAGTAACAAAAGTTCCTAGACTCGGGGCCTGGGGGAGATGCTTTGCAGCAGCATAGCACTTCACACAAAAGCACCCCCGGTAGTACTGGAACATGGAGACATGCTGTCTGCATACCTTCTGGATGAAGGCCCTTGATCCTCTGGTACTATGAATTAAATGGTAATTAATCCACATCCTGCTCCATTTAAGTACAATAGGAGCAGAACCAGTGGGGGCAGAACCTCCTGATCCAAATTAACATGCAGATGGGAGGCCCAGAATGTGGCCCAAATTTTCCCTTCATCCAGATCTCAAGTAAGTGCAAAGAATGTCATTGATTCTGCTTTGTTGAGAGGTCAATATGTGAAACTGCATTGGGATGCAGAATTTAAATGAGATGTGAATAAACAAGACATAATTCCAAGACTTGCATTTAACATACAGCATTAAAAACTCTTAACAGATTCTGCTTGAGATTTATTACACTGCACTGAACATGCAGTTTAAAAAAAGACAATCCATAAAGCAGCCTAGAGGGGCTGTTGCTACATACTAGTGTTCCTATCCCATTTCTAATCCACATTTAGGCCAGAAAGTGTCACACATTCATGCATGGAATTCCAAGCTGTCCTGGCTTTTAGGGAGGATATTCCATGCCGCAGAGAGAGCAGCTTCGGAAACACTGAACACAACGTTTTTCTGCAGTGTGCATTTGACAAGGGGTGTGAATTGCAATCTACACTCTTTCCATGTCTTCTGAGGAAGTGGGCAAACAGAATAAGAGCAGCCGAGAATGACAGCATGATGCTGTGGATTGCAAAATTATCATATTAGCTTGCCACCTAGCGGTCACTCGTAAAATACTAGCAGTGTTAAAAAAATCCTGAGCTCTAGGGCCGCCTTATCAGTCAGATGGAAACTGTCTCTTTCCCAGACATCATAAATCATAAGTCCCAACTTTAGTCATTTCCCATATGGAATAAGTTGGACAGTCTTAAATTTCAAGTAAAGTAACATTTTCCACACTGCTTCTTCTAGGGCTTCTCCCACTGATGTGAATAACTGGAACACTCTGACAATCTTGATGGTTTCTTACTTTGTTGCTATTGCAGGGCGCACACTGGGGTCTGGAGCTTTTGGGCGTGTGGTGGAAGCCATCGCTCACTGTCTGAGCCACTCACAGTCGACAATGAGAGTTGCAGTGAAAATGCTTAAGTGTGAGTTTGTGATATTCCTTTTCATTCACACGGATCCCAATGTTCATTCTGCCTTCCAGTGCCTTGCTTTCTGATTATGCTTTTATTATCATATGTCACATTTTAGTACGATTGTCAATGGGCTGTACCATGTGTTTTGTCCTTTTATCCCTCCATCTCACAGCTACTGCCAGAAGCAGTGAGAAACAGGCCCTAATGTCAGAACTGAAGATCATGAGTCATCTGGGACCTCATCTGAACATTGTCAACTTGCTTGGGGCCTGTACCAAAGGAGGTATTATCTCAGTTTTATTTCCTTCATTTAGATTGCACCATTGCTTAGGAATGAACAAATGTGACAAATTTCATTTTCTACAAGCTTCTCTTATTTTCCATCTTATATTCAGTTCACTCTACATCTCTAATCAGATTATGAATTTAACAAAGAAGCAGAGTTTAAAACACGCATGTGCCTGCATGTACCAACGCACACACAAGGAAACCCAAACATAAATTTTGTGCAGAATTTAGTCTTCTATACAAGATATTGCAAACACATTTTCCTAACAATATGTATTTTTGTATCTTTTTATGATATCTTTGTTAGGGAAGTATAAATTTATAGGGATACTTGCTTTTCAAGTTGCTTATTAGTGCAGGAAGGGAATTTTGTTGTTGCTATTGGTAAATTCCCATTTATAAGTAAACTCTCCCATTTCTTGTTGCATATCAGAAACACTTTACCATATGTTACACAGAAGTATGCGCATTAGGTATGCTCACCAAAAGCTTAGGCAATAAGAAACTTCCCTTTAGACAGGAAGAGGGAAACTGAAAAGAGCTCATCTTGGAACCCAGAGGCTTCATCTTCATGGCCCAAAAAAGGGGTTCAGCATTCTGCTTCTGTGCCAGAAGTCAAGGCATGTACACACCTGGCACCTCTTGCCCCGGTAAGCATTGAAATTTTGCCCGGTGTTTCTGCCTCATGGGAGTAAGCAGTGGACAGGAAATGGCCATGGAAGTCAGCCATTTTTTTCTCTGGCACTTAGTTGTGCTAGGCAGGTAGTGATTAAGGGAAGTTGCTCTTGTAGCCACCCTTCCAGACAGTAGCAGTGGGAGCTGAAGAGAAAGAGTTGTTCCCTGGAGTTTACCAACAGTGCCTCAAAGAGTTTTACTGCTGTTGTGGCTGGTTGTAGCCTAAAGACGGTGGTGACATATACCTGTTGCATCCTGGGCCTGGCTTGAAGTGCTGGTGGCCCAGTATGGAGCTTTACTAGCACTTGATTTGCAGATGGCGCCATTGTGCCTCAGTCTTATCAGCCTAGCATGGTATTGTAATACCGTGCTAAGCTGTTAAGTGTGAAAAGGACCTTTGTCTGCATCCAGACAGGCAGCTAATGGGCTATCTCAGTACTGGAGGTGTGGGGATCTGCCACAGAGGCAAGAGGCATGTTGTGCACATGGTTGGAGATGCACTGTTGCTTCCAGAGGTCTGAAGCTATGGAACAGAACAGCTTAGAGGCTTTTGCACAGCACAGTTTAGCGTCCAAACAGAAAAGATTCCAGAGATGTACTATTTTGGGCCTGACACTTAACCGGACTAAGTGGAAATCACCCCTGATAATTTGTCTCCGTTGCTACCACATGCAACATCCTGGACATGGAGCACTACCAGGGACTGATATTGCAGCTGGGGGCTCCTATCAGGCTGTCGGGAGTGGGTACATTTGTTCCATTTTATGCAGGTGGATACAGTCCCAGGCTCCATTGATTTTTTTTCCCCCATAGGCCCTATTTACATCATAACAGAATATTGCCGCTATGGAGACCTTGTGGATTACTTGCACAGGAACAAGCATACCTTCTTGCAATACTGCAGTGAGAAAGCCAAGCAAGAAGCACAGGTGTATGGGAATGCTCCCAGTACAGACGGCGTCCAAAGGTACTAGTCAATTAATTATTTACTAATTAATTAATTTACTTATTAATTCTTTCTTCCATAGTTAGTGCTGCTGTTATCCCAAGGCCATGACCTTTCCGGTGTTGTGGTACAAAGCTATGAGGGATATTTCCTCTTGTATTTGTTCTGCCTAAAGCTGTGTCCCCCATGTGGGTTTGGCACCAAGCCTCACCATTCACTTGTCACACATGCACGCCTAATGTGAGAACACCACCAGCATGTCTGGGCAAGTGTGCTGCACACTCCACGATCAAATTTCAAAAAGCAACTCTGGCAGTGTAGTGAATGTGTTGTTCTGACCACCGAAATGGCAGCTGGAAATTATCCACAGTGTACGAACAGCTGCAAAGGGAGGACCAAAGGGAGACGTGCTGCTAGACAGCCCAGTTCAAGGTTTTAATCTTGACTTATAAGGCCCTAAGTGACTTTAGAATCCCAAATATCTAAAGGAATGCCTTCTTCCATATCGATCTGCCCACGTCTTAAGATCTACAGTCTAGGCCCCCCTGGTTGTACCACCATAAGCAGCAAAAGAAATGGGCACCTGGGATAGGGCCTTTGCAGTGATAGCTCCTCGCAGAGGTGCATCAGGTGCCTTCACTTCACATGTTTAGGAGAACAGTGAAGATGAATCTCTTTGCCCTGGCCTTTAGTAGCTTTTCCTCCCATTTCATTTGGTTTTTAATGTTACAACCTCCCCTCCCCCTCAAGGCCCTTGGATATAGAGCAGGATAAACATGCGAATAAATATCAGAGCACATATGGATACCGATACATGGGACAATGGGATGTGGAAGCTATGAAAAAAGAATGCATGTGTTGTCTAATTCAGAGATCAAAACACTGCACATGTGCCTTTAGCCCAAGCCTGACTTATCAAGGGAAGAAATTCTTAGATCGCATAACACCTGTGCTTGCTTGGGCAGCACATATACTAAAATTGGACAGATACAGAGAAGATTAACATGGCTCCTGCACAAGGATGACATGCAAATTCATGAAACATTCAATTTTTTTAAAAAAAGATTGCATGCCACCTTGTTCAAATTGTTTGGTTTGGACAAGGACAGGAGGTTCAAGCAGACGCTCATCTCATGGAACGTTTGCAATGACCACCATCCAGAATGCAGATCAGCAATATGCATATTCTATGAATTCCCTTCAGATGAACCAGTTGCATTAACATAAGAACGTAAGAGGAGCCCTGCTGGATCAGGCCACAGCTCACCTAGTCCAGCATCCTGTCGCACACAGTGGCCCACCAATTGCCCATGGGTATCTCAAGCAGAGACAAGGGCAGCAAATGGCCTTAGAAATATCCTGCTTTTCCCCTAGCCGGAAAGATGTTTACTTAGGCATCCATTCTAGTAGCCATTGATACATCTGTCATCCAATAAATTTGTCTAGCCCTTCCTTAAAGCCATCTGGGCTGGTAGCTGTTACCACCCAAAGGATTATCATGAATTGCGGCATGTAAAAATGCACGATTGGATAAAACTTACTTTCTTCTTGCAGCCACACTTCTTTATCTGTTGAAAGTGATGGGGGCTACATGGACATGAGCAAGGATGAGTCACTGGATTATGTGCCCATGTCAGACATGAAGGGTGAAATCAAGTATGTGGACATTGATTCCTCCAATTACGGCACGGCATATGAGCTGGACAGCTATTCCACAGCAGGTAAAAAAAACCACAGTTGCAAGAGGCAGCATAGATGCATTTGAAATGCCAAAAGAGACGAGGTGAAAATTTTGGGTGTTTTTCCACTGTCACTAGAAGTACCCATTAAGTACCCATTAATGGGTACATGCCATTAAGTACCCATTAATGGGTACTTAATGGGTATTTCTAGTGACAGTGGGAAAACACCCTTTGTTGATGTTTTTGAATGTTTCAACCTGGGGAAGCAAGTCTCTTACCTTTACTCCCGGGATCACTTAGGCAACATCTAGACATATGAAGTGTTGTGGTGTTGATGTGGTATTGCATTGTGCCTTCCAAGTGTCCCTTCCTAATGAATGTCCCTAGGGATATGTAGAAATATTTGTAAAGTTCGAAATTCATATGAATTTGGCCAAATTTGGACATTTGTATTCAAATCGAATGTTGGCGCATTCAAAGAATGACATTTGAATTTGAATTTAATGTTTTGATACATTCCTATGAAGCATTGTATGAGATTTGTATGGGACATGTATGGGATTCATATGCATTCGTATGGCATTTGTATGGGATTGAATATTCGTATTGAATCCAAATCCCACTACATTCAAAGGGGATCTATTCAAACCAATACAAAGTGTCTTGCATTCAGTTCAATACAAATTGAATACCAAAAAAAAATCTATGCACATCCCTAAATATCACCATAGCAGCACTTCCTGAGGAACCACGGAAAAGTGCTTGAGAGTATGAAGGCGTGGTGGGTGGCATGTAGGCCTGTGCTTGTTTGTTACCAATGAACTGCTTAGAGAGGCCTGGGACTGTTAGGTGCCTCACCCAGAAATTCTGGGTTCTCCAAAGCACTTGCCAGGTGAGTCTCCTGTAAAAGGTACAGTACACTCACCTCTGTACCCCTCTCTGTGGCTGTATAAAACCCGGACCATATTTCTGCTTTTTATTTGCAGTTTCTGAAAAAGTGACACTGATAAACGAGTCTCCTCTTCTCAGCTATACAGATCTTGTTGGAGTTAGTTTTCAAGTTGCCAATGGAATGGAGTTTCTAGCTTCTAAAAATGTAAGTGCATTTTTGTGGGGATTTTTTTGTAAGAGGCTTATGTTGTTCTACGGAGGGATGGCTAGTTTCAGTGAAAAAGTTTCTGGCACAAGTTGAAGTTGGCAAGAGTAAATGCTCAGTGGGACCTTCCTTTATAAACACAGACAGGACTTTTGATTCATTAGTGGCTAGGATCACAATCAATAGAAAAGGTACTTCTGAGTCAGCTGAGGGACTGCTTAGAGATGTTTTGCTTCTGGGATTGTTCACACACCACTCTGTTCCCCTCCCCTTATGAACAACTAAAGCTGGAAAAGGTGGATTAGAGATGGGAAGAGAATATGAGGCTCTGATACTACCATCTCTCAGGAGTTGCTTTTTTTGTTCTTCATGAACACACCAAATGATAAACAGTATTGCCTTTATGCTTCTCCTGATTCACCAGTGACATGGACCAGGTGAACAATATTCAGTGAGTGGAACTGAAGCTTTATAATAAGACTGACATTTGAATTTGAATTTAAGCTCATACAAGCTTTCTTTATTCAAGGACCTTTTGTCATAAACGCTTTTTTGTGAGGCAGGATTCAGCTCCACCTTTCAAGAACTTTCTCACAGCCAGTGCTGGGAATTTGGATAATCTTCCTTTAAGCTGACATGGAGATACCATTAAATGCAACCACTGAGGCCGTTCCTGATGTATAGCCTTAGTCCAGGATGGTTTTTCCTCATTCTGCTGCAGATATTAAATAAATATCTTCCCCTGTAGATATTAAATAAATAAATCCCCTGAGCCAGAAAACTAGAATTGTGGAGCAAGTTTAAATTTTCCAAAGCAACGTATTTCCATATAGAATCATTTTATGCAAAGACTTGGTCTGTGGTCAGACCTAAGTTTTAATCCGGCTTCAGTCCACCTTCAGAGGGAGAGAACACATCACCAAAAGACCAGGAATTTTCTTTCCACATTCTCTATCCTGAAGGTTAACACTGAAAGAAAACTCGTCACTTTGTTGATGTATTCTCTCAGGCAGCGTTCCCACTTGACTTTTAAATCTGGATTGGACTTTTTAAATCCAGATTCAGGGCCAAGTGTGCATTCTGGTTCAGCCATTGCTTAGGAAAGATTGTGGGAAAGGTTATGTCTGAACACATACCCAAGGCAAAAATATTAGACAGTGGGGGACCAGTACGCGTTGCTCAGTGAGCCGGGAATGCACATGGGGATGCTAGTGGGCTAGCGGGGAGGAGATTTGAGCTCATGTCATTGGGAGGTGGGGTGTGTTTGTTGTCCCTGCCCTGTCCATTGAAGATTGCGGCCGCTGACTTTTTAAAATGCTGATCGCAAAGGTAGGCTGGAGAACGGCTTGGTTTTTAAATTTTCTGCCATTTCCACGGAGGTAATTCCAACCCCTTTCAAGAATGCCAAGGCAGGCTGCATAATGGCTTGATTTTTGTTCCATTTGCAACCCCCATTTCCCTGATCTGCAAGGGGATCATAAATAAAGGCTTGATTTTCAGTTTATTGCCATTCTCATGGTTCCCAGTGCAGCGGAGGTATGCAAAACTGCTCAAGTGCCTATTGCCGCTAAACCTCATAGTGGCTTTCGGCATTTAAAAAAAATTAAAAGTTATTTTTATGAATGAAGCTTTATTTTTACTT
>MTQE01000401.1:11091500-11156991 GCA_014337955.1 Aspidoscelis marmoratus | reverse complement strand
TATTTTTATGAATGAAGCTTTATTTTTACTTGTTTCCGTGCCTCCCACCCGAGTCCTGGTTTTCAGTGCTGCTAAGGGAGGGGGGAATGCGGCACAGGGGTGGGCTGACATCAATCCGACTTCCAGTGAGAAGAGAGGGGGCAGAGAGGAAGGGGCACTGCTTCCCCATACTAGGGTTCAGCATGGTTCTCATGGGGACACCATCATCCGGTCCCAACCCGTACCTGTCCAGCGTTGCCTGGAATGTTGGGTGTCCCCATTCCCATGCAAGGCCCATGCTTGGCTTGCATGGGGACCGGGCCTCTTATTATTTTATCCTTTCATGGCTAATCTATTGTGGAAAGGATCCACCCCCTCAGGAGGTTTGTGCACCTGCTCATCTGCCCCTATAGTGAAAAGAAAGGCATCGGAAGAGAAAACACATGTCTGCCATGATTAGGCTCACCAAAACTCATCTAATGGATTTAATCTGCTGAGTGTTTCCTTGCTGGTAAACATGGCACCGTCTTGCACCCAGACACCTTCATCACTCACAAAGACATGAAAACTTCAGCCCCAAATGATAACATAGTTTGTATTGCTTTGTTTTTCTTTTGCCTCAGTGTGTACATCGAGACCTGGCAGCAAGGAATGTGTTGATCTGTGAGGGAAAGCTGGTAAAGATCTGTGACTTTGGCCTGGCTAGAGATATCATGAGAGATTCAAATTACATCTCCAAAGGAAACGTGAGTTACAGTATTTGAAATGCCTAGAGTTCTACACTCAGGATTTGAAGTCTAACTTGTACCATATTATTTCCGTGCACTAAACATAAACCCTCTTGTATTATGAATTTCCAAACATAGCTAATTATTCATTTCTTTCATGGAACCTAATATAGAGGGACTTTGGACATGTGTAACATTATCTAAACTTCTTAACTCCATTGGATTTTTGTTCAGGTCTGAGCTAGGTATGTTGTCAAGATAAAGAGTCCCTTCGCTTCCTGTTCAGGCAGCAAAACAAAATAATTATTCTCTTTCCAGTTCATCTAACACTGTTGTAATTATCTTCTTATGAGTTTCATAAAGCTCCAGATCTAGCAGTTCCTTGTATGAAAATCACCCAGCTCTAGCAGCTCAGGTGGGGCCTGGGGCCTAGGGCCTGGAGGTAGGGTGTGGAGCACAGCTAAGGGTGGCTCTACCAGGCAAAACATCTGCTCACCCAGCTGCTGCTTGGAATGCTGGAGGCAGCACATAAAGGTACAGTGTGTCAGGTGACATTGGGCAGGGCACAGGCTAGTGTAGTGGAGCTGGACAAGTCACGTCCTCACCCAGCTACTTCTTGGGATGCTGGGGCTGAGCCTACAAGGTGCCACAGGCAGCCGACAAGGTAGGTGAGGAAATGCAGAGTTGTGCCCCTCTGTGCCCTTCTGAACATGACTATTTACATAAACCCAATGTTACTCAAGCTGGACTTCTTAGAAAATTCCAGGAACAGAGTTTGGAAAAGCTCCTTTTTAAAAAACCTACAACTTCCATGACTTTTAGCAAAAAGCTTGATTAGAAGTTCTGACTCAGAACTCAGTTTTATACTTCCTTATTCTATTTAACCCAAATAATTTCCCATGATCAAGGAGTTTATTTCCCAAGTTGCTCCCCTTGTGTGGCTCAGATGGGGAAGACTTTAGCATGGTTTGAAAGCATCTACATTGTATACAGAAGTTGCATTAGTAGCTAGCCGAAGAAAGAAAAGCCCCCTTCCTGAAACCCTAGAGAACCACCACAGTCAAACAGTCAACTCCCATGGCCAAGTAGGGATCTGAGCCCAGGAACTAAGTTCACATAAGCTGGTAAATGGAGATTGTAAATGTTTACAGTGCTTTTTAAAGGAAACATTCCAGAACCATGCCAAATACTAGTATATTAATTGCTTCTGGAAAGCCCAAGGTGAGTGTTGATTTGACCCAAGCAACCACAGTCCTAACCCAGAGTAGGAAATTTACTTACAGCTCAAGGCAAACTTCAGAAAGATGACACACTCCTCCTTGAAGGGGCTGTCCTAGAATCTTCCATTCATCAAGTCTGCACCCCACAATTAAATGTAAGGCTGCAAATGTAGCTTTTTTGCCCTTGCCATCTTTGGCTTCTTTTCCGTGACAAAAGAGCCTTTATATTTCATTGTCCACCTTTATCCTTGGTAACGCAGCCTTACCTCACTAAACACACAGCTCTAGACACAGAACTACAACATTCATCAGGTCATGTTTGTGATCATCTTCACAGAATAGTTCCCATGTTTATTTTATTGATTCTGCACTAGGTGACCTATGGATGACTTCACACCAGTTTATGCATTTCCTGTGTTCTCTTTAAGTCCGTGAGTCATCTGAAATACATTGACTAAGCAGCAGGGTTTCTTGCAGCTTAACTGAGGCTGCATCCAGATATCACTTACTTATTTCTTTGTATTTGGGTATTCCTAAAGAAAAGCATGGATATTCCAGAAGTCACATCTGGATGTACCCTGTGCTGTGCTAGCCAATATTTGTTTCCCACACGCAAATATCTGCTTGTGGCCTATGTTTATAAGGGACCAGGGCCCTGTTCATACAATGATGGACAGTTTGAGGCCTTGTGGGTAAAGCATGGAGGTCAAGATGGCCAGAAGACCTCCATCACCCACCCCAGGGGTTTCTCAAGTCATCCTGGGAGAGGACAGAAAGACTCAATGGCAGAACAAGATTTTCCACTTTGATGGCACCCTTTCTGGCTGTCTGGATTGCAATGGCTGTTTAATCTCCCCAATGGCCACACTACACCAGTGGCACCTAAGCTAAATTGAGAGGATGATGTCTTGTGAATGCAACCAAGGTAAAACATCCCCCCCCCCACTCAATTCCCATAGTCATGATGTGATTTAATTTCTTTCTAAGGCAAGGAGCGTTATTAAAGTCCTCTCAATCTACCACTTACTTCTTCAGAAGTACACCAATTATATATATGATTTTCTTCCATCTTCAGTCAAGCCGTATTGAAGTCAGAGCACATTAGTTAACAGCTGACATTTTTGTCAGGGCAGAAAGTCACTCAGTGTTTTTCTATTCAGAATGTGTCATCATTGCATTTCAAAACTACTTTTCTTGGGGGAAGTTCGAAAGGCATTCCTTTCATGTTATTACTGTTTTAAGCCAATCTAGAGCACCACATCTCCGTAGCATCACACTTTCACAGATTCTTCCAGTGAAGAACTCTTCCTGACTTGTAAACCCACTCTCTCTGTATTAAGAGGTCACGGTTGCTATGCAACACACCACTGCAATAGTGCAAAAGCTGGGGAGGGATTGCTGTTTAAGGAAAAGATTGACACATGTCTTGACTATGGAAGTAAAAAGTAACAAAAACGTTGACTGATAAGAATTGAAGGGAGGGGTATGAGGCAAGTTTGACCTATAGACGTGAAGGGTGGGACAGAAAGCATTTCTGAGGGATCAATTTGAGGTAACCCCAGTTTGTTACATTTACTTATTTATTTATATTTATATCCCCCCCATACCCAAGGGTCTCGGACAGCTCACAACATTTAAAAACAAACATATCAAAACTGTATCAAACAATACTAAAACCAGAACAAAATCCAGCATAATAATAACAATTTTTAAAAAACGATACAAAAACAGTTTAAAAAACAGTAGTGTTTGCAATGAGGGAAGCGTAGGGAACATTTAACCAAAGGCCTGAGTGAAGAGGTACGTCTTCACCGCCTTCCTGAACATAAACAGAGAAGGGGCCTGACACATCTCCAGAGGGAGACCATTCCACAGCCTGGGGGCCACTACCAAGAAGGCCCTCTCTTGGGTGCCCATCCGCCTAGCTGCTGAAGGCCGTGGGATAACCAGGAGGGCCTCCCCTCCAGATCTTAAGATGCTCAAGGCAGTTTACAGCAAACACCAGAAAACAACATAACATAGTAATGCAAAATGTAAATTTAAACAGAAAATATAAAATACAAATAAAGCACAGAATAAAGATTAAAAGATGCTTATCCTGTGAAAAACGCAAAACAGAGTTTCTTTTCTGGATCACCCCTTCAGCCCAGCATCTGTCAATAAAGGCAGCAGCAGGGAGAAGGAGGGAAGACAAAGAGTGGACTTAGAAAGGCATCAGACAAACAGAGCTGCTCCCAGCACCCAACTACGCTAGCAGTAGTTAATACAGTCAATACCAGAAGAAGGGAGTAAGCAAGAAATAATACAGTGCATACTACTGTAGTGCATTTGCACCTCTGTGACTCCATTTTAGCATGTGGAGTCTATTCCCACAATGCTTCTGATAGTGATCGTGACCAGAAATGGGGCAGTGTGATTGCCGTGAAGCACTTTCTGTCACCATATGTGGAAATGCTGTGGCAGAAGTCACTTTTGTAGGTGCCTTTGCAGCTAAGTGAAGATGCAGTCATAATTTATGGATATAACCCTCCAGCACTATCTTGATGTGCTTATGATTGTATCTAAAACTTACATTCAATATGCTTATGCAAGGCAATGATAATGCTGTCCTCATACCTACACTAAGCAATTTGCATTGGACCTATAAGGATACAGACAGGTGGAGTTTGGGAGGTGTGTCCCCAGTGATCTTACCTGATCACCTTCTGGGTCAGGAAATCTTTTCACAGAAACTACAAAGACCAAATCAGAAATGTACTAGGTAAATTTTGTTTGGGAGAAATATTTCTGCCTTCCAACAAAACATCGAAGGATTATGACCATTGCTTGCAGAGGATCTGCATAGATTATGCTCTCTTTGCTAGACAGTGGGCAGAACTGGGCAGCAAGGGACTAGATCAACCTCCTTAGTTACTTTACAGAAGATTTAATGTGGATTGCACAAAGGAACAATAGCCTTTATTCAAATTATACATTCATTTATGTATGACTGTTGCAAATTCCCACTGAAATAGCATTAAACAACTACTGAAACAAGAGGAAGGAATAAACTGGCTTTGTGGAGAAATTATTCATGTCCATCTATTCTAATTTGGTGTATGAACTACTACAAGGCAGATTACAATTGGCTGGCATGTGTTACTCAGAGGATGGGAAAAGGAAGGCAAAAGTAACACAAAAACAACAGTCTTTATTAAAAACAGTAAAGAGGAAAAGAGGCAATTTACTGAGCAGCTGCAATAGCCAGCCACAAGGCAATAGAGTTTTACAGTGATCAGGCAGGTTCAAAGATAAAAAGCAAAATTATGATGGTGCAACTTGATGGATACTGTTAAAGGAAGTTTAAAGAGTGCTGCTGCACTAAATGGAAGCAACAGGTTTCTTAGGCTCTGTCCCCATGGCATTTTGGAACGGTTCCAAGCGCGGGATCGGTGCAGTCCGTCCCCATGGGTTTTAGGTTTGGTCCACAAAAACCGTACCAAACACACCCAAACCTTGCCAGAAGGGTGCCAAATTAGGTACCAGTTTAACCAAGTCTCAGCACGGTTTGGGGGACTGGCACACATTGCTCAGCGAGCCAGGAACGCACATGGGGACACTTGCAGGCTAACAGGGAGGAGATTCGCGCTAACATCATGGATTGGGGTGTGCTTGCTGTCCTTGCACTGTCCACTGGAGGTCACAGCTGCTGATTTTCAAAAAATACCAGTTGGAAAGGCAGGTTGGAGAACGGCTTGGTTTTTATATTTTCTGACATTTCCACTGAGGTAATTCCAACCCTGTTTCAAGAATACCAAGGCAGGCTGCATAGTGGCTTGATTTTTAAAGTAAAAACATTAAAGAAGAAAAGCGAGCTTGGTTACAAAATGCTCTTTCTAAGCAACAAAAAGCTAAGGATGCAGCACACCTCTCTCAGCTGATCAGCTGAGAGGGGAGAAGACAAGTGAGACAGAGCAGAAAGTGTGTGTGGTGTGTGTGTGTGTTGAGGAGGGGAAATTGGTTGTCAGCACGGAGACGAGGCCGCTGAGAAAACTTTAAAGAGCAAAGCCGGGAGATTCAATGGTCTGAGGTGCCTGGCAAGGCGAGAGTCAAGCCCAGCCGTGATAATAAGAAAGGCTTGATTCTCCGCTTGAGCGGAGGTACGCAAAAGTGCTCAAGCGCCTCCTGTCAGCTGTCAGAACCATCAAGTGCCTACTGCCGCTAAATCGTTGTGGCTTTGGGTGTTAAAAAAAATTAAAGTTATTTTTATTAATGAAGCTTTATTTGTACTTGTTTCCATGCCTCCCACCCCAATCCTGGCTGTCCATGCTGCTAAGGGAGGGGGGGGATGCAGCACAGAGGTGGGCTGATGTTGATGCAGTTTCCAATGAGGGCAGAGGGGGCAGAGAGGAGGTGGCACTGTTCCCCTGTACCAGGGCTCAGCACGCTTGTCATCGGGACACCTGCATCCCTGCCAAACCCGTACCTGTCCTGCTTTGCCGGGAATGCCATGGGGATGCTTGAGATTCGTGCCCGGTCCCGTGCTCGGCCCATGCATGCCCAAAACAGTGCCCAAGGGGTGCCAAACAGCTTGCATGGGGATGGGGCCTCTGTCTCCCTAGGTGTGTATACATGATACAAACTAGCAAAGGTCCGTAACAGTTCTACAGAGCTGTCTCCCAGTTTCTCAGTTGTTGGAGGCTCTCCTCCCAACTTGATCAATGAATAACTGCCCCTTTGCTGAATGTCTTGGCTCCAAGGTAAAGTTGCCCACTATTCAACCTATTCCTACAATCTACCCAAAAGCACTATTCTCACTTATAAAAATAAAAATGGGACAATGAAATGGTTCCCACCCTCAAAGTCTTCTCCCAGGAGAAGACTCTGCCAGGCTAGAAAGAAAAAGTGGTGAGAAGGGAAAGGTTCTAGCTCTTGAGGCTCTCTGCTCCTGTCCAAGAGTCCAAGAACCAGGTACCAGGGGCTCAAAAGCCAAATGGAGTGATCAGGGAAATAGAATGCTCCACAGTCTTTACTTCCCAAAGGCTCTTTGCCAGGCAGTAGAGAGTACAGAGGTTTAGGTGGCTCTACGGGCAGAGCCAAGGAGGCCACCACCACAGATCTTTGGAAATATTCAAAGTGCAAACCCAAGGATGGGTGCACCAACACTTAGATGCTTTGTCCCCCATGGATAGAGATTGTAGGATTGATAGCAGATGTCCAGCCCAGGGTGCTCTGTCATATGCTCATTCAGCTTAGTCTTTTTTGCTAGGTCTTTCAACTTACCTGACTATTTGAGATCAGTCTGGATTTGATTCAGAGGACTTTTCTGCACTTGTTTGTGGTGTTGCAGAACAGGATGGGCCACCCCATCTCAGAATAAGCAATCCATCCCAAGCTAAGAAAAAGTAGACAGTGGAGCCACTTTCTTAAAGGCAGCACTAAAAGGCAGGGATTGTCAGGGAAACTGGGGCTTCTTGTTTTAGTTCCAGGAGATAATGAGTTTCTTCAGTCCCAAGATTTTTGGCCAACAGCAAGCTTTAGTATGGGAGCAAGGGGAAAGAAACACTTCAAGGTTCTAGCAAGGTAAACAGGCAGATACCAGCTGGTAGTTTGAACCTTTTCAGTAGTGAGGGATGAATGACCTGGCAGTTCTTTTTTATTCAGAGATGTTGCAGAGAGTTCAGCTTTTGAGGGGAGAAAGTCTACCTGATCTATTAAAACTTGAGTATTTTTATACCCTTCTTGTGTTACTAAAATAGAACAAGCAGGTCACTGGACAGGAGATGGCTTGAAATCTGGGCTTTTTGACAGGTGAATTCAAGCTACAAGTTTAAAAGTATTGGTTACTGCAGAGCAAAGTGAAGTGAGGTATGCAGAATATAGGTGAAGGGAGGGACAGATCTGCATCATGTTTACATGTTAAATATAAATTAAATCATTGATATAATCAAGAATGGAGGCAACTCTGAGTTTAAAGATAACTGAATTACTATCCTTGCCCCAAAATACTGTGCCAAGTGTTGAAACAGCAAGTAGGGTTCAGGGGAAATAAAGGGCTAATGCTGGGTGGCCATCCATCCATGCTCAGCCAGAGATTTGTTGTAAATCTCTGGCTGAGAATGAAGGTGGAAAGGCGGAGGGGGAGTGAAGGAAAATGCCTCAGTTTAAGATAGATTTTGTCTTCTTTCGGGGTGGCTATTATCAGATGCCTTACATATCCAGAACACCAAAACAGCTTCACAACTTGAAGTCTATAAATACATGTCCTCTGCATGTTACATGAATTCAGGCCTGCTAAACACATGATCAGAGTAATGTCCATAGCACTACATTTATGTGGAAGCACTTGAGATCTTTGTGGACTGTCTATCATTCTTCAAATACCTTATGTCCAAATAAATATATCCCATGCAAGACTCAAAATATTCAGCAGCCATCCCCAAAAGCCCAGCCCAATTACAAGAGGAATTCTGGGTCTGAAATTGTCTATCCAAGTTCCTATTATCAGACGCTTTGTAAATTTCTGAATGTCCCTCATCTTGTCATTCTTCCAAAGAGGGAAATGAAACCTTTTGTCTATGCAACCCTTCCTGGGATTATTTTTGATTCTGATTGCACAAGTGAGCCCACTGCACAGAACAGTGATCGAAAAGCTGCACGCAAGCTGCTTGAGAGAAAACCAGAACCAAACTTCTTTTGTGTGTCAGAAATAAGTATGAGATGGGAAGGCCAGCCCCAGGAACGAGGGGCCAAGCATGAAATGTCGGTCACATGTTCACTCAGCTTAGTCTTTTCTGCTGGGTCTTTCAACTCACCTGACTATTTGAGATCAGTCTGGATTTGATTCAAATAACCTTTCTGCACTTGCTTGTGGTATTGCAGAACAGGATGGGCCACCCCACCCCAGGATAAGCAGTCCATCCCAAACTAAGAAAAAGTTGACAGTGGTGCCACTTTTGGAAGGCCTGCTCCACTTGTCTTTGCCACTGTCTCTGGAGAGCCTCAGACCCAGAGACAAGGTTCCTAGGGTTAGGAACTAAAGTTTTGCAGCAGACATATTTTCCCCATAGCTTACCATAGTATACTGGACCACAGGACCTTCTGTCAACATACCATGATCTACAGTTATACCAAGCTAATTTCAGTGGCCCCTACTGCAATGGCCTGCATTTCAATGGCTTGGCCTAGTCTGCATTATGTGGAAATTGCTTCCCCTCATTCCAGAATTTGTTGGATAAACAGTAAACGTCCCCATGTATTTTATTTCAATAGGATACAGTTCTGTATGCTACTGTTCCCATTCCTTGTGATGCATATCTCCTGAGGACCACACACAGGATCTTTTGTAGATTTTATGTAGTTACTGGAAAAGAGTTCAAGACCATCTGAAATGCCAGGAGTTAAGGACACATTGAAAATTTGAGAGACATTAGTTTTTGAACAAACAGTGTACTGCTCACTGTGATGACATCCATTGATGGGAAGGCTTTACTTCTTGAATTTCAATTGGCTCATTTTTGATGTAGAAGTGGTCTCCTACTCAAAATTCAGTATGTCGGTGGAACAGCCATTTCCTTTTCTGAACCACAGTGTGTACGTGCTGAAGACAAAGAAAATGCTAGTGCATGTGTGGTTGAGATGCTCTGATCCAGCAAAGATCTTTTTATATCCTTACACATTTATATACTGTGTTGGCTGGAAGCCTCCCCATGTTACTCAAGCAAACCCTTGCCATGAGAGAGCTGCTTATCTTATAGAACTCACAGCACTTCATGATACAAAGTTCTTTAAAATTTCATTAAAGACCTGGTCGCCCTATTGGATGAATGGCTGTAATATTAGCTACTGTTAATGTATGTAGGATAGGTGAGGAGAAAAGATTAAGATAATCCTGTGGAAGCTGCTCCTTACTTCAGTGTTTGTTAGAAGTGTATTTTGCAAGGCTGACTATAGTAATTTATGTTCAGAGTTCCGTGTAGATTGTAGGACCATCTGCATGTGACAGATGGTCTATTGCATGCCCACTTAATATGGTTTAATGAGCTACTCCTGCTTGTATCCTCATTTAGATGCTCCCTGCTGTGACCTTTACCAGAATCTTGCACGATAGAACAAGATGTGCACATCGCCATTATAGCACCATAAGACTGTGCATTGAAGATGTAGAGATTTTTATTTATTTATATTTACATTTATGTGCTGCCCCATGCTCGAGGGTCTCTGGGCGGCTCACAACATTTAAAAACAGACATTTAAAAAATTATATCAACCCTAAAACCAGAAACAAGTTTAAAAATGCAGCTTTAAAAAATTACAAAAATAGTTAAAAACAACAGTGATTTTCAATGGGGGAAGTGTGGGGGACATTTAACCAAAGGCCTGCGTAAAGAGGAACGTTTTCACTGCCTTCCTAAATAGGAACAAAGAAGGGGCCTGAAGCACCCCGAGGGGGAGACCATTCTACAGCCTGGGGGCCACTACCAAGAAGGCCCTCTCCCAGGTGCCCACCCGCCTAGCTACTGAAGGCGGAGGGATCACCAGAAGGGCCTCCCCTCCAGATCTTAAAACACGGGCAGGTCGATATGGGAGAAGGCGCCCCTTTAGATATTTGGGGCCCAAGTCATTCAGGGCCTTATAAGTCAGAGTTAGCACCTTGAATTCAGCTCGGTAGTAAATTGGCAGCCAGTGCAGTTCTTTTAAAACTGGCGTAATATGTGTCCAGCTAGGTGTTCCTGTCAGCACTCTAGCAGCTGCATTTTGCACCGGCTGCAACTTCCGAACCGTCTTCAAGGGAAGCCCCATGTAGAGCACGTTACAGTAGTCCAGCCTTTACAGAGATCCAATCATTACAGAGATTGCACATCCCTGCACCCCCTTTGTGCCTTGAGAATGCTTAAAGAGAGCAAGGATTTCACATCCCAACTCCTTTTATTCAAGCACTATAAAACAGAGTGGTAGGGAAAAAACTAAGAGCTCTTCCTACTACATTCCCCACAATACTGTCTGGATATAACACGAAAGTGCTGCCCTGTGTTGATGAATACAGGAAATGACTGATTTCCATGGTAGAAACTTCAAAGCCAGGGAACAAAAGTTCCTTGGCTGCAGCATTCTCACAACCAGGAACAGTGGTAGTGTGTGAACAGCACATCACTACTGCAGGACTTACAGCACCGCAACAGGAAATCCCCACCATAGTTCATAACCTGCCAAGGTTTCATTTGGCAGGGGGGTGGGGGATCATTATTCACAAGGAAATAACAATGTATTTGCTGATTTCAAAAGGATGGTCTTAAAAGCATTATTACACTGGTTTTTTCCCCCCTGCAGACCTTCTTGCCTTTGAAATGGATGGCACCTGAAAGTATCTTCAATAATCTCTACACTACCTTGAGTGACGTGTGGTCCTATGGAATCCTCCTCTGGGAAATATTCACACTCGGTAAGTGACGGCTGTACAATCCACCCTGTTTTCTACATTCTCCTTTTGGGTTTTCATGTGTAAAAAATGAAAAGAAGTATTTTTGAACATCCACGTCCTACATGAAAAAGCTGCCTCCCTTGTCCCTTGCCATGACAGAAGTATCTTCTCAGATTTCTCAGAATGAGAACCAGTCTAGACATAGCGTTTATCGTAGACTTTGCATGTATATTTTATTTCATAAACTGAAAAAGTGCATGTCTGCACCCATATCAAAACAAGATCCAGGCCAAAGAGCGAAGCTGCTGCCTTAGCGCTGTGATGCATGGTTTTTACTGTGCAAGGTGCCTTGAACCTTCCAGGAGCATTGCTGTGGTCGAAACATTGCCTGCAGTAACCAAAAACATAGCAAGAATTACTGCCACAGACTTTTGAGGCTAGAGGTCCACTGTCTTTGATATTCAGCATAATTTCAACTGTTGAATCAACTCCTAGCCACAACCCCTCCAGCAGAAGAGCTTCACAGTAATCAAAATTGGTTACTGGTAAGTTGCCCTTATCAGGCCTCAGGGCAGCTCGGGGGCTGAAAGATGGTGGACATCCTCCCCCTTAGGCAACTAGAAGATGCCCCACATGCCTCTGTAGATGGTGTGTGAGAGAGATGGTGTATATGTGCATGCACATGTATGCATGAGTGTGTGCATTTGTGGGCGTTTGGGTGTGTGCATGCATAGGTTATGCTCTAGACTGGTGTTGAATATGTAGAACACACATATGCAAGCATACATGCCCCATCTCTCTCACACACACAATCTGCAAAGGTATTTGGGGCATCTTTTAGATGTAAGTTTTATTTGGGGGTGGGATCTATTTGGAATGAACATGAACTGTTTTCCAATTCAGTTTGTATACATGAGATCCTTAATCCAAATAACAACCTAAAATTAAAATTCTCCCTTTAATATCCTTCCCCAATCCATCTCCTGATTTCTATCACATCTTGTAGCAACTGGTACCCAGGAGCTCTGTAATAAGTTTGATATTGTTTGGTCCCTTTCAGACTAGCGAATTAAATCTGCAGTTAGAATAAAAATCCACGGCTTACCTGCTGCAAATGGATGACTCGCCTCTGTAGCTTGCTGCTCAGAGGCTGCATGAACTGAGACCGGCACACGCGGTCACATGGGGCGAGACGCACATCACATGGGATGGGGCAGCCGATGGGACCTGAGCTGCTGTCCCAGCTCTCGTTGGCCGTTCTCGCCGGACTGGCAGGAAGCTTCGAATTTACTTAATGCTGTGCATTGACTTCTGCTATTCCATCATTAAGTAAATTCACAGTAGCATCGCTACAGTAAGTCTGGACGCAGTCTTAATCTCTGTCAAAACATGTTTTCATTTGATGTGTAATGAAAATCAAAGTGTATAGGAAATTGCTGATCAGTGCTTTCATCGAGCCTTAGCTGCAGGCTGCTACAGGTTGCCCACACACACACACACACACACACACACACCAGACAAGTAGTTTGAAGTGCAAGACTAATTATTCAGTAAGGATCATATGTGGGTTGACTATCAAGGCAGACCACCAGTTAGATTTTATCCATTGTGGGTGAAAAAGAGCCAGTAAGGAAGAAAGATGTAGTGGCCTTGTTTCATAAATATGTTTTTAACTCCTAGGTGGAACACCATATCCTGAACTTCCAATGAATGAGCAATTTTATAATGCCATTAAACGTGGCTATCGGATGTCAAAGCCAGCACATGCATCTAATGAAATGTGAGTGTGAACAGCACATTGGCCTTTCAGTCACGAGAAAAATTCCTTCCTGTATTCTATTGTGAAGTATTTCCCAACTCTCCCTCCCCCTTTCCCCCCTTTTTATATACTAGCTATGAAATCATGCAGAAATGTTGGGAGGAGAAGTTTGAGATCCGACCCTCCTTCTCTCAGCTTGTGGCACTCATGGGGAACTTGCTGGCAGACAACTACAAAAAGGTAAGCTATGGCTGGGTTGTGTGAACAAAAGTGAAAATGCTAAATATAATGAAATATGAGATGTCCAAAGTTAAGTAGGAAATAGGACATGTGAGTTTGACTACTATCACGTTTGAAGGATCTTTAGCCATTCTTTGTTATAGTGGTAAGAGTGGGAGTTGTCCATTATAGTAGTAATTTCTGGTAGGATTCTGGCTTCTTCATCATTTGTGGTTTTACAAGAGCTAGAACTGCACACCATAAAAAAAGTGGCTCAAAAGCAGCTTAAAGGTGGTAGCATCCACTCACTTGCTAGTCTTTTAATCTACATTAAAGGCCAGAAAATGTGCTTCCAGTGTCATTCTCTGGCCTTTCGTGTGGATTAAAGCAGGGATGGGAACATTAGTGTCCATGTGCTACCAACTCTAGACCACTTTTTAAGCTTATTTTTAAAAAAATGTTTGTAGATGCAATGGGTGAAGGCTATTTAGGAGGCCAAGTGTTGTCCAAATCACATGAAGTGATATGTGCACCACTTCATTTCAGTGCCCAGTGGTTTCCTTCCTTGGAAGGAGTCAGAATGCAATTATAGCTATCCTGTGGTTTGGGCCATGGTCATACCTCATTTTTAGGGAGGAATGAAGGTGTCTTAAGTCCTCGTAGACGGTATCAAAGTGGGCATCCAGTTTTTCTGAGGACTTTCCCGGCCAGAAAGGCACTATCCTGTCACCAGATAATCTCAGATTGTGAGAACTGGCTGTATTAACTTTGAGAAGACTGATTGGCCATGGTGCAAAACATGATACTGGAGTACTTTGGCCTTTGGCCTGATTCTACAGGATTCCTTTGCTTAGTATCAATGAAAGTGTGATAATAGTATTCAGTTCAATACTAAGAGACACCCCTGTGAAAAAGGGCAAAGGCTTGAATCTTACATCTGGCCTTTATGTATTCACAAGTACTTCTTATTCTATTTGCTTTCTATGAGAATAGAGGTACCAGCAAGTCAATGAAGAATTCTTGAAAAGCGACCACCCTGCTGTTGTCCGAACAAGGCCCAGACACATAGGACTCAGTAATTCCAGGCCTGCTCCTGAGTACAGTGCCAGTTCAAGCTCTGTCCTATATACAGCTGTGGAGCAAAATGGATTGGACAATGATTACATCATTCCATTGCCAGACCCTAAACCAGAAGGAACCAGTGAAAACCTTCAGGAGGCCTCCAGCAGCCGGGCAAGGTTAGAGTCTCCTTAATTTTCTTCTCTACCAAGACACAATTTATTTTCAAAATAACATTCTTCCCAAAGTATGAAAACACATTTTGGATATCACATGGACATATGTAGTCATGGATGATAAAATAGTGCAGTGCTGGCGATGTATGCTGATTCGAGGCCTCTGGCCAATGCTCTGCTGAGTAGATTATTTGGCAGATGCATTAAGAGTTGATCCATGTGGCCAGAGAGGCCATCCATGTGGGAGATGAACAAACCTGCCCACTCCAAGAAGCACGTCTGGTGGTTCAACCAACCTGGGGTTTCCTGTAAACTTTCCTGTAAACTGGGGAAAACTACTTTTATGGGCAGTGAAATCTGTGTGCCTCCTTCCGTGTGGAAGCACAGGGGAAATGGTCTGGCTTATCTCCAATTGGTCTAGAAAAAATAGCCAGACCAACCAGTTCCACATGGCAGTAGAATCTGTATTGTAATGAAGGCTGCTTCATGAGGGATCTCTTTTCATCAGTAGAGTGCTCACAGTAGGAACAGCATGGCCTTTGCATGCCTGCCATAGCTTCAGTGTTTCCACCCAGGGTCCTTTCAGCGAGCACAGAAGCAGTTGGTGGGTCACTGTGTGAGACAGGATGTTCGACTAGATGATCTGATTCAGCAAGGGTTCCATGTTCTCACAAGAAGTGGCTGCAGAAGTTGGTCATTTTCCTGTGTCTACCCATGAAGAGTGCACTGGACCGGGGAGGTCTGAACAGCACAGTCTGGTATACCACTGCAGAGGGCTATCAAAGTTCTCTGCTACAGTCTACTGTTATAGTGCTCTATAGAACACTAAGGGTGCTTCCGCATTTACGGCTAGAATTTCAGATCTATTACATCCGTATTTACTAAATCCAGGTCCAAGTAGATCCGGATTTCCTAAGTCCGGTTTGCGGTAGATCCAGCGTTACTAAATCTGGTTTAGGGTAGATCCGCATCTATTAGATACGGATCTGCCAACACCCCTTCAGTCCGCACAGGCATGGGAAGGACGGATTGCGAGGAACAGATTCGGCCTTCGCTGTGCGGATGCGGTAGCACAGATTCGCAGACAACTGCTCCAGAAGCTGTGTGATTGGAGCATCCAGCTGTCAGTCACCACCACTTTCCGGCCATGCACGGACATGTCAGGGATAGACCAGCAACCAATCAGCGGCGTGTCCAGTATCCCGTGAACGCTTGGCGGTGAAGCCTGCTTTCTGTGACTGGACTCACTCCATTTGACAGCCGGGCAAGGGACCAGGAGAGTTCACACAGACGGCTGCAGAGTTCCAGTCGCAGCCCTTTCGCCCTTGCATCCTGGTTTCCCGACACCACGGGGGGTAGGGCAGGGCGGGGCAGGGCAGGGCACCTGAAGCCTCATCCCAACCCTTTCTGAGTGCCCTCTCTGACACACCCACCCTCCGCTCCATGACCTGGCAACCCTGTGCCAGCTGCGGCTCCGCCACAATGTCAAAGTCCAGGCCGAGGGAATGGCCGCTCAGTACCTTCCTGAAGCTCTGATGGGCACTCATGGCACCCAATTGGTGCCCAGCGAGGGTTAGCTGACAGGCACACTGCATCGACCACTTGGATGCACCTTACGTGGTGGGGAGAAGCAGGATAGGAGAGCCACCTCTCCAGAGACTTCCCTTCAGGCGGCATCTGCAGTGAGAGGCTGCAGCCTGGGGCCAGAGTTGCCCTGGGTCCCCTTTCACCAGCCCGACAGAGCTGCGGCCGGATCCGTTGCCAATCCCACTGCTGCAGCAGGGCCCGTGCCCCTGGCCAAGCCGAATGGCCCCTGGGGTGACCCACCTGGCCACCGCATCCAGCTTGTTGGCCCTCGGCTGCTGTAAGCAGGCACCTGCCCAACGCAAAACCCTTCGTGGTGGTGGTGGGGAGACTTCATGGCTGGACTTTGCTTCTCCCTGCCTTCTCAACATGGCTGTTCCGCACCGCGTCACCAACACTCAACATTGCAACTTCCTGTCCCACCCCATGTGTTCTCTCTCCCATCCGTGTGCAGACGCCTCCCCCATTAATGCAGTTTTAGAGCGGAAACACCCATTAAGACTACCTTCAATGTGGTCTTCCGTTAAACCCCATTAAGCACACATTAGAGACAGATAGGTGCGAACACGGTTTGCTGGAAGTGTGCTTAATGGGTGTTGCTGTGTGGACGCGGTTTTCCCAAAGTGTGCTTAATGGGTGTTGCTGTGTGGATGCGGGTTGCCAGAAGTGTGCTTAATAGGTCTGCCTGTGCAGACGCGGTTTTCCAGATGTGTGCTTAATGGGTGTTAAAGGGCATGTGCGGAAGCACCCTAAGAGTGCAGCGAGTTCCCCTAAGGTGCAGGATCATGAGTCTCCTGTACCCTATGGGAACCCTTCAGTGACACAGATGTGTAGCCAGCTGGATGCTAGTGTGGTTCCCCAGTGATCTTAAGGTCCTGTGCAGATCTTTCCAAAGGTTGCTATAGTCTCTAATGGCTCTGTAGTATATTAGGGAAGAGAAAATTAGGTAGAATGAGATTTGGAATTTACACTTTCTCCCCTCATCCACCTTTTGGGCCTTCAGTGCCATCAGCTACTTTTCAGAATATTTATTCAATTCTGTACTTATTATCTTTTAAGGATTAGTTCCAAAGATTTGTTGGAAGGGCAGGTCACAACATTCTTCGAAACATATAACATCTATAAATTCAATGCAACATTCTTATGTTTAAAAGCATAATTAAAACGCCACCCTTTCATTTTAGCAGGACCACATTAGGAAGGAACTGGGATACAAGGTGACTTCTAACTAGGCACTGAAACCTGTACAATGTTGGAACCTGACGTATCTCTGTTGGGAGGTTATTCCCTGGGGCCACCACAGAGAAGGCCCTTTCACACACCACTGCCCCTCAAGCCTTCAAGGGTGGCAGAACAATACATCAAGCTAAAACTTTCATTATGAAGTGGAAACTTATTACTACCAAAATTTAATTCCATTTATTTTCCCCTTTCTGTTCTTAGTTCTTTACTGAATGAAGCCAACACATCGTCTACCATATCCTGTGACCACCCTCTAACCCCACAGGAAGAAGAAGAAGAAGTTTCAGAACAAAAGCCAGACTGCTAGGAGGGTGTGAGTTTGCATTGTGTGTGCATGGTGGCCACAAATGGGTGCATCTCTCTCACAAAACTCTATCACAGTTACAGTGTTTACTTCCTACCCTAACCAAGTAGACTGAGAAATTAAAACTGAAAAGAGATTTTCCAAGTTTTACAGTAAGGGATTTTTTTGTACTTACTGATGATCCGGTACAGTGCCCCGTGTAGTCCTCTTCAGGGTCTCTTTACTCCACATACTGGTGCAGAGCAGAAAGGCCTGCCCCCTGCTTATACATTCCATCCACACTGGGGTGGAGCAGAGACCAATTAGGCTGTTCAAAATGTCCACCAAGTCCGGGACATCGGTCAGTCCTTCTTAAAGTGTTCTGGACGATGTGGACACATTCAGCTGGTGGACCACTCCAGTTTATCCAGTCTCACTGGAACAGTCCACCAAAACTGCAGAAACACCCTAAGATGGCAAGGTGAATCAGCATAATGAATGCTACACATTTACTTAAATGGCTTCTCGCCCTTCTTGCTTTAGATGATTTTCATTGTGCCATCTAACACAGAATTTATTCTGTACTCATATTCTCCTGTGCTGATCAAGGATTTCACAAGATGGTATGTGAATTAACACTCTCACTGCATTATAAATTATTGTAAAATTAATCTCACATCAACACAACAAGCCACCAATCTGTCAAAACAAAGGGAAGGCCTCCAAGGATGCTCTTGGGGTATGTTTTTATTCTCTTGTGTTGCAGTTTTTATTTTTGCAGGTATATTTTTGAGCTGATCAACTGTTCAATGAATACTGGCTCACCTAGAATATCAAATTGTATCTTCCAAAGCCTATCCTGGTAGAATAGATGTGATTGGGTATGCATATATGGATGTATGGGTCTGGGTATACTTAGGGTTAATCCAGCTTCAGTCACAGCAATTGGTGATGCATCTTAGTGTCCTCTTTTGGGGAAAGATGAACATTCACAGGTCTTTTTTGTGCATGCAGAACCTGCACCTTCTTTGAGACTTATCTGAAGAGTGGATCTTTTATAAAGACCCATCTAAGTTTTAACCCACATTCAGTCCACTTCCAGAGTGAGGGAACACTTCAGCAAAATGACTAACCATTTCCATTTATTTTCCATATTATCCAGCTCAGAAGGTAAATGTTCTGGGTTAGATAATGTGAAAAGAAAACCACGTCTCACTTTGCTGTTGTATTCTCTCATTCTGAAAGTGGGTAGACTATGGATTAAAACCTAGGTGTGGCTGGGCCCCGATGATTGGAGCATTTAGGCAATCCACCAATATCTGTCAAGAGGATGTATTTTCAGATGAGCTGTTCAATGGGCATGTGTCCTTACTCATCAGGAAATATGCCACTTGTTCTATCAAACTTCCCAGTACATTCTCCTGTGTGTGTTTTTTTAAAATATTCATGGAGTCCTAAAAAAAAAAAAAAAAAAAGCAGCTTTGTTATTTAAAAGCATTCTGGTGTACCGCCTGTCTTGGGGATGGGTTATAGAATTACATTGCATTAAGGCTTACCTACCACTATCTGTGCATATAAGTGAGAGAGAGCCATCTTAAGCACCATCCACATGTGCATTTTTGGCTGACCTGGGGGTCAGTCAGGAGGAGTAGATTATCTTGGATTAACTGCTCTGAGAAGTCTTGAGATGGAATATTGGCTTGTACTCTGGATACAGTCCCTGACTGACTGGTCAATCCAGGGCTTGTAGCTGTGGATATGGTGGTCTGCTGGCCCAGACTAACCATTAGCTAACCCAAAGCTTTATGTGTTTGCAAGTAGTCCTCTCACCTCCACCCTGGCTGGAAGGTGTGTTGTCTCCGTCCAGCCCCAGCTGCGGCCACGTTTGAATTGAGCTTTAAACTAAGCAACAGAAGCAGAATATTTTCAAAATAATCGTAATTTCTCTCTTCTAACATCTAAGCATTTTTTCCCAATGAGCTTTGAAATTTAAACTGTGTTTAGCCATTTCTCCCTACTTGGTCACTAGCCGATTTCATTGCCTGAGGAAACAGGCTACAGCCCTTTGGGCACCAGTGTTGTAAAGGTCTCTTGGTTTGGAGGAAGTGAAGATGAGTATGGCAATTACCCCTGGAGTCCGTAAGAGGTGGTTCGCCTCCCAAGACCTGCAGCTGGGAGTCTGCAAGCTGAATAAGCTCTTTGAACATGTCCAGCTGGTGGACCTCCGTATGCAGCTGGCTGGGTGCTGTGAGAACAGACTGCTGCATTAGGTAGGTCATGGGTCCAATCCAATGGGACACTTCGGCAATCTCCACATGATGTGTATTGGTATGTGCCATGTGGGCCAGTTCTGGCACTGTGGCAGCCCAGTCCATCCCAGTTTTGGAGCCTGGGAATGAAAGTTCCCAGCCTCCAAAGTTGCTAGTTGGGTTGTTTTTTCCACATGTCCAGAAATAGCTTCCCACTTTGAAGTGACATTCTCTTGCAATAGTCTCCAAGGCCATTTTTATGTTGGGGTCTGTTCCAATGCCTAGTCTCAGGCAGACAGGAACTTTCCTGGGAGCCACAGTCTCTTGGTAGACTGGTCTGCCATACAGATGCAGCATTGCATGAAACCCAGTATGTTCTTATGTCAGCAGACCATGCTGATAGTTTTCATGCTTTGTGGCATGGAAACTAGGAGTGGAAGATCAATTGGGTGGATCAATTGCTTGGAAAGCAAAGGGTCACAGGTCTGATCCCTGGGAGAAAAAGGTAATGGAGAACTCCTTCCATACATGCCGAAGGTTGGTGCATGAACCACACAATCATCAGAAGCTGCCCTAACTCAGTGGCACCAGCAAAGTAAAATCCTGTCTGTGTTGTATTAGTTACTGTAGGTTTTTAATCTCCTTGGCACGGGCTGTCTTTTCACCACGGGCTGTCTGTTCTTCCTGGAAGGTTACTGGAGCTTCCTTGACAAGGAAAACCAGCCTGATTTGATTTTTTGCTCCTGCAGCTGCAGGAGAAACTTTTCTCCGGTTGGATCCAGTGGAACAGTCAGGTCAAGGAAGCAACAGGAACAACAGGAACACCTAAGCTTTAATCCAGCATCAGTCCACATTCAGAGTGAGAGAACACACCAGCCAAGTGACCAGTCGTTTTCTTTCCATATGATCTAACCCGAAAGTGGATTTGCTCAGTTGAATAATACTGAAAGAAAACAGGTTGTGCCTTTGCTGATGTGTTATTTGACTTTGAAGTTGAACTGAAACTGGATTAAAACCTAGTTGCGAATGCAGCCACAATGTCTCCCCACCTCTAGAACAAAAGGTGGCAGATTTGTCATGGTTCTGTTCACTTGCATCAAACTAGCTTCTTCTTTCAACATTAAGACTATAAATGTTGAACTTCTAATCTTGGTAGTGCAACAGTGAGGAACGAAAGAAGGAGATGAACCTAAGGCAGTGATGGCCAACCTATGACACGCATGTCACAGGTGACACACCAAGCCCTTTTGGGTGACACACATGGTCACCCTGGCACCTGGGCATGTAGTGCTTGCTTGTTCTTGAAGTGTATGAAATACCAACTTTCAATTGAAGATTTAGCAAACGAAATTCAGCAACAAAAGTCACTAATGTAAAGAATTATTTGTTTTTGCTTTTAATAAAATACATATATCAAAAATATAACTTTTTTACTAGAGCTACAAATATCACTAAATTATGGACATTTCTAGATGTGACACAGCACTAGAGTCAAGCTAGGTATCCTTGCGAATTTTGACACACTGAGCTCAAAAGGTTCACCATCACTGACCTAAGGGATCTTCTGTTACCCTTAATTTTAAACCACAGTTTTGCTTACTATGCTTTCTCCACTACCTGTCCCCCCAAAAAAGAAAAAGTGTTTACAGTACCATTTTTTTGCTTAGCTTTATTTAGCATTTTAAAAACACCAGCTAGAAGTGAGTTAAAGTTAAGTCGTTGTATCCTTAAAATTCCTAAAAGTTGTAATCCCTAAAATCCAATTTTTGTGAGCTTGGTCTCCTCTCTTGGACATTTATTTCCATTTCATAATATTTTAGTTATACAGCTGTTTCAGTGTTATCAGCTCAAATATAAGCACTTTTCTCCAGCCAGTCACTACTACTATGTAGCCAGAGTATATTGTCACATTACAATGTTATATTTTTTACAATTCTGTGTTTTGAAATACTTATAAGTTTGGCATGTATAATTTTTAGTGTCTGTCTTCCATTTTTTGTGTATGTTGTCTTTATTAAGTGAAGGCTGTAGAATAGAATTTTATTTTTACTGCTGTGTAATCCTGAGCACAGCAGATTTTATTTGTAGTAAATACTTTTATCTGCCTTGTATGTTCCCTCTTCCAAGGACTGACAGGTCCTTTTCAGTCTGAAGGACAGGAGGTAGAAGTGCAATTAATTTGTAATATGGATATTGGCCAGTATTGCCGTTTAAGTGATTGGCTCCACAGAGTTCTACCAGCTCCCTAAAATGGGTACTCTTTAACAGTATGGCATCTGAGAGCCACACAACTCAAAATTCAAAGCGCATCACATTGGAGACTTGGATTGTTTATTTTGATCTGTGCAATGTTAGATATCTTCTGGATGGAACAATATCCTTCTGATGGGGGATCATTTCGTTCTAATCTTCTTGCAAGCTTTTTCAACACCTTATTTACACAGTCAAAAAAAAAAGTAAAGAAAAACTCATTCCCCAGATGTTTCCCCTGCAAAGGATGATGATGATGATGATGATGATGATGATGATGATGATGATGATAATAATAATAATAATAATAATAATAATAATAATAATAATAATAATAATAATAATAATAATAATAATAATAATAATAATAATAATAATAATATAATGCAAGAAAAAACTGATTGTGTAGCATAAGAAATTGGAATTCAGTTTGAAAACTCAGGTTTTAAAAACAAAATGTGCCAGTAACCCATCACTGAGGTGACCTGCCCCTTCTGGGGTGTCATACCAGCCGGTCACTGAAGCACTGGTGGAGAGGTGCTGCTGCACAAATATTTGTAACATTTGAAATTCGTACAGATTCGTACAAATTCGGACATTCAAATTCGAATTGAATTTTGGCGCATTTGAAGATTGACATTGGAATTTGAAGTGAATTCAATTCAATTCTTATGACGCTTCATATGGGGTTCCTATGGAATTCCTATGAGATCTGTATGCTATTCATATACATTCAAATGGAATTTGTATGAGATTGAACATTCATATTGAATATGAATCCTACCACATTCAAAGGGGATCTATTCAAAAGAATATGAACTTTCTTGCATTTGATTCAATATGAATTGAATACCCCCCAAAAATTGTGCACATCCCTAGATGCACGGTATTATATAGTCATGCAGCAGTCCTTAGGGACATAAATACATCTGGCCATTTTGTCACTTTGCCAGTATAGGGTGCCCCATGGACTCCTGAGTTGGCATAGTAGAGAGGCAGCACAATAGAAGAACTGGAAGAGTGCTAAATTCCCCACTCTCCCTCCTCCATATTTTCTGCAACTTTGCAATGTAACATGGACAGAAGGCACTCATGAGTGTCTGACCCACATGTTAACAGAAGCAAAGACCTAAGTCTTTTTTAAGATTGTCGTAACCATTGTCAGTGCCACAACAAGGCGAACCTCTGGCCTAAATCTCTTCTCTCAAGCCTGTCAATTAAAATACCAATTTGTACTGAGACAGATATAGTTTCCCACTTCTAATTTTGAGATCACTCCAGAGAAGAAGATGAAGGTTTAGGTTTGCTATTTATTGTAAAGCCACCCAGAGATCCTAGGATACGAGGCGGGATATAAACATTTAAAATACATTTTTAAATAAATAATATTTAGAACTGGGCCCTTTCTGCACTTGGCCTTATACTGGAATATATCCCAGGGTATCCATCTGCTGGCCACAAGCTAATGCAGACTATGACAGGCCTCACCTGGATCCTCCCATTGTCTGCAGTAGCATGCAGATAGCAGGTCCCTACTCTGGGATATATTGCAGAATAATGCCAAGTGCAGAAAGAACCCAGATTCCATAATAAATTTCCTTTCTATTTTCTGAACAAAACTCACTCCCCAATGCAGACTCAGCCATAATCCACAGCAGCCTCTCATGGAGCAAATCTGAGGTGTCACTAAGGCTGTCTTTAGGCAACACTGGAGAAAGCTGCCTTTTTACTGAATGCCAGCATTTCCCTGAAGTATGAATAACCAGACTTAGCACACGTTGCTTCAGCATTGCATTGGATTTAACTTCTGAGAGATTTTCTTTTCTTTTTCTGCACATATGGCAAATTCCCAGAACTTGAACCCACTGCTGTGTCAGAGGAACCGACCTAGAGGCCTGCTCACCTAGGAACAAGCAGGAACATTAAATGTAATGTGAGGTTTTCCACACTGTCGTTAATTTTATTTTTTAATGAGGCAGACCAGAGTGCCCCAACATGGTGTCAGGGTTGTCTGCTAATCTAAGTATGATTGTCAACATGTTGCCAGCATTTTTAGCAAGTCCAGCAGCTGCCAAAGTGGTGGGAATATACTGTCATATTTTTTATTTGCCAGAGAACATGAGATATAGGATTTTCTGTCACCAGTGCTCAGATATCTTGTCTGACCAGAGGTGAATTTGGAACAAGCTTAATGAGCTTGTGTGCTTATTATAGGATTTGTCCCTGAAGGTTTCCATTTATGCTTTGCTTCCTGGAAATTTTGTTCCAAAAGTAATAGTCCACTTTTTTTTAAGTGTCTTAAGAGCAAGTTAGAGGTAGTAGCATCTGCATGCTTATGCATTAGTCCACCTTAAAGGCCAAAAAATGTACTTTCAAAATGCCTCTAATGTGGATTAGAGGTGGGATGAGAACACTAGAGTCCACATGCTACCGCCTCTAAGCTGACTTAGGGCCCCTTTTTTGAATGTTTATGGATGCAGGTGTAACGTGCTTTTAGCAATAAATGGCCAGGTTCACAATACCAGGGTGGGTGATCATACCATCACACCCCACTATGGAACACAAAGGCAGATTGACTGGCAATTCCTGGCATGACCAGAGGCAGGTGAGGCCTTTTGGTAAAGGGGTTTGGATGTTGCCACTGGCTTCATCATATTCCAGGTGCCCCTGAGGCAGCTGAGCCCCAATTGTGAGCGCAGCCTGGGGACATGGTAGCCCTTGCTCGCTCCAGGAGGCAGCCTGTGTGCATGTGCCAGAGTTGCCACCAGCAGCATCAATGTGCCTTGAGGCTGACAGTCAAATGAGGTAACATTGGCCGTTGTCACACCTTCACTTTCTTCAGCCCATCTTCAGGCCTGACTGCTCACACCTTTTCATTTCTATCCATTTATTTGTGGACGTTCCATTCAAATAAAATAAAAATGAAAAGATGTGAGCCGTCAGGCCTGAAGAGGGGCTGAAGAAGGTTTAAAGTGAAGGTGTGACCACAGCCTTTTTCTCCCAGCAATGTCCTTGCCTCCCATCTTTTCTTGTAAAATGAAGTTTTGTTTAAAAAAATATTGTTCAGCATTGCCCCCCCCACACACACAAATACCCTACTAATTTCTTAACATCGTTCCTTTTTAAAAAAAAGGAATTGGAAGAAGCTGAATATAGTGTAACACAGCTCCATCGTTTTCATAATTCCAACTAAAAGTCTCCCACAACAAGCCAAAGAGTAGGGAAAATATAGTGCTTCAAAATCAGCAATGCAACACTTACTATCCTGGCACAGGATTTATCAAGTATTTTCAGCCACTGACTTCATGAGAACCTAAACATTTTTAGTGCCTCTCCTACCCCCAGTCAAAATTAAATTTTCAACTCAATAAATAAACAAGAAATAAAACCACAAAGATGAATTTTAAATGAAATAATAAAAATTTTCAACTTCCTGAAGCTTTTCAACTTCCGAGAGCTTATACTGATGCAATAGCTTGCCTGACCCTGGAAACACATTTGTTACTTTATAATCAGCAGCTTTCCCTTCTGGCATGGTTTGAACTAACACAACTATGTGGGCTCTTGCACCTAAAGACACCTAGGCTGTGTTCACACCTTTTAAATCCAGCTTCAGTCCACTTTCAGGGTGAGATGACACATCAGCAAAGTGATGGGCTGATTTCTTTCAGAACTGTGGACTGAAATGGAAATAAAACTTGGATGTGAACATAGCCCTACTACAGAACCAGAGTAACATGTTTTTCATGATATGGTACTCACATGAGAGGCAACATGATGTAAATGGATGATTTTGCATTCTTGGCCTACTCCATAATCTATTTATTATAAATGGGAATAGTGTAAGTGGACAAAAACCATTCAATTTTGAAGCTGCTGCCCACCATTCCATTTCATTCCAGAACAGAAATAGTTTTGTGAAAGTTAATAGGGCTTAACATAAGGCAGATGAGTATGAGAGTGAATCTTACATGGAGAAGGAGGATATTTCTGTGGAACAATCACGTGCAAAAAGATGGGGAAAGGGATGTAACCTCACTTATACCTCTTATTCTGCTAGTTTCTGATCCCATCACCTCTACCCCTGCTGTTTTTGTTTGCTTGCTTTGTTTTGCTTTGCTGTGTTCAGACTCCAGTAAGGTTGGGGATAAAAATAACCAAATGTATTTTCAGAGAATTTCATGACTGGACAGAATGAAGTGATCCCTTCCCAACCTATAATTTCTCTTATAAATTCCTTTGCCTATGCCTGTTTTTATGGAGTTCTGCTCAACAAAAGCTTATGTTCTTCCAATCTGTAATTTGTAAATGCCTAGTGTAAATCATCCAAAACATCTAGCCTAACTGTCACTGGGAAAACCATAAAGTCTCTTTCCTACAGCAAGTGATACCACTTCTTTTAATGCTTTTGCTAAGCCATTGAGCAAGCGAAACACAGAAATGTGTTTTGAACAAAGGTACCAAAGATTTCTCATTATTCTAGGTTTACAAACATATGTTAAAAAAATTTTATTAAGCCACATTTGTATCAATGAGATATTATTTTTATGCTGTACACTTGTTATATATGTTTAAAGAAAGATTTTTAAAAAAAATTAAAAGAGTTTCTTTTTAAAACTTAATGCTTCTTTGTAATATTTATTGCAACCACTTCCTATATCATGGGGAAACATGGGGATTTGGGAACTTTCTCGTGGTTTCCCTGCCAAATGAATTAGTAGCATAGAACAGAAGAATGTTAATATGCTTAGGCATGGCATGGCTCTTTGCTGAATATGCTTAGCACAATCCCAGGGCATAGGGAAAGCTGTACAGGTGGGGGGTGGGAGTTTCTGTTGCAAGACGATCTGTCATTGGGTGTGGCGGGAAACAGCAGGGGCTACTCCTGGACCACTGGACCACTGATTGCTCTAAGCAGGTGAAGAGCCATTGGGCTGCACTTAAGAAGGTAAGTGGAAGGAAAAGTTTACAGAATCAGATGCAATCTAGGTATGAAGGAAGGCATGCAAGTAGATCTGCCCAGTGGATCATCTAGGTTTATTTGTCAGTCTCTGGAAGGCATGATTGTAACTGCGTGCTACCAGCCTGTGGGTTCTGCGGCTATCTAAGGATGATTAATCACTAGCCAGTATACCAGACCAGCAAGCATCCTAAAAGCCTCCATTCCACACAGAGACAGGGCCTCACTTCGACAGCACTAGTGTGCAGAAGGGAGACTCCTAATATGCTTGTGGTCTAGTATACCACTTAGTGAGGAATTGCTCTAAGTGTATAGAAACAGGGTATTCAAGTCAGTAGCTTCTCTTGTAGCTTAGAGAACTTAAAACCACCATAGGTACTTAAATCACCAGAGTCTTCCATCCCAAAATCTTGTAAGAGTATCTTCCCAGTTCTGTATGGGAGATGGAATGCAATCTTCATCATTACTATAAATGTGTGCACTTGGTGGAAGCTTATTCTCTCATAGGAACAGCATACAGACTCAGCAAAATGCACACAGGTGTGTAAAAGAAGCAGTATCTTGTGCTGCCTTAAATATTAATACATTTATTCATGTATGTTTCCAATTTCATTAGCTGTGAGATTTTTATAAATGGGGGGGGGGAGTTTACAAAATTTTCAATAGTTTCCATTCTGGAAGTACAGATTCCTCCAAACACAAATTTATGTTTTCTAGTTCTGCATGAATGCAGGAAATGTATGCAAATATGAACAAATGCAAGTTGACCAGTTTATACAGAATCCACACTGTGCATTTGCAGTTGGCATATATAATACATTCTACATACACCTGTACTTTAGCAGAGAACTGGAGAATAAAAATCCATACAAGCAGAAATTTATTAAGTATAGATCCTCTCAAATTTGCTAAACCTGAGCAGGAACTGAATTCCTTTCCTGCTCCACCAAGCTAAGCCATTAAACAATATCTTACATTGTGATTCTCTTTGGTTTTGTTGCAAGATATGTGCATGGTATATTGTTCTTATAAAGCAGCTGAATTAATTTATCTATCCCTACTGATTTAGAGTTTTTATTTTAAGATGAGGGCTTGCAATTAAGCATGGGTATTCTTCCATATTTTCCCTTTCTCCCATGCTGGTCACTGGTGATATCCTGTAGCCAGACCAGATGAACCTAGATTGCTGGGATGATGTATATACATGTGTGAAATAAACCAATGTGCTATAATTCCAAATTTGTATCTTTAGGACCATGACATTTCCCACAAACATGCAGCTTCAGCTCCAAAATATATGTGCTTCCTAGCACTTCCGGTGTGTTTCTTTGTTTATTTGCTCACTTGCTCCTATCATGTCCTTCCCCTAAAGGTCTCATAGCAGACAAAACTATAAAACAATTGCAAACTCCCAGGGTAAAGTGATGGTTAGTGAGAGGAGAATTGTTTTATCTTTTTTCATCATATGAAGACCTGATTCATATGGTGATGCTGAGCTGTTGCAGTTATGACTGGTAAGTTCTGGTCATCATCAGTCACTAATATCTGAGTAAGCAAATGGGAAAAATAACCACCTTTCCCAGATCAAATGGGAAGAAAAGTGACTTTACTAGCTCTTCAAATACTGGGCCAAGAGTTCTCCAGTGTTGGACATAGCTCTCATTATCTCAACATAAGAAGAACCTAAGATTACAAGAGGAGCTCTGCTGTATAAGGCCACAGCCCATCTGGTCCACTATATGTCTCTCTCAGTAGACCATCAGTTGCTTCTGGGCATTCTCAAGCAAAAGACAAAGGCAAAACCTACCTTTGGTTCCCTGAAAATGGCCTTTAGGTGAAAATGCACGTTTGGTCTGGGACCGAAATTGGGTTTGGCAAGGGCCGTCCCCATGCATTTTAGATTTGGCTGGTTTCTGCAGACCAAATCGACCAAACCCATGCCAAACCAGGATCAAATTTGGTACCTGGAAAAACAAGTCTGAGCACAGTTTGGGCAATTTGGTCCGAGCCAAGCCTGCGCATGGAGACAGTCCCAGACTTCACAATCTCGACTTACAGGAAAGGCTTGAGTTTTAAAGCCAAGCCTGTTTCCTGTTCAGCTGAGATCGTGAACAGGGGATGCAGAGGCTTGAGGATTCTCCCTTTTCTCGGGGGCAATAAAGTTGCCCCCCAGAAAAGGGAGAAATCTCAAGCCTCTGCACCCCCTGTTCCCATTTCAGTTGACAAGGAAAGACACTTCAATTCACTTCGGGAGTAAAACTTTACTCCTGAAGTGAACTGAAGCCTCTTTCCTGCTGAGATCATGAACAGGGGGTGCACAGGTTTGAGATTTCTCCCTTTTCCAGGGAGGCTTGCTTTCGAGGCAAGCAAGCGGCTTGCCTGGGAAAGGGAGTAAAATAACAATCCTGGCACAGTTTGCATGGGGACAGCTGAATCCGAACCCAGACTTCCCCCAACCCACATTACCAGGAATGGCATGGGGATGCCCAAGATTTGATCTCGTCCTGCACCCAGTCCCATGCGAACCCAATCAGCGCCCAATCAGTGCCAAATGTCTTGCATGTGGACACAGCCTTAGAGGCATCCTGCTTGTCATGCCAACCTGGAGATAGAACCTGGGCATCCATTCTAGGGGCCATGAAACAGCTGGCCACACAGGTTGAAGAAGATGGCAGGTCATATTAAAACAGGCTGGATTAAGCAGAATCCAGTGTCTGGGGTGGGATTCTTGGCACCCATAAGAAATGTGAGTATCATGGTACTTGAGCATTAAGACACTCCAACATAGTATTTGCCTTAATGAAGGTTGCAAGTCTCAAAGCCCCTAGGGGGGTTATTTCGATGGCATGTTTTGGTGCACTGCTGAAATTGGTCCCGTGGTAATCCTAATAGCCTTCTGCATGGCTCTGTGATCTGGACTGGCCCAAGACTGCATGCAGGTCCACCAGTAATCCATATCAGGGGCCTCCTAATCTAGATTATACTTCATACAGTTAAAGGCTTTAACTGTGAAGCAGAAGTAAATCTTTTTTCTGTAAGTCCCTTGATTTCCCAATAATCCAGTGAATGTTGACAATTTGATCTTTAGTCCCTCTGCCTCTTCAGAAAACCAGCTTGCACTGGTAGTTTTTGGTCCACGTACTGCTAAAGCCTTGCTTGAAGAATCTTGAGCATAATCTTGCTAGTAGGTGAAGTGAGCACAACTGTTGGGCAGTTTCAACATTCCCTGGCATTGGAATGTAAACTGACTTTTCCCATTTTTACATGAAATGTTCCCTTGATAACTCTAGTTTCTTGAAGAAATTTCTTCACCTATAGCTCACCAGTTCTTTCACTTTGCGCTTATCAAATTACAAACCCATACTTCTTGATTTAACCCAAACTTCTTCTTACTGCAAGAAACCTGACAAGAGCAAAAGATAATATCTACAGGGGACAACCCCTTTGCCTCATTTTGGATGTACCCCCAATAGCCATGGTAGAAAGAACGGATGTATTATTGAGAGAGATTCTTCCTCTCTTTGCAGACATTTTAGTACTTCTCCAAGTGATTCAGTTCTCTTTTGAACTGACATATTGTTCCTGGAAAACTAAATAGGGAAACAAACACTTCTTTTGTTTTCAAATTTCCATTTGCTGAACAACATGAGATGGAGTCAGGGTTGTATTCACAATTCTACTGCATATTCAAATGTCAATAAAGCAAATGAAGACTCCTGCTAGCTTTCCTACAAGTCAACCGTCAATCATTCAGAATAAGAAAATAGCTGCACCATTCCTATGATCATTCTCTCTACAACATGGTATCCTTTACATGAACTGTATTCTGATAGATGAGAGAGACAGAAAGAGAACTGTACCTGGTTCAACATATGTGCTGCGTGTTATTCACAAATGTCCTCATTCTTTTAGCAAGTAGGATAAAAGACAATGGTTTTATGGAAAATGTTATTTTTGTACTACAACGGTGCTGAAACTACAGTTGTTCAGGTGTTTCTGAACCACATTAGACAATAATTTAGCAGTCTTTGGGAAGAACCGCACCTCAGTGTATTCTGAGAATTTGGGGGCTGAAATATTTTCCATTTGCATCCCACTCTTCTCCAGAGGATGCTCGATATCAGGCAGGGCATACCTGCCATAACACCAGGGTAGGGCATAAGCCTTGGCGGCACCCATTGTAAAGATACATTTAAAAAAAACAACCACCACTCACTTTTTGGCCCCTCCCTGAACATTCTGTGCTACAAAAGTTGGTGCCAGCAGGTACACAACTATTACTCAAAGGGAAAAGGTCCCATTAGTTTAATGTTGGGCTAGAAATGTCTTTACAAGCATTATGCCTGGTAGCCATGGCATGTTTCTGTATCTGGAAGAATTTGAATGTCCCCTCCATGACACTAAAAAATCAGTGTATGCGGAGCAATTCTGGCATAGTTCGCAATGCACTGAAATGGGCAAATTGTCCTGCATCCACTCAAGGGTCTGCTTTGCTATCTTACAAAGGATGAGAAGATGATCTGAAGGATGAGACTTTGGCAATGGCAACGAAGCCACCAAGCTCAATGTCCTGCCTGCTTGAGGCTGCAAAGGCATGGCCTGCCGGAATCTCCTAGGCATCTCCTGCTAGCAGACTGAATGTACACGCAGAGTTAATTTGGCCCCTATACAACTTGTGGTAGGAGGAAAGGGTACAACAGCATAATCTGAGAACTGCCTTCACTTTCCTCACTGAATTTTGAGCTTTGTCAGCATTCAGAAAGAAGAAGCAAAGAGAGGGAAGCATTTGCGATTTGGAATAGGTATATTAATGTTTTTGAACAGACACACGCACATTGTACCGTACAAAGTACAAACGTTAGGTTGCATTGAAAGCAAAGAGCTCTTTCGTCAGTGGAAAAGTCTTTCACTGAGGAAGACTTTTGGCTTAATCTATAAAAGTACCTCTGATATTCTCACCAAACACACTCTTGAGCATTTGGTGAGCAACTGAAAGGTTTTTGCTGTGGGTGCCCGTGGGCATGTCCTCGAGCACTTCACCTCCAATTTTGGTGACACAAAATTGTGCTCTCCTAGGAAACATCTTGTCTGCTGCTTTATCAGGTGAATCCACAGGCCAAAATAGCGAACAAGAAGAATCTCATGATGAGGCAGGCCGAATATTTCCATGAAGGTGCCCCCTGCCAGGTGCCTCCCCTCCCAACTATGGAGATACAGCATTTATCTGGCCAGCACACCAGCTGGGGCTGACATGTCTCATATAAAACGTCTGGAGGCACCACACCAAAGAAGAGCAATATTTTCATGTGTATTTGTTTCAAGATATTAAGCAACAAAAAAGGGAATCTTGTTCAAAATACTCCTAAATTCAAATCGTATTGGAATAAATGTATTTTATCAGCCTAATCCTGCTGCATGTATGTAAATTACATGAATCACTATTGTAGTCATAGACTGGCTCCAGACAGCAAGAGAAGAATGCAGGATCTTGTTTAGACACCACAAGTGCCTGTTGCCATTCCTGCCAGAAGGCAGGGCAAAATGGCAAGGCAAGGCAAGGCCCTTATGTTGCAATGTTTTGTTTGCTGTGCAATTTTCATAATGTATTTTTAGTATTATGTTTTGATTATTATTTTGCATTGTGTATTTTCTGTTTCTTGTAAACTGCCTTGGGCAAATTTTATTTTGGAAAGGTGGTATACAATAAAATGGAAATGAAATGAAATGAAATGAAATTTTCAGCCTCATTTCATACCCTTGCATGCACAATGGCCATTTTCTTCAAGATGGAACCCAAAAGCAAGTGCTCAGACAAAGTAAGCAAAATTGCTATTCCAGAAAAACCCAGGTTGGGAGCTGATTTTCCCCAGAACAGTGATATTCCAGAATTTCACCCCTGTATCCAAGGGCAATCCCAATATAGTACTGGGATAATCCTGGGGTTTATGCTCTGACTGTTTAAAATGGTGTGACCATGGCCATACAGCTTCATTAAGCCAGTCGTCCATGCATATATTCTGAAGGAAAGAAGGACCCCAATGTGCAAATTCCTGTATTCACCCTGGAGTGACACACAGGACCACACAAGTTTAGGATGATCTCAGGTCATCTTCAAGTCATATTACTCACCTTACTTTTATTTAAGTCATTTTCAAAGCTGGCTTATCCCATTAGATTGTCTTAACTGTAGTCCCCATTTTTACAGGACTGGCAGGGTCCTGGCATTCCAGGCCATCCTCACTTCCTCAAAGTGTGAGCAGGAGGACAGGCTAAAGGAGGCTGAACTGTGCTGTGGTGAGTGGGTCCAGTCTTTCCTTCAGCCAATCAGCACATGTGGAGTTTGTGAGGCACCTCCCCTTCTCTCCTCAGTTTATGTGTATAATTCCTCTATCTAGCATTTTTGTGAAAATTTATTATTATTATTATTATTTTTAAAAAAGATTAATCGCACGGAGCAGAAAAGCACATATAAAAAAACCGGGGCATGGAGGTGGGAGAGCAGGCTTTAAAAAGAACCATAAACACACACACTCACCTCCCTTGAGTCACAGAACAGCATCCAATAAGAAAGGAATTAGATTTGATGTAGCAGTGGAGAGCCAAGATTTCTGTGTATGAGGCTCAGGTCATTTGTGCAGAAAGGTGTGAGCCAATGCAGCCCAAGGCAGGGACGGCCTGAGGATGACCTATGTGTGACCAGGACTCATACGACCTCAGATTGAATTAACGAATAGGTCGTCTTGTCTTAGACTTGTGTGACCATGGCCACAATAAGCATGCATGTGATTCCTCTTCACAAAAGTATTATTGCACCAATCAGAAGTTTGAGAAGAAGAGGCATTGGTTTAGTGTATACTCCCAGTTGCCTTTTTTTAGAGCTATCAGTCTTTTAAAACATATTTTGGTACATTTGTGCAAATAAGTCAGGGTTTATATCCATATTCATTCAGCATTTTGGGGTTGTTTTAAAATACAGATGTTTCCTCTATGTGACTTCCCATTTTCAAACACTGACACAACTGAGAATTCACTGAGAAGTTTCTCACCATGGCTGAATCTACATCAGTACAAAAAAAGTAGCTCAAAAGCAGCTTAGACATAATGGCATCCACACACTGGTACCTCTGATCCACACTAAGAGCCAGAAAATACATTTTCAAAAGTGCCTTTCTAATATGGATTAGAGGTGGGATGGGAATACTAAAATCTGCATGTTCCTGCTTTTGAGACGCTTCTGAGGTGCCTTTTTAAAAAAAATGAATGTAGACTAAGCCCATGGCAGGCTTTGCCTTTGCCAAAAGTCATATAGCTTAACATAAATTCATAAAAAAACAGAGTACCAATCTCTGATATGTCCTTTGATTCTTTGATATGTTGATACTCTTTGTTGTGCTGTAAGCCAGATAGGTCTAGAGAGCAGACACACACGCATGCACACTCAGGTCTAGCAGTGGTAGCAAACAGCTAAAGTCTCAAAGTTATTTTGGGAGCAAGAGTAAAGTGTAGTCAAACATTCCATGTTCCAGGATGCCAGAGGGTCTGCAGTGTCAGATATCAGTCCAAGAATTAGAAATACAAAGAACACAGAAACCAGGGCTGCAGGATAAAGAGACGTCTGCAGCAAGGTCTACAGGGGTGGGACATGCTTAAGTAGGCAAAGGAGAATCACGCTCCCTTCGGTGCAGGTGCTTGGCCTGCAGACATGCTGACCGTCTCAGCTGTTGTTGCTCTTGCCTCAGAACACTCCGTGAAGGGCGTTGCCTGGTGTCTTCATCCAAGCTGTCTCCATCTTGGACTATAGGGTCAGCGTTCACATTGAACCCCTGAGCCGTACCTCCCTTGCCCTGACTGTTGGGGAAGCTTGGCTCGCTTTGGTTGTCTCAGGCAACAGATAGGTCTTCATCAGAGGAGGCGGGGCTGATGGCAAAAGGCATGACATTCTTGCCCTTACTGAAGAATCCCATTTACTTTCTCCATTCCATAAGATTTCTGCTATGACTATAATACCAGAGCTTTTCTTTAAACAAAACTAAGGCTCATGCCACAAATGAGCATCACCATAATAACACAGAATGCAGAACTAGTATGTCCCATTACCCCATGCATCAGTGTTGAGTGAATTGTAAGGCTTCCACCATCAGCTTTCACAGAGTGTTTTCGATCTGTTCAGGAATTCATAATGCACCACCATACCATCAAAATGGCCCACGACTAACTTGCAGTGTGTCCACTGACACCATGTTTGGACAAGTAGCACTTGCGATGCCGACAGTCGTATCGACATTTAACATTTAGATGTGGTCCAGCTCTTCCACTGCCTTGAAAACATTTCAAACCTGCATAGATACAGATGTTTTACAAACCGTGTCTCCGCAGCTGTGACAGAAGTAGGCACCTCCACTGAAGCAACCACATCACTATGTCCAACACATAAGGGCATCTGAGGAAGAAGCAGTTTGACTTAAGAGTGCTACTCCATCCCTTTACCCCTAGGCACCTTGGGCAGGCATCATACCCTCCAGTGGACATCCCTCAACACTGAAAATAGAGATGCAACACTTCAGAGCATCCACAGATGTGTCTTCACAGGTAAGAGGAGACATGGCCCCCAAGTGCCTTTCTCCAAACAAATCTACCTTGTTCACTGCCTGTCATAGCTATCAATGTTTTACCTAAATTAGAAACATGTTCATCTTATCCCAAAATGGATGCTTCCCAGCTCATATCGGCTTCTCATGGAAGAATCTATTCAGTAGTTTCTCTAGTTTCATTACCTGCACTCTGGCTTCACTCGCATAGCCCCTAAAAAAGAAGAATTTCAGGCCACCACGTGGAGCTGCAACCTCAGGGGGTTGGGCATGTGGTCCAAATTGCAAATCATGTGGAAATTCCTTAAGAACATTGCTGCAGGTGGAACCATAGCCAGCCCAAAGTGCAGGTGGAATTACAGCTACAAACCAGAAATACAGGTGTAAATCCACTGCATTTTTGCTTGTGCAATAATTCTGGTTGTGTTTTCATCCATTTAAGGTGTGTCCCCATGGGCACTTTAATCCAAATTCAATTTGAATTTAGGAAGGACCATCCCCATGACTTCTGTAATTAATCCGAATAGAATCCAAACTGAGCACCCAGTGTCCCCATGCAATTCCTTATTCCTGGATTTTATGAGGACTATCCTACCTAAATCTGGAGAGAAAAAGTCCTGATGAAAACAGGACTGAGTCACCTTTTTGGACCCAAGTCCACTTATTTTCCCCCACATGGGGATGATGCTGGGCTATTTGGGGTGGAGGTCTAGCCCTCTGGGCAATGGTAGCCAACTATGGGTGGGTTTTTTTTACAGATGCAAAGCTCCTCCCTTCCTTTGCCATGCTCACGTTGCTAGAGCTCCATATGAAAAAGGCAGAAAGTGAGGAGAGTGCTTGCCTTTTAAAAGGGCTTTTAAAACATTTTTGCTGGCAACATTTTGTATCTTTTTGAAAAGATACATGTGAGAAGCTTAGGAATGCTTTTAAATACTTGAAATGTTTTATAAGGATACATTTTATCATGCTGGGTTTGATCCTTCACTGATCTGCTTTAGCTCACATTTGCCAGTAATCTCAAAAGGGAAAGGTGTGAAATAGAAAGTAATTTTAAAACTCCCTTTGGGATTGCTGCTTTTATTGCAGGCAGGGTTTGTATGGGGGAGCAGGATTTAAAAGTCCTTTTTTATGTTTAAAAATAGTCCAAGGAGGACTAAATCAGGACTAAAAAAGCTGCATGGGGACAGCTATATTCAGATTAATTGATAGGAACTCTATTTGGATTAAAAATAATCCCCCCAAATAGTCCAAACAGTATTAAATCAGGACTAAAAAACCTGCATGAGGATGTACCCTCAGTCAATTCCTGGCTACCAGGAATCTTCCAGCTTTGCAATAGTTGAATTAGATTTAACTTTAGATTACACTTATTGGTGGCTGTGGCAGCTCCAAGGCTGAATAGGGGTGACAGTGTTTGTCCACCCTGCAAACCCAAATGACAGGGGGGAAACCAGAAATAGACCATGTGGATCGTCCAGATAAAGCAAGTTTCAAACATTAATTACATAAAAGACTAAAGATAACTATTGATCTTGTTTCACATTTCTTGTTTGCTGCCCTTAGCTGTAAAATTATTGGTTGAGCCTGCTTAATCCTGTACCAGCAGAGGCTGGTACAGGCCAGCAGAGTTGAGGTAAAATAGGAAGGTATTTCTCTGACTGGCATCTCATACTTCAGTCAGTGGAAGACGGACTATTTGCTGCATATAATATGAGGACATCATATATCAGTGCATTTTTAGTGGGAAATCTGGTAGCTCTCTGCTCAAAGATTACAGACTCATATGGCAAAGAACTAGAAAGTTGGAAATTTTGATCAAGGCCACCTTATTCAGGATCATGGTCTGTCTAATGTAGACAGAGCAAACCAATGGGAGGCATTGCCTCACAGATCTGCATTAATGTGCTGATCTATGAGGCTTAGATTCTTACAACATGAGCCCTTAATCCAAATTAAAGAGTCTGTACGGAAAGGGCCATTGAAGGATCAACACTAGAACAGTGACTACTATGCAATAACCTTCAACTTAAATACAGGCAGTACATTGTCAACACATTCTAACATAGAGACCCTAAAGTTTCATAAAGGAAATTTCCCAAAACTGAGAAAACTAGCTAAAAAGGGAATTGAAAGGGAAAGTTAGAAGAGTCCAATCACTCAAAAATGCATGGAATCTGTTTATAAACACAATAATAAAAGCTCCATTAGAATGCATACCTAAAAGAAGAAAGGATGCTGCCAGGTCCAAATGGACACCAGTGTAGCTTGCAAGAAAAACTTGTTTAGAAAATGGAAGGCCTGTCATAAGGAGGAGAATAGGGAGGAACACAAACTCTGGCAGAACAAATGCAAGACGGTAATCAGGAATGCTGAGAAAAAAATTGAGGAACACATTGCTAAGAACATTAAGAAAAATAACAAGAACTTCTTTAAGAACATCAGAAGTAGGAGTCCAGCCAGAAAAGCAGTTGCACCATTAGACAATAATGGGCAGAAGGCATAATTAAAAATAACACAGAGATTGCAGAGAGGCTAAATGAATTCTTTACCTGTGTTTTCACTGAGGAAGACAAAGGTTATATGCCTGTAGTTGAGTCAATCTTTTCAGAGTCAGAAGAATTAAAATGGTTAGACATATCCAGGGAAGAAGTCCTTGCTTGCCTTAATACACTAAATGCTAACAAATCTATGGGACCATATTGCATCCACCCAAGAGTCCTTAAAGAACTCAAATGTGAAATTGCTGAGCTACTAGCCAAAGTATATAATCTTTCTATAAGATCAGGCTCTATGCCAGTGTTCAAAAAAGGATCCAGGAGTGCTCCAGAAAATTACAGATCAGTCAGTTTAGCATCAGTTCTAGGTAAAGTGATGAAAACCATCATTAATGATAAAATTACTGCACACATAGAGGAGCAAGGAAAATCAACAACTTCTGCAAAGGTAAATAATGCCTTACAGATGTTAGAATTCTTTGATAGTGTGTTCCCACTAGGACTTTTTTGAGTGTCCAAACCCCTTTCAAAACACTCTGTCCGCATTGAAAAGTGGCTTTTCGCTTTAAAAAGAGGAGTAAACTTGATAAAATGAATTTTAAAAAACTGTATTGTAACCATTTCCCTTGCCGTGCCCTCTCTGATGCCAATGCCTGCCACCACCCTGTCTGCCTGTCCATCCGCCTGGCTGCCTGCCATTATCTGCTCTCCTGCCCCAAAGGGCAAAACACAGGTGCTCCTGGGGCATGCGGAGGAGGAATGCTGGGCAGCGATTCCTCCTGCTGATTCCACCGTGCCACTGCTGAGCTGCTACACCTGGAAGAGCCCCGCTGAAGTATATGGTGCCCACACCTCACCCACCAATCCTCCCACTGTATTGGCCTCTGCTTCGTTCATTCGCCACTGCCCTCCCTCCCAGTTTTTCTGCCGCTGCTGATTCCACCGCACTGCTGCGGAGCTCCGCTTTTAAACATGGAATTAACAAAAAAAAATGGGGGCGCACATAACGCATGTTCACATCCGTTTTTGTTAATTCCGCTATAATTCCCTCAAGTGGGATCATGCCCTGAGAGTGTTAACAAACACGTGGATAAAGGTGAGCCAGTTGGCATTATCTATCTGGACTTTCAGAAAGCTTTTAACAAAGTCCCTCATCAAAGTTCTCCTGAATAAACTCATTAGTCATGGTATAAGCAGGTATGTCCTGTCCTGAATTGATAACTGGCTAAAGGACAGGAAACAAAGAGTAGTAATAAATGGCCAATTCTGAGAGTGGAAAGAAGTGAGAAGTGGGGCACTATGACCAAACCTTCCTCCTCCATATATTTATTTTTGCCTCCATGAAATCCTGAAGAACGCTATCCTTTAAATATTGAAGTCTGATTTACAGGAAGGGATGTCCTTCGAATAGCACATCATGTGGCACCTCCCTCTCCACTTGCTACACACTTTCTTACTCTCTTGCTTTCTTCTTTTTTTCTAAAAAAATTTCCTAACTTGTCATTTCAGAAAAGGAGAAGTTTCTTCTCCCAAGAAGAGAAGCAGACACACAGACTGCACGACTGAAGAAGGACTAGAAGCATTTTTGCCTTGTCCCACTTTCTTTCTCCGCAAGAAGATCCACTTAGCCACCATCCTGGGCTCCCGCAACTATCTGACCAATATTGAATGGGAGGCTCCATTCCTGGGCCAATGGATGCAGTTCTCTTGATGCTCCTGGTAGCAGCTGGTATCTGTCATGGTAGGTTTCCTTTTTTCCAACTGTATTGACATGGTGATAGCTTGTGGTACTTGGGAAAGGGCTCGATCCACCTTCCCTAACCTATTGCCCTTCAGAGATTGTTGAATTCCAGATTCCATCAGTCCCAGGTAGCAGGGACTAATGACAAGGGATTAGGAAAGTTGTAGTGCAATGTCTTCTGGGAAGCACCAGGTTGGAAAAGAATTGGCTACATAAAAGTAACTACATATCAGTAGCCCAACTCAACAGACAGTGGCTTCTTATGCCTACACACATTAAGAACATAGCCATTGGTAGTATAATAGCCATGCATTTCTTTAAACTTCACAGTTATGTCTGAATTCATTGTGTTTTCCCACTTCCAGCTTCCAGCTCATGTTATCTAGGCTATGTGTCTGTCTGTTGTTGCTGAATTCACAGAACTATGTGGACCGGGCACAGAAACATTACAAACTTTTATTAAAAACAAGTAGCTATTTGGGGATTCTGGGTTGAAGAGTGGCACAAGAATCCCTTTCAGAAAAAGACAGATCTAACAAACGAGTCAGAAAGAACTGACCCTTAACAGCCAAGGAATGTTGAGAAATTCTACGGAGCTTCTCCTTTGCTTATCAGTCAACAGGAAGCAACAGCCAATAACCCTGGAAGTTCAGCAGGAGAAGTGTGCAGGATGCAGCTGGTATGAAAGAAAAGAGCTGCCCACTATTTCTCCTTCCTCCTACTTGAGAGTTCAAATCCAACATGACATTATTGTCATATGATTTATTTGTATCTTTTTATCTCAAAGCTTTTCTGTATTTGTAGAAGGTGGGTTTCTTTTCAAAACTATTTTACTTCATCCTTGCATTGGTTCAGCCATGGACAGTCCCATGGATAAAGATTAGCTTTCCTATGGCCAGCTTTAAAAAAGTGAGCTTTGGACTTTTTATGTTTGGAGTCAGTGTAAGCTTTAGTTTGTGAAGTAGTGTGTGAGGGAGACATCCGCTGCTGAATTGCAGTGTGCATTTGATATGAGCAAACCAGGGCAAGCTGGTCTTTGATGCATCATGAATGATGTCCAGTTTGCCCATTTCAAAGTCTACTAACAAATGACCAGTGAGAGATTCCTGCACACCCTGCTGCGCTGGTCGCCAATGAAAGCTGGATATTTTACAGTCATTTCTATATGCTGCTTCTCATTATGATTATAATCTCAATCAGTTTGTAAAAGCATTGTTAGAAATAATGGGGTGAATTCCCATTACAAGCTTAAAATGGTTTCAAAACGGTTTCGATCCTCGCAGTCCCCATGTCAGGTTGGCTTAACATGCTTTCCATGTGTTAAATCACCCCAAAGTGTTGTAAATGTTAACACTCATTTCAACAGGTCTCGCTCTGGTTCATGCATTTGAAACATTTTACATTTCTTACTGTGGGAACCATACCGTTTTAGTGGGATGAGAATGCATGTTTAGGGTTTCCCTCCCCCAATAGCTTGCTTCCAAAGATAGTGATTTTACTGTAAAAATCCACCCCTTACAGCAGCCACTACACTGTAGCAATCCACCCGTTTCACACCTGATAACAATGTTGCAATTCTGCACAATTCTGAAAGTTCTGACCTTTAGAAAGGGAAAAGAAAGGAAAGCAGCTGCAGGTTCAGGGAGATGTGTGAATGTTTTTAAGGCTGTGGCAGTGAGTGGGCGAAGGGGGCTTGAGGTGCCGCTGCTGCTGTGTGTCCTAGGCAATGGGGAGAGGAGGAGAAAGAATCGCTGGCTGCCAGGTGCCGTTTTTCATCCATCCAGGCAAGCGGCAGCCACCCAGCCACCCAGCCACCCAGCTAGGCTCCGTGAAGGGGTCCCTTATGGGTGGTGCGTTCACACCAGGAGGAAGAGTGCATGGCAGCCCCGAAAAGCAGCTTTTAGAAAGTAGCCACTTGAGTCCCCCCTTGAGTCACGTACGCCACATATGATCCTCAGAAACTGGATCAAACGCGATTAAGTTGAAAGTAATGGGATCAGGCAAATTCACATTTGCATCCGGTTCTATTATTTCGGATTAGGGAAACCATATTAAGCTTGTAATGGGAATGTGGCCATGGTTTACTCTGGGGAAGACCTGAGGTGAAAGACAACTCATGTCCCCATGGAAGGTAAACTAGAAACACAGATGTGGTTGCGATTCTCCTCTGTTTGGAATAATCAAAGGTTTTCTTATTCAGATGTCTACCTATTTTCATTATTATTTTGTAAAAAAAAAAAAAAAAAAAAGCCCACAATAGTTAACAATTTCACAGTCAGGCCTCATCCCCACGAAATCCGAAAGAGATGGCCAGTGTGTGTCTATGTGGCGCTGCTGTCATGCAATGAGCGGGAAGGAGCAGGCCCCACCTATGCAGTCTTTGAAGCAGTGCTCCAAGGCCACCAGATCTAACCTGTGGGTGGAAGGATACTGAGAACATGATGGCTTCATTCACACCTAAATTTTAACCCAGGTTCAGTCCATTTTCAGGGCAGAAGAATGCAACATCATTTTCTTTCCACATTATCTAACCCAAAGGTGGGTTTTCTGAGTTAGATAATTCTGAAATAAATCAGCTTGTGAATTTGCTAATATGTTCTCTCACTCTGAAAGTGGACTGAACCTCGATTAAAACTTAGGTGTGAACACAGCTAAAGTCAAGCCAGAATTCTGACCATGTACATGAACGCTGGGCATAACCCAGCTGCTGAGTTGGCATCAGATGACACATCCTGGCCAAATAAAACTTCCATCAAAATGCAACACTCCAAGAGGCAATTTCCCTGAGGTCAAAGAAATTCAGCCTTTCTGGTTTAGTGCAGGAAATGGAGGTCCCTGGAGCAGGAACATGCAGGCACCTGTAACGTGTTGTGTGGATGAAGCATCCGTTTCATACTTCAAAAAATTATTTGAGACAGTCTTTGAAAATTCTCAGTTGTGAACCTTGTTGCTTAAGTTCTTCCAAGGTCAGAAAAATACTTTCCTGCTCTTAAGTGATCTGTTCCCTTAGTTCCCAATCTTGTGTCTTGTCCCTATTCAGAGGCCAATCTGCATTTAGGCCTCTAATCAACAATTAGTGCAGCTGTGGTGAAGAGCATATGCACATCCACTAAGTTGCTACAGACTACTAACATGCCCTCCCTCCCCAGAAGCTCACTAATTGTTGAATTAGATATGGAGCACTAAATCGTGCTCCACACCTTTACCAATGTTAACTAGAAGCTCACGTGAAGTGTCCAGCAACGTGACTTCACTTTTCTTGCAGTTGCCTGTGTGTGGTGGGCAGGGGAGGTGGCGTCCACACAGGCACAATGGTGGTGGTGGTCGTGATTGATCCCCTGATCGTTCCTGTGATCCATCCCATGATCAATCACAGGGTCGCAAGAGGGGTGTTTCATTGGTGACAGAGCAGTAGGCACTGTGTGTTCGATCACAGGTGCTGAGGTGCTGTGATGTGGTTCAGGAGGGGCTGTCCCCATGCACTTTTTATTTGACCGGATTTTCTCAGACCAAATCACACAAACCAGGACCAAACCAGGACCATGTTTGGTCCTGGAAAAAACAAGTCTGGGCACAGTTTGGGTGATTTTGTCCGAGACAAACCTGTGCATGGGGATGGTCCCAGGCTTCTCTTTTCCAGGCAAGCAACCTTATTGCCTCCCTGAAAAAGGGAGAAAACTCAAGCTTCTGCACCCCCTGTTCACAATCTCAGCTGACAGGAAAGAGGCTTAGGTTTACTCCCGAAGTAAACTTAAGCTTCTTTCCTGTCAGCCATGATCAGGAACAGGGGGTGCAGAGGCTTGAGTTTTCTCCCTTTTCCAGGGAGGCAATAAGGTTGTGAACCTTGCCTCCCTGGAAAAGGGAGAAAACACAAGCCTCTGCACCCCCTTACTCTCTTTCCCTGGGAAAGGGAGTAAGCAAGCCTGTCAGCCAGGATCATGGCACAGTTTGCACCGGGATGGCTAAATCCACCCCCAGCCCACCTCCAGCCCACATTACCAAGAATGGCATGGGGATGGCCAAGATTTGATCTTGGGCCCACACCTGGTCCGATACGAGCCCAGTCGGCACCAAACAGCTTGCATGGGGACACAGCCTAAGAATTTTACTCTGTGTGACTTTGAGTCTGTAGCAACAGGCATTCTCCCCTTTTATGCACCTTGAGGTCTTGGAAACTTCATCCCTTCATATTTTCAGTTGCATATTTTCAGCTCAGAATGACTTATGTTTTGGCTTGACCTGGGCTGCATCAGACTTGGCCTTTTCTAGTTGGCTTATTACAAAATGGCAGTGTGTTCCTGCCATTGGCAGGATGGGTACAGTTGCTGCAGGCAATCAGGCAATCACCATAATGGAAACATGAACAGGCAACAGACCAACGAAGATAGTAGCACCTGTTGCCAGTGGATGCTGCTGCCAGACCTGGTGGTGCATAATGACTACTATGTGGAAATAAAGGTAGGGTTTCGCGTGCCTAATTGGTGAGGTACTTTCTGTAAGGCATTTTGAGGGGCTATTTCAAGATGGGGTACCCCTTCATAAAGGGATGCCCCCCAAAAGGCCCATTCTGATAGCACCCCGGATGTATACAGGAGCCACAAGCAGTGCTCTAATATTAAATCTGTTCCTTTATCAGAGGAACAGAGTTCTGTTTGTGTGCCTGCAGCATTGTTTTTGGCTGGGACATTTTCATAAAACACAGGAAATGCACTTTGAAGTAAGTCTGTATGAGCAGAGGCAGAGCCAATGGAAAAGCAGGAATAAACTTGGTCACAGCACTTAACTCTCACTCTGTCTTCGTAACACTCTAATGCAGTGGTCCTCAACCTTCCTAATGCCACGACCCTTTAATGGAGTTCCTCATGTTGTGGAGACCCCCAACCACGGCGGCAGAGCAGCTGGGAGGTGGGAGGGAAGGGCGGCGGGAGACTCGTTGCGACCCCTCTGAAAGGGTAGTTCGACCCCCAAAGGGGTCCCGACCCCCAGGCTGAGAACCACTGCTCTAATGAGAGCTTAGAGTGGGAAATATGCTGGATAAATGTGGGTCTACACAGACCTTGTGCTCTTCTAGCACACCTACTGCACTATGTGTGAGCAGTGATGTCTGGATCCTGCACACTCCTGGCACAATCACAGTGGCATCGTGAAAGCACAGCTGTTGCATGAGAAAGAGGGGAGGCAGTAACGGATGCCTCACTGTGGATAACACCAAATGGCTCAATATGATCAGCCCCACCCACTTGGCCCCCATTTTACTGTGTTTCAAGGGACGTAACCAAAATGTCCTTTAAGTAAATGCATGACATAATTAGGTGGGCATCCATGTGATCTAGGGGATTTTTGCATTCACTTCATATCAAATCGAATGTAAGAAATTGGTATTTGAATAGATTCCCTTCAAATGTGGTAGGATTTGATACAAATGTTCCATACCAATTCATATGAATATCCACTACGAATGCTTACATATCCAATATGTATCCTGTAACATATCTGCTCTGAAAGCGTCAAATCTGCCTTGAATCCACTTTGAATCCACTCTCAAACCATGTTGAATCCAGTCTGGATCCATTGCAGATGTGACTGGCACAGCTGCTTTCCTACCACCCCATTTCACAAAGGTTCTGAAACATACGTACAAATATGAATGTCATAACATTCAATTCATATACAAACGTCTGAAATTATACGAATTCGTATGAATATCAAATGTTACGAATATTCAGGCACATCCCTAATGCTATCTTTTCCCCTGTCAGACAGTGAAGTTGGAATTTGCTAAAGAGAAGGAAGTGTAGGTAAGGGGGTTAGTAGTAACTCTTTTGGACTTTAAAAAAATGAAAATCTACAATTTAGGGTCAGGTGTGCACTAGTAAGCAACTGTTTCAATATAAGGGTAATAAGTTCTGACTATTTTGGTAGATGCCTGTGGGATTCACAGTATCGGGGCCACTAGAAAAACAACACGAGAACTAAAAAGTAGTAGGAATATTGCCAAATAACATAGAGAGATTTCTCTGTGTAGGTGGAGGCCCAAATGTGGTTGTAGGTAGGAAGGAGAATGAATTGTATGCTAGAAGTCGTGGTTTGGGGAGAAGAGAGGGGGAGAGAATGGGCCTCAGAGACAGTAACTGAAGTCCACTGTTATGCAATGTACTATTGTGGTAAAGTCAATAGCCATTAGTTACTGAAACCCCTGAGGAAGTGGGCTTGAAGCTTTGTGGGGAACATTCTGAAGCTTCCTTTGTACACTAGCCAGAAACTAGTTTAGATTCTCACAGTGTCTTTCCACTACAGCTGTCCATGATGAAATAACACTGGTAAACCAAATACCACAAATATTAATTAATAACATGAGTGAACAAATTATAACTAATGTTAAGAACTGAAAGGTTCCAAAGTCAGCCCTCTAACCAGATAAAAGACCTAATATTCTCTCTGGCTGTGACCAGACATAACAAAAGGGGCACCCCAGAGGGACAGTGTGTGGCCCACATGCTTCCAAGCCTTCTCTAATCCACCTTCTCTAGCACAGAGTGTTCATGGGTGGGGAGGGGGGTAGAATGATGTGTGAACAATCCCACCTCGAAACCATCTCTATTGGATGCCTCAGAGGCACCTCAGAATTGCTTTTTCCCCTGTGTCTGATCACAGCCTCTCTCTCTCTCCCCTCCCATCTCCTCAACATCTTTGAGGTTCTAAGAAAGAGATATTAGTGTGGAGCTATGGAAGAGAATGCTTTCCTTACCAGGAGCCTGTATCACCTTAATAACCCCACTCTTTGGAGTGGAACTCCTCTTTTTTATCTTTTAACACCAGAATGTTAAAGAAAACAAAAACCAGTTCTTATCCTTGGTACCTGGGGTAACTCCCTATTTCACCTTTATTGTGTAAAGGGTTTGTTGGAAGGGGAGAATGAATGTCTAGGATTCCCTAAAAAAAGAAATATTAGAAATCCTGTTCCATATTTTGGTGCAAAGCTGTTTAGTGTAACTGGATAGCAATTAGAATTTGGGTTGATACTTTTTTGACACGTCATGAACCCTTTAGGCCTTTCTGTTCTCCCCATAACACGATCCAGCCCTGCAAGTATGAGCCAACAATGCCCACTAATCCAAATCATGGCATGGCATGGTCCAGAACAGCTTCATCTGCATGATGATGCTGGTCCAGTCCACCCCATACACTGGCCCCAAAGCTCACACAAGCTTTGGAAACAGCCTCTGAGGGTTCCAAGAACTAGAAATGAGTGTTCCTACCTTTGTAGCCCCTGGGGAACCCATTTTGGTACATCACCAAAATGGGTCCCCATCTACATGCCTCTGTGTTCAGGACTGAATGGAGCTGGTACAGCAGAAGTCCTTCTCCACCTCCCCCTTCTCTTTCCAAGAATCTCACCATCCTTTAACTTCCTTGGCCAGGCCTTTCTTCCTTGTCTCCTTCCTCATCTATCTCTTATCTCTCTTGCTTAGCTTTCTTCCTTCCCTCTTTTACTTGACTTCCTGGGGCTGGGAGGAAAATAGTCTCACCGTCTCCATTTATCTGTCAACAGGCACAGATAAAAACCTTTGCAGCTGTACAAATATGTGGAAAAACTTGGGAGATTATACAGAGCAGGAAGAGGGGAATATATGAATAAATAATCAGAAGGGCGAGAGTTGGTGGGACCTCCAAACACTTTTGCAGAGCGTTTCCAAAGTGCTTTTACATTGGGGAAGAGATATTTCTCTCACTCTTCTTTCATTCCCCCTTTTCAGTCTGAACTGTAGCTGCAAAAAGTACCACAAAGACATATGCACATACATTCACACATGTTACTCTCTCTAGTTCAATACACCAGCTAGAACACTCTGTGAATTGCTCACAGATCATTGGTGCTTGGATTGGACTACAGTGACATTTCCATGTCTGAACCTGCTCCAGTGTCTCCTCCAGTGAAGATGAAATGGTCTAACAGAAAGTGTGACCTCCCAGTAAACTGATTCATAGTGTGGATCACACATTCCACAGTGCCCTGTTTTGATCATCTGGGCCTCATCACAGGTTTATAAAGAGGCAAAATGACGCTTGCTGACTTATTTTCAATTCCCTTCCTAAGAAATGGTCCATTCACATTTGCTTGCCTCAAATGCACTTCACACACAATCTCCCTTCTTCCGCCCACTACCCCAGTTTGTTCAATGCAAATATGTGAGAAATGTTGTACAAAGTTCCCTACCGCAAAACTTGCATTATGAGAAACTTGACCCAACAGAACGTGGCTGAGTATGAAAACAGAGTATATTAGGTCACTAGGTAATCACTCGTTGCTTTTCCTGATAGTCAACAAGATTGGTATTCCACATCCTGCAGTCTAGTACTGTAATAAGATGGGCCTGAGGAAGAATTGCAACCACTGCTGAAGCAACAGACTCCCCTTAGGATCTTTTCCACTGGTCCATTGCTGCTGAGAGAGGGGGAAAAAATGAAGGGAAAAGGGGTATTTTGAAGAGGAAAGATAAAGGAAGGAACAGATAGACAGGTAAAAGGCTGCAATTGCCTCCCACACCTCAAGGGAGCAGCAGACGCCAATTGTGGGATCTTTTTTTGATCTGCTATTGCTTCTTACCATCTGAAGGAAGCCTGCTACAGAATAATAGTTTCCATCTCCAGTGCAGAAACTGTAAAGTAGATATTGGATAAGGGTCTGGAGGTTTCTATCCAATTATTCAGCATCCAGTTGAACAGGATGAATTCCCAGGAACAGACACTGGAGTAGGAATAGGCATGAATATTCATCACATTTGAAATTCATATAAATTCGTTTGAATTTGGGCATTCAAATTCTAATTTGTGAATCTGGGGAGACAGGAAAGGATCTGTCCAGTCACATCTGCAGCGGATCCAGAGTGGATTCAAAGCAGATTCAAAGTGGATTGAGAGCTAATTCAAAGTAGATTCAGAGTGGATTTGATGCGTTCAGAGCAGATTTGCAACTGGCAGCAGAGATTCAAATTGGATTCGTATTAAACATTCATATCAAATTTGAATCCTACCACATTTGTGCACATCTCTACTCTGGAGCATCTCAAATTTGGTATTTGGTATTTTTGTGACTGTACCAGACACCAGAGACCCAGGACTTCCATAAAAGAAATGTATTTTCTTTATGGACATACCGGACAGAATCTTCTAACATAAGACTAGCCACAATGTATCTTTTTCTTGAATATATTATATTTCTGAATAGAAAAATGGATTCAGACTTAAGATGGGTGCAGACTTAAGATCTGTCAGAAAGTTCTTCCTAGCTAAAGAGATGTGGGACTATAACATAAGACAATGACTTCAAGGTTGTGTTCACATATGACTAAAAGAAGCACCTCAAAAGTGGCTCAGAGACCCTTCAGAGGTGAGACTGTCACACATCTGTGTCTTCATTGAGCTCATCCTATACTTGATTTTTTACTGCATATGAATGCAGCATAAGAGAGTTGTAAAAACAACAACAAAAAGCACTTCTAAGACAGCTTAGAGCGGTGATGGCCAACCTATGACACACGTGTCACAAGTGACACGCCAAGCCCTTTTGGGTGACACACCTGGTCATCCTGGCACCTGGGCGTGTAGTGCTTGCTTGTTCTTGAAGTGTACGAAATACCAACTTTCAATGGAAGATTTAGCAAACGAAATTCAGCAACAAAAGACACTAATGTAAAGAATTGTTCATTTCTGCTTTTAATAAAATACATATATCAAAAATATAACTTTACTAGAGCTACAAATATCACACAACTATGGATATTTCTAGATGTGACACAGCATCCGAGTTAAGCTAGGTTTTTTTTGCGAATTTTGGCACACTGAGTTCAAAAGGTTAACCATCACTGGCTTAGAGACACCTTAGCCTGCCTCCAGATGATCCGAGGAAAAATGTGGGCTCTTCTTTGGATCCTGAAATTTCCTTTCACCATTATGTGTCTTGATGTTTGATCCTGTGGTGGTGTGGCACTTGCATCCATGTATTTTGATAGCGTGAAATTGCTGGAAGTGCACAATCACTGTCCTCTGTACATGCGCAGTGGCCAATTCACACTTCGGCCCATAGTTCAAGAGAGGAGAACATCTGGGGAGGTGCATTGACACCTGCAGGAGGCACTTACAGCCTGCAAGCATGTTCCACATGCAACCAAATGCAATTGGAACTTACCTGCAAACATCCAATTGGCGACCATTCACACCTCTGCTGGCTGAGAAGGTGATCAGAGCTGCGGTGCAAGCAGTCTGGGCAGCTCCAATGACCTTCTGACGCAACTGCTACTGCACAGAACATCAGTGTCATCATAGTGATGGCACTGACACACACACAGTCATGGGGGGCGCCGCTCTCAAGATGGCAGCACCGAGAAAAGAAGCAGCCCAGCAATCGAACACAAGTGAGTGACCGATCGCGTGGTGTGTGGGCTGTTAGTGAGTAGCACTCACAAATTCATAGCGCACCTTTCCCATCCACAGGATGGGAAGGGAAGTGCAAAATTGCCCTGGGTCTGGCCTTGCACATGCATGGTGGTCATTTCAAAGTTGGTAGATCTCAGGAGCAAGTGTCCAGACAAGGGAAGTCCTGTCATTGTTCTCCCCACAATAGCAATATTGTGGGATTCATTCCAATATCCTGGGGCTGTGTTGGGATTGCCATGGACATATGCGGCAATCCAACATCAGTGCCAGGATAATCCCAGGTTTTAGGCACTCTCTGACCACAGCCCTAGAGACAGTTGGAAGATGGGGTCACTCCCACACCAGTTTGCCCTCCCTCTCTCATGAATATTCTAGGTTAGAAAAGGTGGGGTGAGAACCTGAGGGCTATGATCTCTGAGGCGCTTCTGAGATGTATGATTTTTGCATGTGGACACAGCCAGAATTACAACCATTTCTCAAGGAGGGAGTTTCCTTTTGCCAAAACTATGATAGCATGCTGATGACAGATCATGTCCCTGCTCCAAATACTCTTTTAAAAAGCTAGAAATTGTTTCACTGGACTATCATAAACAGGAAGGGGGAAATCACATATAGTAAAGAGTATGCCTTCCCCAATCCCAGAAAAAAAAATGCATTTGCTTTCAGTCTAGAGAAGAGTACAAAAAACCAGAAGTTGTGTAAGGAATACAATACTGCGAGGGTGGAGCTAAAGAGGGAAGACACGGAGGAAAAGGGAAGGGATGAGCCACAAACGTAGGGCAGAGACAGCCATTAGCAATGTGTTTCCTCTGCTGCTGAGGCACACTAAAGTTTCTTTTTTAAAAACGTAAAAATAAAAATCCACAATGCCTTCCTCAGCACATCTGAAGCACTGATTCATTTCTCACTTCCCCATCTTATAAATGTTTTTCAGTGGTCATAAGAGCTTGCTGACATGCACTTTTTCCTCAGAGCTGGTTGAGCCACAATCAAAGATGTCTCCTGAAGCGCCCAACTATAAGGAGTACCAAAAAGTTACATTATCAAAAAAAAGAAAGAAAAAGAAAATGTTAATCGGAAAAATGTTAATCAAGGGGGGAAAGTTCCTTTCTCCAGTGGTTCTCACACTTAAGCTGCATCCAGACATCGCATACTAATTCTGTTATATTTGGATATTCTGGAATGCCAAATATAATGGGATAAGTTAGAGAGGTCTGAATGCAGCCTCAGAGAAGGTACCCTGCGCAGGCAAGCACCAACAGTGGCTCAAAAAAACTTCCATAAAGGAAAAAGGCAAAGATTTGATTGAAAGAAATCCCCCTTGGATCTTTCCCAACTGCATTTCTGATCTGCAGTCATCCAGTCTGGCTAGCTTCTCTACTAAACTGCCTCTGAGCATTGTACTGGCGATCAGGGAGTGGGGGTGGAATAAGGGTTGCGGAAAGAGGTTCATGGGAGAACAAAGGCCAGATTACCCCCCTCATCACTGCATCTTCACCTGTCAAACTGGGGCGATCAGTTTTTTTACATTTGCCCAGCAATCAGATCGTGGAGAGAAGCGGCTTGTTTCTGTCTGATCACTGTTTAAAAATGGCCAGCCGTTGCGATCCCCAATGCACAGGACAGGAATGGTGAACACAGGATGTGAAACCCCACCTCCTAATGATGCCAGAGTCTATCCCCTCCCCAAATAGCCCGGGAGTGTCCCCATGGGCATACTCAGCCCCCAAAATAATGAGGACTTCACTCCCAAATTCAGCAAGGAGCGTCCCCATGCAAATCCCCCAAACCGGACTACATGGAGACCAAATTGCCCAAATCCATGCTAAATTTAGTCCTCTAGAAAACTGCCATGAACTAGGGCCGGTACACTCCAGGGACAGGAGGACCATTCGCATTTCCCAGGAGGGATTCTTCCCCAAAGCATCCCGTACTGGCCAGAAATGTGAATGGTCCTCCATTGCCCAGTCTGTTCTACTGCCGCAAAAACCATGATGCACCGGCAGGCCAATGTAGAGGGGCAGGACTGATCCCAGTGACGTGTTGGGGGGCGGTATGCCCCACCACCCCCTGGATTGGTCCTAGCCCAGCCTGCTGCTGTGGTGCCAGCCTGTGGGGAGCTGCCTGACTGCAGCCGTGGCCGGCAATTGACCAGCGCCATCAACACAGTCACACCCACCACATTTAGCGAGCTGGAAGCCATTGGAATGGCCGGTCCTCTGGATGCTGCAGGTAAGCCTGCCGTAAAGGTTGGTAAAGGCTGATCATGCTCCACACTTAATCAGCAATTAGTGCACGTCTAGTGAGGGCAGGCATGCTTCTAGGCTGTAGAAGCCTGGTGGATGTGTGTATGCTCTTCGTCAGAACTGCACTAATTGCTGACTAGAGGCCTAAGTGTGAATTGGCCTCTGGCCACACTTCCAATCTGCTGCAAGACCAACTATGGAATCATAAATCCCAGCAACACAAGTGAACAAATAAGAGGCATGCGTATTGCAAATATGCAGTAATAAAAAGTGGAATCTCTATTTTAAATACTTCAAGATTAATGAACATGCTCAAAAGCAATGAAATATTATACAGTGGTTTCTGCTACATACAACTATTTTTTGCCCCAGGAAAGTGTCTTAGCACCTTGCCTCAGAACATATGTAAGCCTGCTGTTTTCCACTGCTCAATGGTAAAACTAGCGCCCATTTTGCCACAAACGCACTTTCCATCTGCTATGCTGGTTGCTGGAAAATACTGGCAAACAGCCTGGTGCCTGTAACATGCCATGGAAACATTCTCTGATGTTCTTAGCAAGGCAGAAATGGAACCTTGCCCAGAAACGGGGCTGAATTGGCTGTTTCCTACAAAGCAAGAATGGGCAATATTAGCAGGTCAAAGTATTTGTCCAGCTCTGTATGATCTAGTCTGAATGGCAGCAGCTTGTCTGGGGACTCCAGCTCCTTCCTACATCAGTCACCTGAAAGCTTTAATTAGAAATGAGAAAGATTTGAGTGCAGCTACACGCATACATGTGAGGGGTTGTAGCGGAGTGGTGATGCAAGCAGCCAGGAAAGCAGAGGGTGGTTGGTTTGACCCCGCCCCAGCCTCTCCCTAGAAGTAAGCAGGAGCAAACCTCTTCTGTATCTCTGCCAAGACAATTGCCTAGAGCGGTGATGGCCAACCTATGACACGCGTATCACAGGTGACACGCCAAGCCCTTTTGGGTGACACACATGGTCACCCTGGCAGCTGGACGTGCAGTGCTTGCTTGTTCTTGAAGTGTACGAAATACCAACTTTTAATTGAAATTTAGCAAATGAAATTCAGCAACAAAAGTCACTAATGTAAAGAATTATTTGTTTTTGCTTTTATTAAAATACATATCTCAAAAATATAACTTTTTTACTAGAGCTACAAATATCACAAAATTATGGATATTTCTAGATGTGACACAGCACTCGAGTTAAGCTAGGTTTTCTTGTGAATTTTGACACACCGAGCTCAAAAGGTTCACCGTCACTGGCCTAGAGGTACATCCACAGTCAACCAGAAGTCAGCTACAGCTTGGTGGAACCCAGCAACAGTAACCACATGTAAAATACCATCATGGTGGTTGCTTGTCTTGTTTTCGTTTCATTGTCGTCATTGTCATCATCTTGTTACTAAGTTGCTACAAAGCAACTTTTAAAAGATAATAATAAAATAAAAGGTCATGTCACCCAGTAACCCTGCTCCAATATAGCAATTTCATATGAGGCAGCAAGTTGCAAAGTGAGAAGTGAGTATCTCCTGGCTCCAGAAAGACCCATCATAATAAATAGTATTAAAATGAGTGTGATGGAGGTCTTTGTCCTTAGATCTGCTCCGGGCATACAAAACATAAAATGCATGAATGCCATTGAAACAGAAAACAATTAAAAAGCAAATAGATTTATATAAATAAAATGTGTATAGTGAAGACTTTATCAGCTTCACATCCAGGCTCTTTCCCATGCTGATCTGATCTGTGTCTATTAGAGTGTGAGGCCAAACAGGGACGTCTTCTTCAGTAGCACTGGTAGATGTGATTAGTTGTGCACACCAGAGTGCCAGGGAGCCTGATGCAGAACATGGGAGGCGTATGTCGGCATGTTCTGGACTACCAGGGGATCCATGTCAGTGGCATGCAGATTGCACAACTTCTTGTGTTTTGGACTACTGGAGACCAATGTCAGTGGCATGCAGGCAACATGTCTTCTGTATTCTGGAGTACCGGGGGGCCCATGTCATGTGAAGATGGCGTGCCTCCCATGTTCTAGGCTTCTGAGGGACCCATGTCAGGGGCATGCATATGGCATGCCTGCCATTTCTGGAGTACTGGGGAATGTATGTCAGCATGTTCTGGGCTACCACGGGACCCATGTCAGGGGATGCATTTCAGTGGTGTACAGACAACACACTTCCCATATTCTGGAATACCGTGGTACACATGTCAGGGGTATGCAAACTGCACGCCTCCTGTGTTCTGGACTACTAGATCTATGTCAGTGGCACATAGACAGCATGCGTCCTGTGTTCTGGATGACCAAGAAATGCATGTCAGCGGCATGCCTTCTCTTCCCGTTTGCTAATGTTTAACTGCTTGTTGTATCAGTTCCTGGACTCTTATTGCTCTCTGTCTGGGAAGCTATCCAAGCTTACCTTTGATCTTTCTAATGCTCACAACAACAGACAGTTACCTGTTCTGCTGTAATGAGAACAACCCAACCACACAGATGAGACTATAGGCACAGAACAGAGCAAGAGTACCACAATAAAAATAACATTACTCTTACTTAGAGATGTGGAACCCATTCCTAATCAAACGCAAATGAATTAGAAGACATTATACTCTCTGATTTAGCTATTAATTTTATTACATCATTATAGGCTGTAGAATGAATGTATAAAATGTATTTAATTATCAAACAGTTATGCTGCATCTGTATTAGTGTACATGATTTTTCTGTATTTGGAAAAAGCTCTTTATTATTCTGTTTTGTTGTTAAAAGTTGGAATGGTTTGTATTGTGTTCTTTATAAAATAAAATATAATATAAAAAATAAAAATGCCAACAGTATGGCAGGAACATCTGTCTTGAAACCTCTGCTTTCAAATTCATGATTATAGCCATGAAATCATCTCTGATTAATTCAGGACCACCGAATTTCTCAGCAACAACACAACATTACTAGCTTCACAACACACAGGGAAAAATTCTGGCTCCTACCTAAAACTGAATGGGTGTGACTAAATACTGTATCTGGGTTGGAACTTTTTAAATACTAAAAAGGCCAAATATTCATCCACAACTTTCATTTTACTCACTTCTGACTTCGAGGATGCAAGACTTACAGGAAGTCCCAAGTGACAAACGTTTCCAAACCAGTCATTCATTCTTTTATTTTCTTTCCTTTCTAGGCTCAGCTTCTCCCACCATCAGCCCTAATCTCTCCACTCTAATTGTGAATGCAGGAGACCCAGTAGAATTAGTTTGTTCTGGGGATGCCAGTGTTGAATGGGTTGGCATAATGAATGGCACTGAAACTGTGCTGTACACCAATGGCACCCTCTATATACCTAAAGCCAGCTGTAAGGAGATGAAGCAGTACCGGTGTGCCTACGTCAACAGGGGAGATGAAGAACATGCGTCTATATTTCTGTTTGTAAGAGGTAAGCAGATGTTTCTACAATATATCTGCAGTCACACCTAAATTTTAATCCAGCTTCGGTCTGCTTTCAGAGCAAGAGAAAACACCAGCAAACTGAACCAGTCATTTTGTTTCCACATTACCTATCTCAAAGGTGAATTTTCTGAGTTAGATAATGCCAGAAGAAAACAGATTCTCACTTTGCTGATGTGTTATCTCACCCTGAAAGTGGACTGAAGCTGGATTAACACTTAGGTGTGAATGCAGTCCCAGTTCTTATTACATGTTGCTGCATATGCTCTTGGGGAAAGATTGTTGTTGGGGGGGGATTTCTCCAAGCAAACGGAGAATAGGAATAATTTCTAATGGCTGCAGTTTTGTTTTCTTATCACTCTCTCATTGGGGAAAATGTCTATAGGGAAGTTGCTGACTCCCCTCTTGGATTTGTGCCATAACTCCCCACTGCAGCCCCTATTCCAACCCTAACCAGCAGACTGATGGCCAAGGAGAAAGACCAGCAGGGCCAGTAATATTGCTCAGATCACTGATTTAGCATCAAGTGTTCATGTTCTTAGGTTCTTCTATATGGTTTTTTCCTTGTTTTTAATTTTTCTTATGAACCACTTTGAAATCTTTTTTTTAAATGAAAAGCGGTACATAAATGGTTTAAATAAATATTTAATTCCACTGTGACTTTAAAAATCTGAGTAGATTCCTGAGCAGAGACGTGCGGAACTGGTTCAGTTGGTTTGTAGTTCACATGTTCAAAAAATGGTTTGAGTCAAATGCAGACCAAAGGGGTTATAATGAACGAAGGGAACCATAGTGAATCAAGGGTTTATGTTATGGGTTTTTGACTTTTGTTGTTATATATTATTAAAAATTAAAAAGGAAAAGGAAAAAATCAAGGGTGGTTTGCAATGGTTGGTTCAAGAAAAAAAAACTTTTCAAAACAAACCTAAACCGAGTGATTTTGGTTTGACTCAAATCAAACCACTAAATTTCAGTTTGTGCATATCTCCATTCTGGATTGCAATTTTTTACTGGGTTACTCAGAACTTGAGTTAGTCCTCCCTCTCTCTTTTCAGTGTGTTTCAATTCAAATTGGCCAATCCATATATTCAGTAGCGTCAATTTTTGACTGGGTGGGAAATAGGCTTGACTCTAGATGTAGAAGTGGAATACACATGTGCTCCATGAGACCACATTGCAGAGCTTGTACCTGGCCTGGAAAAAGCACTCTGGGCCAGGAATGTGGCAGGTGGGGTAGATTGAGCTGGTGGTTGCCTTCCATCCTGCCGGCGGTCCTAGTCTAGCTCTGAAGCCAAAGTTCACTGGCGTTGAAGTTGCAGGCTGGCAACATTTCACCACATTCCCAGAAATAGCCACAGAAGTGGACCATCTTCCAGAGCTCAGCAAAACGTTACAGGGCCCCCTAATGGCAATAGGCCATTCCTATCTCTTTTGCCTGTCTGCCTGGCAGCCAGCAACAGGAACTGGGCCACAGCCTGACCTGCACAGGCACTGCTTTTAAGTGGTCCCCCATGAGAGCATTCCTGGGCATGGATTCTGTGCCAGGCCAGGAGCAGGAGCTGTGGCCTTCCATGATCTGTGATGGTGTGTGAGAACTCAACATCCAGCACACATATGGCATAGCCTGGAGGGATGTTGTCAAACACATCCCTTTCTCAGGTGTTTTGAGGTCAAATTCAGGCCCCAATCCTCTCACAAACAGTTTGGAAAGAGTCTTCCTGATTTATAATTACTTCCACTTTTTCAACTGTATTACAAGGGATGTTACATGCAGTCATTAGAGGCTAGAGCCAACTTCACTGTGAGATTTTTCCCATCCTCAGATCTCAAGCCAAGATGGTGTGTCCCTGTCTCCAGGATTGAAGCAAAAGAAGGCAGTGATGTAGTGTTTCCATGCCTGATCACGGACCCTGGATTTACGGGCAATGTTTCCCTTCTGAAAAGTTCAGAAGTCACCAGAGGAATATCCTTCCACTCACAGGAGGGGATACATATTTACAAAGTAAACTTATTTGATGAAGGACGGTACAGTTGCAGAACGCTGCTTCAAGGGGAGTGGGTGAACTCAGCTGAAATTGAACTTCATGTTAAAGGTAAGGTTGCCAACTCGCCACTGCTGTCACACTATCACAAAGAGACACACATAGATCTTCTGGACACTTTCTAGAGCTAATTTGATCATCCATTATGGTCTTTAAGGCATGTTAAGACACCTCTTTTTTCCTCCCAGATGGGTTGGGTCCTCCAGGGAGGTGCACAAATGTTGTGTGGTTGTCTTTGTATTCCATTTGTGTCAAATCGAATGCAAGAAAATTTGTATTCATTCAAATAGATCCCCTTCAAGAGTTGTAGGGTTCATATTCAATACGAATGTTCAGTCCCATATGAATCTCATACAAATCCCTGATGAATCCCATGCAAAGCTTCATACAAGTGTATCAAAGCATTTGATTCAAATTCAAATGTCAGTCTTCGAATACATCAACATTTGATTTGAATTTGAATGTCCAAATTTGGTTGAATTTGTACAAATTTTGAGTGTTATGAATATTTGTGCACATTCCTAGAGCCCTCCATAGTCTACACTAAAAATCAGCCCTTATCTCTACAAAGGATGTCACAGAAGGAACCAAAAGAACACAGAAAGTCTTTTAAATTGCTTTGAAGTTCCATCTAGCTGAAGTGGCAAATCCAAAGCTCCATGCATTCCAAAAGAGTGCATTGAGGCCTTTTTTTTTTTTTTTTAGAACCCCCTAGCTTTGTGGGCAGCTATGAGACCACAGCTGGCACCGCTCAAGTAGGGATGTGCACAGATATTCATAACATTCAAAATTCAGCCAAATTCGACCAAATTCGGATACTTGAACTCAAATTGAATGTTATGATATTTGTATGCTAATATCAGAACTCATACAAATGTTTCCAGACACCTGTAGCAATAGTTCGGACATTCGTTAAGCTGGGAAAACGTATCAGATATGTATCTGTTCCTATCCGATACATATCGAATGTTCGTAGGCATAGATACAAATAGATTTGTATTGAATAGAATTTTACCACGTTCAAATGCAATCTATTCATACGAATATGAGTTTTTAAACATTCGATTGCCCATCCCTCCTGCCAAAAAAGATTTGTGCATATCTCTACTCTCAAGTGCTTGGGGAAGTGCTGGTGAGGTTGGGATGGATCCCCCATCTTCCCAGGGAAGGGGAAGTATGAAAAGGTTTTCAGATTCATCCAGACTGGATTGAAACGCCGCAGGGAATGTGCAACAGCTTTCAATTTGTCAGACTGGTTTTACAATACTCCCCCCTGCCATCCTCCCTCCCCCCCCCTCAGAGATCAACGGTGTTTTTTTCCTTCCCTCCTTTCAACGATATCACAGGGCTAGACCAAACAGAGCTGTGATATTGCAGAAAGGAAGGAAGAAACAGCCAGAGAATCACAGAAGGGGAGGAGGGGAGGGAGCATCGAGGCACACACACCTGGATGATGCCCTGCTTGGGCAGGTTAACAGGGGTGTTGATCCAGGGGTGGGGAGGTGATATCATGGGGCTTCCCTCTGGGATCAGAAGAAAAACCTCCCTCATTGCCAAGGGAAGGATGGAAAAAACCTATGAACTCGCCCCTCCACTCCTGGATCAACACCCCTGTTGATGTGCCCATGCAGGCCATTGCCCAAGGCACAGTTACATGATCCAGGGGTAGGGAGGCACCCTGCTCAGTGGGATTGGGACCGTCCCTCCCTGGACCAATCCAGACTAGGTGGTCTGGCAGTCTGATGCAGACCAGCCTGATGGTGTGTTGGGATGCCATGGCCCCCACTGCCCCCCACCTCCCAGGCCACACTCACATCTTCAGACCTCTGGTCTGGTCTGGATCAGTCCCCATGCTGTCTACAAGGACCAATCCCAGGTGCTCTGCACAGGTGTGTGTGATCAGTCCCTGTAGACGGCATGGGGACCAATCCAGACCGGACAGGCGATAAGGAGAGGTGAGCACAGCATTGGGGGGGGCAGGAGGCCCCCTTGGTGATGGAGGGTGCCGGGCAGTCCCTGATGGCTGCTGCGGGCCCAACCCAGGCAGTGGCCGCGGCCCCCCAATACACCACCAGGCCACTTCAATCTGACCCCAGCCAGTTATCTCACACGCATTACTTTCCAGATCCAGTTCTTTTTCCCTCAGTCTCCAAAAAGGAGGGTGAATAGGAAAAGAAAAGAAGAGGCAGTGAGATGGGATGGAAGTTCCCAAGCATAATTTTACTTAGGGCTCTTTCCAACATGGCTTGATTGTATTTCATGAAGAACAAAATGCACACTCTATGGGGAAGAATATCATAAAGAATGAAGGGGAGGGGGGATGGCAGATCTGTACCTTGCAATGTGCTTCCATTACTCAGCCTGACATGAATTTGTAACATGTTTTACCAGTTCTGGATCCTGTATCTATTACTATTAAAAACGAAGAAAATGTGAAAATACAGGGAGAGCCTTTCAGTATTTCCTGTAGAGTAAGCCATCATACCCATGGATACGAGATCGAATGGATCTATCCTTCCAGCCCAAATGTAAGTTATTATCTATATTTATTCAACAACAACAGTGTGTTAGCATTTGATGCAAAGGCTGTAACAAATATGTCCGAAGATCAATTTTAAAAAAAAAATCAATGTTTAATTTAAAGCAATGGTGGCCATTCCAAAGCCAAATTTTTCTGTGGTCCCTGAAGATTCCTTCCAAAAAAAGATCATTTAAAAACTCATTTCTTTTTTCTATTTTTGTTAGAAGCATAGGGCCTTTTGCACTTCATTCACTGGGATGGTATAATAATACCATTCCAGTAAGGCAAATAATTAAGCACACTACTGTCTTGTTTTGTTTTCAGTGCTGACTAATTTCAGAAAAGATATACACTTAGTATATAGGGTGGAAAAGGGGTCTGCTCCTGGACTGGAGCATTTTTTTCAGTCCAGGAACCTTTCTGCACTTCACTTCCCATCTGCAGGACGGGAAGAGTGCATCTCCACTGGCATACACTGGCATTCAAATTTGAATGCTAGTGCATGCCAAATCAACGCTGCATGTATCTGGACACTCACCTGCTTCCAGGCATGTGCCCGAGCACCATCAGTGTGGGTCCAGGCACCGCTATCTTCTCCTCAGAGGCCAACGCAACTGCACATGTGCCCTCACTGTCACCAGGATAATGGTGACACACTGTGCACATGCAACCAAGTTTCTGGTCACCTGACATGCCAGCACACTTGTGTGGCACGTGAGCTGACCCCCAGCATTGGAAGAGCCACAAATGCTCTCTCCAGTGTCTGGGAAAGTTAAGTTTGCTGACACATGTGGTACACTACCGCTAGAAGCTACTGGGGTAGCTTCTAGTATAGCAGGAGGCATCTCTGATGTGCCAAGTGTGCACTAGCAGGCCAAGTGCGAATTGGCCCCAGGAATGGGAAGAAGGAGCATTCACCAGCTCAGATGTTCAGCCTTCAAGGTAGGGAAACAAACACAACTTCTGGAGGCTAGTCTTGGCCTGGATCAAGCAATCTGGATATTGTTCCACACGTCAGCAAATTAACATTGAGAATTCCTTGTGTAATATTTAAAATCAGAGGAAATGGAAATCAGCAAATAAAGTGGGAAGATGGTTGGCTTATAAACTGAGAAGAGAGACAGTTAAAGAGTCTGTAGATGTGAAATAAGACAACAAAGCAGAAACCAGGAAATATATGCTGCTGTGCTGTCCTCCCAACTCCAAAAGTAATGTTCACCCAAAGCAGTCTGTTTGCGTGTTCTCACTTTGTGGAATGAAATATGCTCAGAACTCACTTAATCTGAATGCAAAATAGTCCAATTTGGGCAATTTAATCCAGAAAGCATCGTCTTGCCAGGACAGTGTGAATTAACAATGGTGATTAAATATTATGTCTCACTGAGCTCTTTTTCTCCTAATGCCATAGTCTGACATAAGCAAAAAGAAGTGGTTGCACACAATCTGTTAACTTAAAACTTTATATAATTGTGTTTATTTATTAGATTGATCTGAACCTCATCCTTAGAATGAATCCTAATGATCTAGGAAAAATTCATCTAGATGTTTGCAACAAAGTCCATTTGTCCTTAAATGTGTCACATCACTTACAGGTCAAAGTGGGCGAACCTTATAATAATGATATTGATCCGACCACTAATAAATACATCAGAGACCTTGACCTCTCTATCCCAGCTGTGCAGCTCCAAAACAGTGGAAAATATACTTGCATTGGAAAGACTGGTGATGTATCCCAAAATTCTTCAGCTATTCTCCACGTCGTAGGTAAGTCCAAAGACACTCCTCTAGTGAAGATTTGATTGAAACTGAGCTGTACTGGCTTTTTATTGAGTCTATTTTCTCAGGGTCTATTTCTTAAAGCCTTGAGGGAATCATCTACCTATACTGTGGACTGGGTTCTTGATGAGTGAGATGCAAATCGAAAGAAATGTTCTTGCATTTCTTGGAATGTATATTATAATTGGTAAAAACACATTGTCTAAATGTGATCATCAGTCATATGGAGATGGTTAGTGGTGGCCTTTCAGATCTTTCTGTACTATACCAGTACTGGTCAGTGGATTAGAAAACTGGAGCCTCATTCTGAAACATATCTCAGAAGAAGGGCCTGCTTTCCACACGCTAGTGCAGACTATGGCAAAACCCAGTTGAGGCCTGCCATAGTCTGTATTAGCATATGGACAACAGAGCCCTATCCCAAGATATATTCTGGAATAGGGCCAAGTGCAGAAAGGGTCTTGGACTGAAACCAGGATAACTGGGCAGCTTGAGAGCCTTAGTCCCTTTCTGCCTTGGATGGTAGACAGGACCATGGTCCAGTCTAAGCTTTTGCTACCTCTATGTTAGTGTGAGACAGCGGAGGCCCCACCCCATCCCCATTATGTTTCATCAACATTGCATGAAGCATGGACTGTCCTAGGGTACCCAAAATGATGCTCTAGCCCAATATAGCTGTGGAGCTTGACAATGAGGCCAACAACCGGCCCAGATCCAGTATTCTGGGCCAAGAGGTATATGGTTGGCATGACCCCATAGTCTGATATACTACAGGGGACCCTTTTTGATGGCACTGCAGGAAGCCTGAAAATGGCCAGGCTAGAAGCTCCAAAGGTGAGGAATTTTCCCTCCCAGCCTTCAGAACCTCAATGCCCTGTTCTGGAACAGACAAGGCCGGTGTGGAAAGGCCCTTACTTTCACATGCCTAATCAAGGAGTTAGTGCAGAGTGTCCTGTTCAGGCATGTGAAAGTCACATGTTCCAACATCAACCTGATTTTTCTGATGGAAAACTGACCTTTTAAAAAATTTACCTGCCTATACCTAGGGAAAGGAGAAGGAAAGAGAAGAGGAGCCATTTTTGCATTAGTAGCTACATTCTTGCCCCTTCTTTCCCTGATCTGTAGCCAAAATGGCAGTAGGACAGTTGCTTTAATGCACCACCCAGAGCTCAAATAGTTAAGATATTTAAGAGAAAAAGAGGGGGAAGGAGACAGGAGAATTCATTCCTTGGACCCATCTCTGTGGAATGGTCTTCACTTTTCTTCTTTGAGCCACATGATACTCTCTTCCTCAAGTACACCTGCCTGTCTAGAAGAGGCAGTTAATATTAAGCAGGTAAGTTTTTATAGGCCTGGTGTTGGAGGGCATGGCGAAAGCAAAACTTTCAATCATTCCATTGTCTTGCTTCCCTTACCCCAGTGTCCCCATCTGTAGGCTGCCGCTGACTACAGCCCCCTTCATGCCTTGCTCTTGTCTGTTTGGTTCTGATGACAGCAAGAGTTCATTGAAACCTGCATCAGCATACTTTCCCCAAAACCACACTTAACTTGTGTAAAAGTTTGAGTACATTGGCTTTGTTCTACCTTTCTCCAAAAAGAAACAAGCCACAGTCCCTGGATTGTATAGATATATGAATAGGTGTTTGTTTTTGTCCTGTGGTGAGCCAATTTGGTCTTGCGGTTAGAGTACCGGACTCATATTTTGTAATTTCCGGGTTTGATTCTGCACTCCTCCATGAAACCTGCTGGGTGACCTTGGGCTAGTCACAGCTGTCACAGCCCCACCTACCTCACAGGGTCTCTGTTGTGGGGAGAAGAATAGAAAGCTTTGTCAGCCACTTTCAGTCCTCTTAAATGTGTGAGAAAAGCAGGCTAGAAAAGCCAACTCTTTTTCTTCTTCTTCTAAGGAAAATATTAAATGAAGCTCGAAGCAGGAGTTTGTTTCAGGATGCTTTTAGGAAAGGAACAGTTAGATTGGCATATCAAAAATATGTATCATGTGCCTGTAGTCATTTCATGTGGTCAGTTGTTCCTTGATATATCACAAGTAAATAAATAAACAAACCATTGGATAATCGAGGTTCTGACACGATGTCATGAATGCAAAGTTCTCCCTGGCCCTGACTGTCTTCATTGTTTGGAGACCGGAGGCCAAGTCTATTTCTGTTTTTTTCCAAGGATTTTTCTGACTCCAACAGGACTATCCTGCAGTCGGATAATCCCAGCACTGAATCTATTATGGACCAATGCAAAACCAAGGACTGCCATCTAGCTCAGCAGGGGCATGGAGATCAGCCAGTTGGAAAAGGCCTGACCTTGCCAGCCTAACCCTTCTGCAGCTGCCATTCCAATAACCGTCACTCACCATTGACTACAACCTCCCAATACCCCCTCCATCCCTGCCACCATGCCAAGCCTTCATGGATCCCTTTGTCTGTTAAAAGGTAACCCTCCCCCTGCCACTGCCTACCCAATCTCCTCTGCCCCCTCCCAACCCACAACATTGTAACTGACCTTTTAGGGGATCCATGACTGCTTAGCATGGCATGGTGGGAACAGCATAATAGGTGTGACCGGTCTCTCCAAGGTCAAAAATACCCTGGATTCCCTATCTGTCCTTGAGATGGATTATCCGGTTAGGCCTATGACTTTTTGTGGATGAGTAATGAATAATGAACATACAGGAGGAGACAAAAAGCAGCAAAACTTTTTTCTTTGGCACCAATGACATACTTTAAGTTCCTCTCCAATTTGTGTTCATTCGAGGGATGGGCACAAATGTTCATAATATTTGAAATTCATACGAATTTGGCTGAATTTGGACATTCAAATTCGGATCTACTGTTGGCACATTTGAAGGTTGACATTCAAATTCAAATCAAATGTTTTGATACATTCGTATGAAGCTTCATATGGGATTCATATGCTATTCGTATGGAATATATATGCTATTTGTATGCATTCATATGGGATTCATATGGGAATGAACATTCGTGTCGAATATGAATCCTACCACTGTTGAAGGGGATCTGTTCAAACTAATACAAATTTTCTTGCATTTGATTCAATACGAATCGAATACAAAAAAAA
>MTQE01000401.1:11011324-11063341 GCA_014337955.1 Aspidoscelis marmoratus | reverse complement strand
TGACCTTGGGCTAGTCACAACTCTCTTCTGAGCTCTCACAGTCCCACCTATTTCTGTTGTGGGGAGAAGAATGGGAAGCTTTGTAAAAGCTGCTTTGAGTCACCTTAAATGGGTGAGAAAAGTGGGGTAGAAAAGCCAACTCTTCTTCTTTGTCCACTGTCCCCACAATAGTAACTTAAGACAATCTCCAGCAGCCTGAAAGATCATAAGTAACACATGGTAGAAGGCTTCTAAATGAAAACAGTAGAAAGTAAGACCATTGAGTGCTTTTGCTTTAGATGGATAGTAATAGCCATTAGACACTGAAGTGTGACTATTTCTCTCCCACCACCTTTTCTGGAAAGGACTATACCAACTTGCCAAACAATGTAGAAGAAGACAGTGGATGTGAGCCTTCCAGCTACTGTGAAGAATCCTGTGAATTTGAAGAGAGCGGACAACTCCTTCCGAACGGCAACAATTACCAGTTCTGTTAAAGGCTGTGATCACAACTTCCTTACTGAATCAGTGTCAGTTGAAAGGCAAATTGAAAAACCAGACACATTCTTCCATAAGCTGACAACAGCCTAGTTTAGCTTGGAAAATACTGAGCCTTTGTAACATGTTTGTAGACTGAGCACTGATGCTATTAACAGGCATGCTCAGAAGGCTGGGAATCTGATTTTGAAACTAAGCTTTTTATATATTTTTTTTTAGTAGTCATTCATTAGTAAGGCTGAAGACTTCTTTACATACTTGTTCTTCTTTCTAGACCGCTTTATGCATTTCTGAAACTTAGGCTACATCCACTATGGATGCACTATGATGCGATTGTCAGATGTATCTGAGACAACCCCACCATAGCTCTGCTATAACCTAAAATGCATGATAGGGTGTTTTTCCACTGTCACTAGAAGTACCCATTAAGTACCCATTAATGGGTACAAAAATGCCATTACGTACGCATTAATGGGTTCTTCTAGTGACAGTGGAAAAACACCCATAGTCTATTGTGGGAAAACCCATCACTGGTGGTTTTCCAGCAATATCACTATAACTTACCTTTGTAGAGGGAGTCACCGTTGTTACGTTGTCCACTGCAAATGTGAGGGGGGTTGAAACACATGGCCATCCATGCGTGGAGGTGGCAATGTACACTTCTGGGTATTTTGTGCCAACCAAATACCAAGGTGCATATGTTGTTAAGATGTGCAAAACCTACACCTACTGTCTAGCTAGTGAGTGATAATGCCAGAGGGGTAACACTCCAAATTACCCATGCAAATTATCTGAAGCTGGCCTAAATTGACCTTCAGCAGCCAAATGTTTAAAACTACTTGATGAGAATGCATTGTATATTAGGTCATGAAAAGTGGTACTACAGTTCTGTCTACAATCCTACAGCCTGAATGGCCATTCACAGGGCAGCTCATCAAATTATGAAGCACATAATCTGAAGCGCTTCTAAGCCAAGATGAGATCTTACTGTTTTTCTTTTCTAGCACAGGCTTCCTTTGTGATCCCAGTATCTGAGCTCACCCACACACTGCTGGAGGAAGAGAGAGACAGTGAGCAGACGATATAGTATTAAAAGGATGTTTTCAGCTGCCAAGCATAACCCCAAAATCCAAAAAGTCACTCCTGCTGTATAAGCAACAATTCTTGAAGCAAAAAAAAAAAGTTTGTGGGCCTGTTCACACTTGGCTAAAATATATTCCAGAATAGGGGCCCTTTGTCCACATGCTATTGCAGTCTACAGCAGGCCCCAGATAAGACCTGCATTAGTATGTAGACAATAAACCCATATCCTGAGATATATTCCAAAATATGGCCAAGTGTGACGAGACATCTGTGTCTGAAAAATTAGGACACTGATTCCTAACCCTTCTGTACTGTCCCTAGCTCATATTTTAAAAAAAAACCAGATCATGCAGCTGTGCTGCTTTTGTCATCAGCAGGGTGAGGAGCAGTTTTGATTATATTATCATACCTCTATTTATACAAAGGTTACGTTCTGAAAAAAAAAAGCCTTCATAATCTGAAAGTGCAAAAGCCAAGCAATTGACTAATATGTAAAAGAAAGGGTCAGGAGACCCACAGTTAAGAGCCTATAAAGAAACCCAAGCAACAGTCGGTCACAGTAGTCACAGTTGGGAGAAGTGGCCACGCCCCATATCCTGTGCTACAGGAAATTCTACAGTGATGCTGTAGCCAATACACCATGACTCCTTGTAACAGGTGCAGAGGCCAGGCCCGACGGCAACGGTATACTTAAAATTAAAGTTAGATGTTTTTATAAATCTTGCATTGAGCCACAGAAGCTTATTCCGATGGTGCAGAGTGGTGCTCAGATGGTTTTCAAAATTGAATTCTGCCAAGAATCTGTTCCAAACAGAACGATGTGAGGATTCCTAATGAAGCTCCTCTATGGCTGAAAGCGCAAGCATGCTTTTCTATGTATTCAGTACCTCCTGCTTTACCACTTTCAACTAACAGTATGGAAGATGTTGAACTGCCTTTTAAAGTCTCGCGCAAAAATACATCAGGTCATCTAGAACAGATCAGTTAGCTTGCTAATTGTACTTGACTCTACAGATCATTGTGTCTATGCTTAAACAATTCTAAGACCTACTTTGGCGTACAACGTGCTGGTGGCTACACAGAGACTTTAGCACACACTTACTTCACCCTCACTCTCTCAAATGATTTCCAAAACAAATTTGATACTTTATTCCAGTGTCAGTTAAAGACTTCATTTATCCAGATACGGTATAATATTCAAGGTGTTTAATGTTAATTTTAGATTGTATAATTCTATAGAAAGATTCTGCTCTGTGATTTTTGAACACAGTATGTTTACTGAAGTTGGCTTAACATGTAAGCTTTCTTGGACATTTTATATTCCCTATTGCTTCATTTTTATTCTGCTGTAATAAAAAAAAATACTTATGGGACATCTAAGGCCACATTCACTTATATTTTGATATTCTGGAATGAAGCATAATTACTCTGGAATATCCATGCATTATTCTAGAATATCAAAATATAATGGAATAAGTAACCAACATCTGGATATGGCCTAACTCACTCTTTTCCTCCAGTAGATCTTACTGAATTTGTAAGCCATACTACACTGCCAAAGGTGACATGAGTAATGTTTTTATATATTTGAAAGGATATTGGTTTTTTCCAGAGGCTTCGAAATCATAAACAGAGCCAAATACCTTCAACACTGTCTGCATAAAACTCGAATAAAAACCAACAGCTTGTTAAGGACTTACTACCTTACTAAGCAGCTATCCTTCAAGTCTGATATAAATAAAGAAGCTTAGCCGTAAGCAACTATGTGGCTGAGTTATCATTGCAACATGATTTTGTACTGGCATAAGGATGAATAATATTCACTTTAAAAGAAGAGAACACAAAAATGGATTTCCAGCATAAATTACTGTCGCCAAATTATTGTAGCCAGATCGCTTTCCTGTGTTAAAAATCCAAAATGTAGCAATTTTGATTAACGTTCCCATTCATCGTAAAAATAAATTTGATTAATCCAAGTTACTAGTAATCTAGATCTCTTTGTCATATTACATGATCTTTAACAGAGCTTATGCTATCAACTTTTGTAAATGTGATCATTCCTCAATTAATGAAGATCCTTTTCGGGCCCCAAATAACCACGTTCATAACAAGACCACCACCAAGCATAAAGTGTCCAATCCTGTGAGCATCTACACCACGCTCACCATGACCCATAACCAAGCTAGAAACTGAAGAAAGCAAAATTCAGTTGTAAGCCACTCAGTGCTGTTGTCTAGCTACCTGCCTGGTCCCTAGTGACATGTTCAACTGACTGTGCTCTACTTTTCACAGATCAGATGCACTTCCTCCCCAGACCTCACAACTCTCACAAAAATATGTAGGGCAGTAAAGCAATTCACTTTGCACCATATTCATTTGGACTATCAAAATGTTTAGGGACAATATGGGATGTAGCACCATTGGATACTGAGCAAAGCAGCTGCTTCTAGAAGGCAGGCTCAAGGACTCCGATAAACTACAAGGCTATGATCATGCCTGAAAGCCCTCCAATATGGCTGAATTAAAGCAATTCTACCAAAATGAGTTGGCCAATATTCCTCCACAACAGTTGTGCAAGACAGATCTCTACTTATTGAAAAGTGTTTGGTTACACTTGTTCCTGCTAACGGTGGCACAGCTAGGTATTAAGTTGAGGTGGTGGTAATTATTTTTCCACATGGATAATATAGCTATTGGATTACTTCTTTCCCTTCTTCAAATGAAATGATCATTTGAAAGCTGAATTTTGTGTATACTCGGGTTGTATTGGTATCTGAAATAATTAAGTGGGATAAATATGCAAAAATCAAGAAATCAAGAAAAGTAGGTACTTTTTCATGACACTCTATACTAAAGATGTTTGATGATTAGAGGGCCGGAGAAAGACCAGAGACCCTAGAACTTCACATTCTTACCTCACTGAGTCGTCTCTCAGGTACCTTGGGGTGTCACGGGGTTATCTGATAATAAAATGAGGGAAGAGCCAAAAAATGTCACTTTATGCTACTAGGGAAAAGCAATATCTTAAATGTAGCAATTATATCTTTCACCCATTACAATATTTTTAAAAACACATAAAATTAAGGAAAAATATTCTGTTCCTCAGTCCCTTCCATCAACACAAGACTCTCACACATAGTAAGTCCTATGACTTATTACTGCAACAATGTAATCTTTAAATGTTTCTCAGAATACAGGCAATCTGGAACAGAAATTTGTTATGATTTAAAAACTAGATACAGAAAGCTACTGAAACACTCTACAAAGCTTTGTTGTCCCCCATCCTTAGTCTAGGTAACTACAATATTTAGGGAGTAAAGCAATGGGGATTTTAAAAAATGTTAAGAGAAACAAAAAAGGCAGCGGCAAAATAATGTCACCCTTCAACACTGGAAGAGATAATTTATTAAAGTTTATCACTGACTGAAAAAGTGTCATTCATAAATTAGCATTTCAAACAGCAAATCATAAACTCTGCTCAGAAAGTCAATATTGGTTGAGTTCTTTTCTGTAGGTTTGTTTATACAGCACAGTACACACTATAACCCTTCACAGAAGGGAGATTAAAACCATACCACAAATCTGAAGGAAAAGTAAGAGCCTTCCCACATTCCAGAGTTTTCTCATTCTAGCTGTAGCAAAAAGGAAAAAAAAAAAGAACACCTTTCCACCTTCCAGCTTTGTGGATGGGCAAATGTGTGGACAACACAAGTGGTAGATGCGCCACAGTTCAACGTATTACACAAGAGGAACAATGCCGGTCTCCTTGAGATGCGTTCAGAGAATATGACCAAGTCAGTATTATAATGGCAGAATTGCAGAGTACAGAGTGGTTTGCAGAAGGTTCAGAACAATAACAAGTGTTTGGCAGCTTTTCTTACAGCTTTCAGTTGGGGAAATCAGGAAAATGTTCATCAGATTGTGTTAGCTGATGCACAAATACTCTTTACAGTTGTTCCTAGACAAATATTTATTAAGTCCATGGATAGCATGTAAAGTGCCTCATAATCCCCTGTAGCTTCATCCAAAACATACAAATCCCTGAACAACCCCTAGTAACAACTCCATTTAGCCAGGTAGTTATAACCTACTGTAGTCCAGTGCTCATGCTCATATGCATAGCCATGAAAATAGCTAACGCATCATTTCAACCACCAAATAAATGATGAAACAGAACACATTACTAAGAGGCATATGTTCACACCCTCTCACAGACTGATAGGGGCTGAAGATTTTTCAGAACAAAACCTGATAGCAACTGGGTCTCCAAATGTTCAGTGCTCCATTATGACTACCTCTGTAGAGTATCTTATTGGAAGAGTTGTGCACATTTTTTTTCTCTCTTCCCTTCAGTTTCCATTTATGGCCTGAACTCCCATCAGCACACCCTTAGGAAAACAATTTAAGTGAATGCTTATAAATTCATTGGCTTTTTGTTATCCACTTGGGGCCACTGAAAATGCTATTGTCTAATTTAAAGTTGGCTTAGAGATTCAAGTAGACACCTTCAGAGGGGATCTTGAAGATTAAAGGCCCAATTCCAATTTAATGGAAGCACATGGCTCTTTGGTCATATGTAAGCTGTTGAAGCTGTTCAGGGCTGGAGCTCATCTGCACAGTAAACTGCCTAACGTTAATGCAGTTATCACTATGTTTTTTTTAAAAAAATGGCTAGCTCAAAGCAGATTAAGCAACACCATCCTCTCCTTGGATTTCTTCATCTTCATCCACTTCAGTCTTGATCTGAGCCACACCCAGACGGTACAATGTATCACGGATCACCACCTCACCAGGCTGACAACTCTGCACAACCTCATGGATCTGCCTATTTACAATCTCGCGACTGGACAGGAAATCCATCAGGCGATTGTAGAGATAATAGTGGGTTGAGTTATCAAAGACGATCGGCTTCTGACGAACACTACTGGTTTTGCTGTCGTTGAGGGCTGTAATGATAGCACCGTAGGGTTCAAGTTCCTGGCAAAGGGTGATGGTACGATGCTGGGCTGTTGAATCACTTTGGGTACTTTGATCTGTCCCAGGATGAACTATTCGGCGACAAGTTGATTTGGTGACTGGATGATGGACAGAATGCTCAGCACTAGTCATATCAACGCTGTAGTGTCTGTCAAGAAGCTCTGGGCAAGACACATACTAACAAGAGAAGAAAAAAGGGAGTTTTATATTAGTTCATTCTTTGGGTAGGCCTTCTCCAAAATAAGGGTGACACAAAAGCTAGCAAGGTCCCACAATTAGTGAACTAGGTTTGCACCCAAGTCCAAAACTCCATTTGTTTCCAACCTTTGGGTAAACAATCTCTTGTTCCCATAATAAGTGCTTAATTCTGCTAGCAGACTACCATCATAGGAGTTAAGATTTAAAGACTGGAGAATCCAGACCATAAGAAAACTGAAATACTTAACATATTTTTAAAAACTGTGCATCTCTTTTTCTTATTTTTATGCACCTATGCAATATGGGAGTTAGCAAGTTGCCACCTAGTCTTCAAACAACCAAATAATCCCTTATTTTTTTAAAAAAAAAATATGCAGGCACAATTATTCACTGAAATTGGTTCCTGTAACACCATCCATCGGGTAAATGGAAAAAGGGATGAAAAGAAAAGTAGGCAAAGCTAAAGAATTTATCTGTCACAGTAATAAAAATATTTAAAATCACTTAACATATTTGCACTAGTAAAATAATTATTTTAAAAAACAGGAATGGCCCACAAAAATGTGTTGTATTTACAAAGAAGCCTATCACAGGTGACCTTGGTAGCAGTGACAACAAGGCATCTATGCAAGTCAACCAACCGTTACAGGCTCCATAGGGTCCGAGAAGCAACCTTGATTCCTTCCCCACATCTGAGCAGTCAAGTCAGGATAGCAGATATCTGCACACAATGCCACAGAAGTAGCCAGGTCTACCACATAGACTGGTGGCCAGTGGCGCGAAGATGCCAGGAGATCCACGTGGTCCCGCGGACTTTCTCCTCTCACAATATATTTTGAACCACATACAACCTGCAAAGACAAATGGCACAATAGGTCTGTTATCAAACGCTCAAAGAGACGTGATAATGAGTTAAAGGCAGACACAACTCTCAGCTGCCATCCTATGCTTCACAAGCATCATCCCTTAAAACTTGAAGAAAACCTCTGGAATTCTGGCTTCTCTCAGCACCATGAACAAAGCAAAACCTCTGGGCAGTTCAATACAACTTACTCCTTATTCTTCATTAAGAACCCACATCTAAACTCCAGAAGTCTCTGTCTGCTGCATCAGTCAATCTCAGCCACAAATACTGCTCTGCACGCATACCCAGGTGGAATAGTTCTGAAGCTACTCTTTCATTTTCAGTCCAGGACAGCTGGACAACTGATCAAATGCTATTAAAACAAGTCACTTTCATAATTCATGGTCTGACATTGGTTTTTTACAACTAATGCTAACATTAACCACAATTTATCAACCAAGAGTCACAAGGGACTGGAAGACTTCGAGAAGGGCCTTACTGGTAAGAGGAGACAACGCAGCAACTTCTCCAGCAGCAGCTTCCAAGGCTTCCAGCCTGCTAATAGGTACATGTCTTTGGAGGCACCACTCCTCAAAGGCCTCAAGTGTTACCAGTCAAGCAATGCATATTAGCAGCATGGTCTGTTGGGACCTGTACTTTGTAGCATGACCAACAGCACTAGAAGATTACTAGTGACTACATAATCACTAGTAGTCACACACAGAAGTGGTGTAGCCTGCTAGGGCCAGAAGACATGTGATTAAGTGACCTAAATGACTTAAGATCTCCTGCGCCATTCACTAACATCTTGCTCAGACTCACGAAGATTTCTGGGTTTCCTGTGATGGTCACAGCAGATGAGAGCTTCTTTATCAGGGCAGCCCAACTTGCCTGTTCTCCAGCTTCCTCCCACCACTGCCTCCTTGCTCCGATTCCTTCTCTTGAGCCATGTTATGCGGGCAGCAGCAAACCACCAAAATATCTAAGGGACTGCCACATCCTCTACAGACCTGACCATCCATCAATATCCGCTGGAGAATCCTCTTAGCAGGGCTGAAACCATTGGAAGCTAAAATAGTGCAGACCCATGAAAGACTACAGAATGACTCCCCTTTTGAGATGTGTCAGGCACCATCTTTTTACACATGGAGGCTGCTGATGAAGATGTACCTCTTAACACAAGCCTTTAGCCAAAGAGACAGTTCTCTGCCTGTTTTTAAACTGCTTTTAATTTAGGCTTTTATGTATTTTAATTGCATCTGCTCATGAGAACTCAGGCTATAGGATGGAATAAAAATGTAATATACTGCCAATTAAAAAAAATACCTGGAATACCATATATTGTTCTGCTTGCCACACTTGAAAAAGATGCTGAAAGATGCTGAAAGGGTGGGATACCCAAAATGCAACTGAAGACTACGCCAGCTATTTTATCAAAAACAATAATAATCTTTGGTGTTACTTGCTTTGGAAAATAGAAAAGAAGGTGTAGGCATGCTTGATCTGTAGACACTACATAAACTCTAAGGGAAATAAAGATGAGTACATGAACTGATCCAAAACAGCCAATTTACAGTAAATGCTTAGATACACAAAGCTTCTTTACTCTATAATATTTGCCACCCCAACATGTGAAGGTAGTCAGAGAACTGTAAAGTTATGTAGGTTAAGATTTCCATTGGCTACCAGTCATCAGAGATATACACAGCCTCAAAATCAAGGCAGCATGTCCCTAAATGCTCCTTTAGGCTTTACTTAAGTATTGTGGGAGACAACCCTGGTGTAATTCAACAACACCTAATTCAGCTGCACTCTTATGTGTTCCTTCTTCTAATAATCACACACTCATTGTGACTAAAGTATTATTTTCTACGAATCTTAGTGGTTGGACCATTAGGCTAGGCACTGGGAGACCAGCATTCAAATCTCTTGTTGACTGTGAAAACTCACTAGGTTTTCCATGGCTGATCAATCGCTGCTGCTCAGCCCCAGCTATCTCTCAGTATCATTTAGATAAAAATACAATGAAAAGTGGAAGGATGCAAATGCAAAAATAAGTAATAAGAGTAAGTTAAAATCTATCTCACCTGATGAGGGCAGACCTTGTAGATTTTCCCTCCAGTGAAGTGTGCGGGCGGCTGACTGATCTGGGTCCCATTCTGTACAAAATCATACAGGGCCAGAAGAGAAAGACAAAGCTTTTCCTAGGGAATAACAAAGCAAAGCAAGCAGATCAGCAGAGTGACAATGCTTTGCTTACAGAAACTGATTCTTCCAGAGAAATATAAGGCCAAGGAAAAAAAAGATAGGAAGAGTGCACATTTAAACAAACACAAACATTCAAAGACTGTTTCAAAGTGCAATGTAGTTTTTTTTAACCAGTCACATATTACATAAACAATGGTAGAAAGAATCTCTCTCTCTTCGATGCTAACAACCATGATACAGAAACATCAAGAGGAATGGAACGCACTGCAATCATAAGCCATGAATTCTTTCCAAATACATTGAAATTTTAGAAAACAGAAGCATACATAATTGGATTCTAAGTCAACAGCAAAGCAATTATGCTAGGTTCCCATAAAAAGCCTCCATTACCTTTGAATCTCCTGCTTCCCAGGGAATGCTGCACTGTGTTAAGAAATTCCGTAGCTCTTCCTCACTATATGAACCAATCTGCTCCATCTTACAAGTTTCATCCTGGATTAGTCTCACTAAAACACTTGGATTGCCTGAAGAGCAAGAAAGGATTGTCACCAGCTACCATTACAAAAGTTTCTCATCTGACACCAAAACACGCTATCCATTCTGGACTTTTAAGAAGAAACACAAGATACCTAATCTTTTTAAATAAACTCTTGTTTTTTTTTAATAAACTCCCAACCTCACACTAGAGAAAAGGTAGAAAAAGGAAATGAAAGTGCATAGCTTCAAAGCAAAGACAAGGAATAAATGAAACAATGAAACACCCTAAGTTGGTGTTTTCTGAAATGTGGTACAAGAGATGACTGTAAGCTCATTTTCAATCTATTTTCAGAATACGGACAAATTTAGAATGTATCCCTGGAATGAAGTCTGGGGAACCAAGACAAATGCTGGGTAAAAGAGAGGAAGCACAGTATTCAAACTTATTGAGAAATATGAACAAATCACCAGGTATGGATGACACCAACCTGGAACTTATTAAAGATCTTAGAGTTGAAACAGCTGGCCTCTCAACATGGAAAATAGCTTAGCTTCCTCACCAAAGGGTCTGACAGAAGCCAATGTAGCACTTTTTTTAAAAGGTTCCCTGGAAATGATAAATTTAACATCCATGGCTGGCAAACTGCTTGACAGAAATATTAAATAAGATTAACAAGCATTTGGCAAAATAAAAAAAAATCTCACTAACATTTTTCATTTCTCTAACACAAAGCTTAGTATCTGAGCCTAATGCAGCAAGCCCAGTCACTTCAACACAGATCAAAATGACGTCTATAGACTCTGAGCGATCAGGCACAACTGGCATTAACTAGCTTATGAACTCTGCCTACAAAACAGGAGGGCACCACAGGAAATCTGTTCTCAGCAGAAGCCCTCCTTCCCCATGCACTGCCTTGCAATATTTTTTTTAACTCCAAAGATGCAAATGCCACCATCCATTGGGGAAAGACTTTCCACTCCTGTTGCTCCCCCTTGCTGCTACACCAATGCTAAAGTAGGAAGGGCAACATCAAACTCAGCCCCTGGAATTATTCTTAAGGAGAAACTTACAGGTGCTTCCATTCTTCATGTCCTCTTGAGACACAAAGGCAAAGCTGCTCAGCAAACTAGATGAGAATTACCAGAAATTCTACTCAAAAAAGTTACCTGGAGATATGTGGGCTTCAAGATTCTTCTCTCTTTCTGTGTTAACAACCACACTGCCTCTCATCAGTGGCGCAAAGAAAGGTGCTATGATAGAGGCGTCAAATTTTGTGATGGGAATGCTGGATGGGAATGCCACCTGCTCTATAACTTCTGTCTCCATGGTAGACCAGAAGTCTTCCACATTAACCTCACTGGATGCCAAGAATTCTGGCCAGGTAAACTGCCATTGAAAAAAAGAAACATAAATGTCAAACACATACGTTGAATTATTGGACTGTTGTTCGATCTGATAAAACCTGCATGTCCCCATGAACCTGTGCATTTCCCCTTCCCTGATTATCAAGTCAATAATTTAATAAAGGCCAATAGGATGCTCATTTAACATCTGGATAAAAAATGTAAACATGGGCCTTTCCACACTTGACCAATTGGCCAAGGCAAGGGGGATCTCCAAGGCAGTGCCTCTGCACCTCATGAAACCATTTTCTCACCAGAAGCAGTTCTGTGTATCCCAGAGCTTCATGCAGGTTGGACAGGTGTGGAGCTCATTAACATGCTTCACACCTATATTGGGCCAGAGCCAGTGAGGCTCCAGATGCGCCATTCATATCTCTTCTTGTTCAGAAGAGGTGCAGGAGAAGCACATGAAAGTCAACGGCCTAAACATTTAAGCAAACTATTAAATACCCACATATTTCTGCTCTTAATTCACAGGATCAATAATTCTAACTCCTCCCAGAATTCCAGAACAGTTTTTATGTTGGACTGATGGAGCATATGGTATAGTTCAGACTTAATATTGTAATATAAGTGCATTTTCTCCACACTTATTTGTGACCATTTATTAACTTTTAATGGATGTTGAGTTCTAGTTGTATTTATTGATATTTGTTATTAAAATAAAGGGTGTTTTTCCACTGTCACTAAAAGTACCCATTAAGTACCCATTAATGGGTACGTAATGGCATTTTTGTACCCATTAATGGGTAATTAACGGCATTTTTGTACCCATTAATGGGTAATTAACGGCTACTTCTAGTGACAGTGGAAAAACACCCAAAAACAAATTTCACATAATTTTTGAGTACTGGGTGCCAAACAGAACACCATACGAAACTTTTCTTGTGCCATTCAGCGTTTCTTTGTATGGGACTTTGGAAGCTGCGGTGGATGCACTACGTTAACACACCACATCTTAATGCCACAAATACATATGACAACAAGCAGAACTCCAGATACAACTGAAGAATATGATATGTGCTTAGGATAGCCCACCTCAATATTTTTAAGTGACAAAACATTTTCCGCATTCCTCTGGGCTATTTCAACTTTGGGTGCGATGCCACAGACGCCACAAATCATGTCATTGTAGTCCCGGACAGTGAGGCATTCAAAGGCCCAATAACCATTGCACAGTAGCTCCTCCAGCTGAGCTTGCTCCTCGGGGCTTAGGGTTCGCTCTGCGTAGAAAGAGAGAATCAATTAAATCACGAAGCCACAGATGAATTCATCCCAAAGGAAGCGTAGGAAAGAAGAACTACACCCTAGCAACATACAGCCTGCAAGTGTTTTCTCCAGGGAAACCCTGTGCATTCAGCAGAGAAAGATCCAGCAGTACTACTTGAATTCCTGCCACTGCTGTCGTCCAGGCATACTGGGATGCTAAAGACTGGATTGAGAGGTGAGGGAGCTATGTATTTTCCTTCTGAAGCCAGCATATGCTAAGAAGCAGAGACCTGCCTTTTCTCAGTCACTCCCAGTCAAATTATGATTGCCTTCTATACTGATTGCAGTTAGGCACTGAGTTAATACATATCTGTGTTACCATTGCTCAAGCTACTGTTTAAGCCTTCAACTGCTGCTGTTAATCTGTTCTTATGTATTTCTTATAATTATGCTATTTTTCTTAACTAATTGTCCAGCATTCTGGAAACTCTTAGGCCAAAGGATATCACTCTGTACGATTCAGAAATAACAAAGTCACATTGTGAGCTGTGTATATATTATTTTATTTTGAATATCCATAGGCCACTGAGGAAGACTTTTAGTCGAAACGCGTCTGGCCTCTTGCTTGGCAATTTGGAATATTATCTGATTAAATTGTATTCAGTAATTTTAACTTTTCAGTGGGGTATTGTACCCTTCTAGTAATTATATTGGCTTCTCTGCGTTTGAATTCAGTTATTTCTTTACATATTTGCTTTTGTATTATATCTGTAAAAAGGGACTTATTTTACCCTGTTTATGGCTTATTTTATACTTTTTGGCAGACCCTTTTTTTGTTTCGTTTCTGGCTTGTCACATAAATAGAAACAGCTTCAAATACTCTAGACAAAATGTCTTGCAAATAATGACTAAGCCAAAGACATGTCAACATCATTTGGTAACTTGCATAAGCCCCTTTTTAGAGCAGCAAAAGAAAACGCTCCTCAACAGTTCAGTGAAGGCAGCTTTACACTGTCTATAAATCCATCCCCAAGAAAAGCAGACAGGAAGGAATTTTCTAACGACCTGTCTATCTAGAAATTCTCCTAGTGTAGATTAGAGGCTAGAGCAGTGGACTAGGATCAGAAGTCCCCATGTTCAAAACCTGAGGCTTCGCTAGAAATTGAGTTTTTTAGACGAAATAAATGTTGGGGGGGAAATAGCCACACACTTCAAATCAGCCTGTAACATTCTAGCTTCATTGCACCCTGACAAGAGCCATACAGCAAAAACACCCTGTTCTAATTTTCTGCCTACCCTCACAACACTCACAGGTCCTTGTCTATCAGCTCTTTTACTAGATAATCAGTCTTACTAATCCATCTTTGCTGTGAAAATCTCCATTCTACATCAGTCAGCTGATTCAGACAAATACTGAAGCCACTTCTCAAGGTAAAAGCCTCATTAAGGATCTCACAAAAGGGAATATTAAATATTAAGTGAAAACTGTTTGACAGTCACAACTAATAGGTAGGTATCTAAACGGAGAGAGAGAGAGAATGAAACACATACATGAAATGGCACCTACAGAAGTTAGGCTGTAAACAGGAAAGGTAAGGAACTGGTAAGGAAAGTCACTTCTTTTAAATGCTGTTTATAGCAAAACTGTTCCTTTTCACAAGCACGTCCCAATAAGCACAAACAGTTACTGCAAAGGAAAAAGGAAGGGAAGAGTTGGTACCAGTCTGCTCTTGAACAGATTGCAAGATGCTGCTCACTGCCACTTTAGGATCTTCACCAACTTTAATATGATTTCTTACTGTGAACAGGAGGTCAAGGCTCACCAAAAGCTTGTTGCCCACATTAAACAAACCTAGAGACAGGGAGGGAAAAGAAGCTCTTATTATGGTTTAAAAATGCAGGCATCAGAACTAAGCTGATCAAATCCTAAGCTCAGAAAATCTGAACAAACACAGGGAAACTCTCATTTATCCATTCAATCTGTATACTACCTTTCCAAAATAAGATGCCCAAGACTGTTTATAGCAAAAAACCAAAATATAGTAGTAAGTAGTAGTAGTAGAAGAGGAAGAATTGACTTTTATATGCCACTTTTCAAACCTTTTAAGGGGACTCATAGTGGCTGATAAATCTACTCCTCAAAACAGACACCCTGTGAGGTAGGTGGGGCTGTGAGAACCCAGAAGAGAGCTGTGACTAGCCCAAGATCACCCAGCTGGCTTTATGAAGTACAGAATTGAACCAGGAAAACTCCAATATGAGTCCCGCACTCTAACCACAAGACCAAACTGTACCACATTATCACACAAATATACAAACGTTATATATTGAAATAGAAAATACCAAAATACAAATTAATTACACAGAAGTTTTTTTTAAAAGATGGTACCGCATGATATAAAGGCAAATCATAGTTTTAAAAAACCCACTAATGAAATCATACTTTTACCAACAGGATTGGTGCACTTTCTTACCAGTGTAGATATCATTGAAGCTGTGGAGGGCTAAGCATTGTACATTCACACACACCTTGAGTTGGGCAGTGACTATCTGTAATCGATTAGCTGTCAACAACCAGCATTCCTGAGGGCCAGCAAGAGAACTATAATAGAAGCAGATGAAATTATTTACTCACTTTAAAAACACAAATGAGGGTTCTTTTAAAAAACAAAAAATACACATTTTCTATTACTGAAAATCCTGTAGCCTCAAGGGTCAGACTTGTTCAGTTTTGCTCGAGAAGCTATTTAGTTGGAACGTAAAGAGTGGAGTAAAAACCTAAATAATAGAAACAATGCAGTTACGTGTGGTTAGTAGCTTCATAGCTGTCTCCATAAATTATCTGTAAGAAAAACAACTTCTGCCTTCAAAATGGACAAAAGGCAGTAGGATGAAATAGTGAAAGTGTTGACCTAGGAGCTGAATGTCAGGATTTGAATCTCCACTCATCCATAAAGACTACTTTGTAGTTGTAAGCCAGGCCCTGCTTCTCAGCCTGACCTACTTCACAGGACTGTTGTGAGAATAAGACTCTGGAAGAAAAAAATAGTACTCGCTACCTCAAACTCTTTGGAGGAAAGTGGTACATAAATGCAAGACACACAAAAAGGGAACGCTCAGACTGCACTTCATTTGTTACACAGGCTACATGCTGGGAAAAAAAACCAGTATATTCCATGCTACTGAATTACATTCCGTACTATTCTATTACATTCTATATGATAATATTAAGATTTCATCTTCTAACCAGGCATTGAATGTGTTGGAGGGCCCTCTTCTTTTTCACCTTCTCAACTTACTTCGGTCCTCCTTTGAATAAAGGGCTGCTACAGAGAAGGCACTCAGATGATGGAAACTCATAGTAGTTTGACCAAGACGTCTGTTCAATGGTGACTGTCTCCTCATTCATGTTGGACAGGATAAGGCGGGAGCTATTGAGTTCATGAATCAGTGCAAAAACATCAGCCAGCTCAGACTCATTCTCCGGAATCTGGATCACTTTGCGCAGAAGCTGCAAAGTGGATTGACGCTGGATCTCTTTTTGGGACTGCATTAAAGGCTCACCAGTATTAAGCACATCTGTAGGGCTAGAGGTGACCTCCTACAAAGAAAATTTCAAATTATCTGCGGAATCAAATCAATTCAAGCAGTACCATTTCTGCCATTTTGTCGTGAAGTACAATAATATACTATTTAATTGCATACAAAGGCACAGAAGTGCAAAAGCACAGAGAAGCAATAGTACATGCTTGCATGACAGCAAAAGCCTACCCCCCCAGCCCCCACCCCATGTTCCTCTTTGGCCTTTCCTTTCCCAAGATACATGAGTTCATTGCGACTTTCCTTAAATACACAAAGCTGTTTAATTTATTCAAATTTTAATATACTGACAGAGAAGCTATGTCTCACTGACTACAAAACCACAGAATCAATATGAAAACCCTATCTTCAGCACAGTGTTTAAATCTAATTCGAAGGAAGACAAGAAGATCCACTTCTCACCAGAGATTTTGCTGTCTTCTCTGATCTGTCTTTAGCAAGATTGTAACCACAGCTGGGGCAGATCCTTGGTTTGTGTCGATTAGTATATACATAATTGCAGGAAGGGTTCTTACATTTCCCTCTCCCACGTGATGTTGCCAATCCCAAATCCTACAAAAACAAACCAAACATTGTCCTATTAGATATCTTTGGTGTTGCATATACATCCTATTTCACTACCAGTATACTTATTTTCCAGAATAAGAAACAATCAGGAGGAAGAGGAAATCATCAAACTGACCACCCACACTAACAACATTGACTATAAACGCCATCAATACTTAAATACGCAAAGACAATAGAAGTATTAAATGCTGGCATTAAAGAAGAAGAAAATAAAGGAAGGGGTGTATTAGACTGCCAAGGAAAATCATGCTCACAGGGGATTAATCTCACATAAACATCTGCATTCTTTCCATTTCACTGCACTACTATGAGCCACCAGCAGGTGGGCAGATGAAAAATTATACACATTCTCTGGCTACAAGCTGTGATGTTTCTAGACAAATCCAACCCCAGAATCCCAGGAACAAAATCTGCTCTAAGGCATAAACAGAAAGGTAGAAGCTGATTAAGAAACCACGTCACTGGGTGCTATGCAATTCAAAGCAGAGGTAACAAACACCTTTCAGTTCAACTCTTTATATAAATAGAAATACTACTTAAAACATGAAGTGATAAATTTCAAGTCTTTTTAAAAATTTGGGGAACATCTGAAGGATACAATTCATTTGCACCACAATGGGTTCCTGTCTTACTGAAACACTCTTTCTTTTACATTCAGTTACCCAACAAATTATGATATTCCAATGATATTTCTCACCAAGGTTACAGTGCAGCTGTACTTATATGGAGGGAATCCATCTGGCTTGACCTCGACCACTTTGACCTGAGGTGCAGAGGAATTTGTGTTGCCATGGAGCTTTTGATGGAAGTAGAAAAAAGTTACATATACTGTGAGAAATTTTACTGCAGCAACAGTTGTCCATGAAAATGTTTATTTCTTTCCCACACAGCAAACTGTTTAATAAAGACAGAAGCATTCAGTATTTCATTCTAATAAGAGGTTTTACTAACAATAGTGGAACAAATAGGGAATAGGAAGTCGCTATAAAAAACAAGTTCAAACCGTGAGTCATGCCTGTAAATTTAACACAGAGCAGTGACAAAGGAAGTCAAATTCTAATAACCATAAAATGATGTTGACTTTGAAAAATATTTTTTCCAAAACTAAGCCTAGAATAATCATGGGTTTGAGGCTGCTGAAGTGGGAAAGACTGACCCATAAGTTTCAAATTGAATTTGTTCATTTACAATATCTGCACACATCTATCTCACCACACAACCCAAGTACCAGGTGACTCTGGCCTAAGATATCAGACTCATCAGTCCAGCACCACGAAATCTTAAACTGAATGATTAGAGTTCCTGGTCTTTTTTATTTTAAATAATGTGGCTTTTAACCATTGTCACTACACCAATGCGTGCAAACTAGATGACTAAGAGAAATAGTGAAATTAAGAACATCACAACATACCAAAGATCTTTTTGACAAGTTTCTCCAAACAAAAAAGTTAATAAGCTTTATATAACAAAGAATGAGCTTCCCATAGTTCATATTTTCAACCATATACAAATGAAATCTATGGGAAGAGGTTCTCCGATATAACCACCTAACCACAGTACTATGATTCCAGGAGCACAGAAGATCTATCATTTCTAGAAAACCCAGTCACCTTGCGCTCTTCAACACTGGCCGGCTGCAGGGGCGACTGGCCCAGTTGCTTCAGAGTACTTGGCTTCAGTCCTGAGATTCGTATGGGGAAGTTTTTTTCTTGAATGAACAAATAAGAACGGAGCATTAAACATACGCAAACAGTGTCATCTTTTCCTACAATGTCTTGGAGTCATAAGGAATCATAAGGAAGTGTGTCCCAACAAACAAGGGCACATCTGAACACTTGCTTTTTTTTGGGGGGGGGGAGGAGAGAAATTATAGAGCACTTAACCACAGATTTCTTTCCACATTTCAAGAGTAAAAAGTATGATTTAAACCAACACTGACTACATAAAACTCAACAATATTCAGTCTTGTTGGAGGTCCCACTCATTTTCTGAAACAACGTGGCTTTTCTTACTTATCTTTTCCAGTCCCAGTAAAGCTATAGGGGAAACCCTTTCAAAAGGAAGCCACTGTAGGAGCCTGACGTCTGCACTGTATCACAGAGAAAGGTCTTTCATTGTTGCAGCCTTCTCTCTGTCCACTTCCTCTCTCCATCCCCCCCCCCCTTGTGCATCCCAACTTCACTCCTTTGCCTTGCTTTACAGTCTGGGGGAGGGCAAGAGTTTTGCTCCAGTGCTCAGAAAGATGTAGCTGCGGCAAGGCAGAAAAGAGGACAAGTCAAAAGACAGAACAGGGAGAGGTAGTGCAAAGGGAGGCCACAGCATATGCTCTGATGAGAACAGGCTGAAAGGAACCTTTGCTAAAAGAAGACTTATGGTCCCAATGGCCCTTGGGCAAAATACCTTGAAAAAGGAGAGGTAGCAAACAAATAACACCCACTACCAACAACACACCAACAGTGCTGTACCCATGCCTGTCACAGTTTGACACACAAGTAAAGCAAACCTAGGACAAAATGTTCAACAGGGAACACCAGTGCACAATGTGCGGCAAGCATGTGGCAAGGTCTAGTGGTGGGCGAAGGACAGCACTCATTTAAAGCCTTATTTCTTGAGTTTAGATGTAATAAAGTCACTGAAATATAACTTGCCCTAAAACAGTGATGGCGAACCTTTTGAGCTCAGTGTGTCAAAATTCACAAGAAAACCTAGCTTAACTCGGGTGCTGTGTCACATTTAGAAATATCCATAATTTTGTGATATTTGTAGCTCTAGTAAAAAAGTTATATTTTTGATATATGTATTTTATTAAAAGCAAAAACAAATAATTCTTTACATTTGCTAAATCTTCAATTGAAAGTTGATATTTTGTACACTTTAAGAACAATCAAGCACTACACGCCCAGGTGCCAGGGTGACCAGGTGTGTCACCCAAAAGGGCTTGGCGTGTCACCTGTGACACACGTGTCATAGGTTGGCCATCACCGCCCTAAAATGTGCAAACCGGAGTCTTTGTTTTACCGTTGCTGATGAACGCCTGCCTGCAAGAGGATGGCTCTGTGCTGGTTTCTCTTGCCACACTGACAGGGGCAGGCAAAATGGCCCTCATCGGTCGTGCTGCAGCCAATAAGGAGGGCTTGGACTTTGCTTTGCTCTTCTGCTCCTGCCCTTTGGGAACACTGACAAGAGCGTCACACCTGGAAGGCAAATCAAGAAATGCCAGGTCACCCTGACAGACAGCAACCTCGATCTTCTCGGGGACGATGTTGCTAGCTATCAAAATGAAATGCCAAAAAGAGCAGATGCAAATGTATTATAAATGGCTGCATTCCAAACAAAGAAGGCAAGCGCACTGACAATTACAATTAGCGGAAAAAGAAGAAGAAGAGTTGGCTTTTCTACCCCGCTTTTCTCACCCATTTAAGGGGGCTCAAAGTGGCTGACAAAGCTTGCTATTCTTCTCCCCACAACAGAACACCCTGTGAGGTAGGTGGGGCTGTGGGAGCTCAAACGAGAGCTGTGACTAGCCCAAGGTCACCCAGCTGGCTTCATGGGGGAGGGCAGAATCGAACCCGGTATTCCCAGATAAGAGTCCAGCTCCCTAACTACTAGGCCAAACTGGCTCACAGACACAGACCTTGTATAAGATCTGCACTTCGTCATCCAGACCCATCTGACTTACCCCGCTGGGTGCTTCACCACAGAAGCTGGATTTGAAAGTGTGTTTGCAGCACTGAGCACCTCGCTGGACAGCTGTGCCTCCAGGCCCTCATTGTCCTTCTCCTTGTGTTCTGATGAGGGATCTATTCGTGAAATGCTCTCCTGAAGCTGAATTAGTGCAGTAGCATTTCCCTGGAGTTCTGGCTGCAAGTTGTTTGCCAGGATATGAGCCTCTGAGATGATCACTTCCTCCCACTCAGTCTCCTGCACTTGCTCCCTAGAAGGAGCTGCATTCAGAAGCTGGGTGACAGCCTCAGAGCTCTCCTGCACAGATTTAGAGGCACCCTCTGGAACGACTGTCTGTCCTGTGGTGGACAACTGCTGAGTTCTTTTGGGGCCCAGTGGCTTTATAGGCACATTGCAAGTTGATTCAGCTTTGCCTTTTAGCTGTTTCTCCTGAAACGCAAACAAACACATGCAAGGTTAGCACTGCACAGATTTATTTACTTACATTTTTATCCTGCTCTATACCTGGGGGTCTCTGGGTGGGTAACAATATTTAAAACCAAACATTATTAAAACAAGAGCAGTATTTGTGGAAAAAGAGCTTTGTACAACACAGACACTTCTCCTTGGCATCATTTATAGCTGTGCTGGGCACCCTTTTCCCTAGTTCCAGCTGAAAAAACAGGCTAGAAACACAGATAAAGCAAAACTCCCTAGCGCTGTCCTGCTTATTTCTTGAAGGAATGGTGTGATATAAACGTTAAGAGCTCAAGGAGGTTATAAATGTCTCTCTATAATTCCTGATTTTATCCCCACAACTTCAGAAACGTGAACAAACCATTACTGGCTCAAGCTCAACTAGTGAGTTTCACAGATGATGAGATTTAAACTCTTAATTTTCTGTATTCCACCTGAGCACTTTAGTCCCTGAACAGGTTTCGAAAAAAAGAAACACAAAAAGCAACCTTCATGGGCCAAGCATACAAAACCTTCTCCTCAATGACTAGAATGATGCTTTTCCGAAATAGTTCTGCCAGCATTACATTTTAAGAAGCAAATCAAAGGAAGGGACTTTATGGTAAATGTATTAAGGCTAGCTTTTACTACATGTTACAGGATTATAACAGAATTTGGGGTTAAAAAGAGGTAGAATAAGAAGCTGGGTGGAATTCAATATAGTACAAAATAATATTATGTGTAAAAGTTTAGAGTAGAAATGTAATAGAAATGCTAAAGAAGGATGTTTAAGGGCATATATTGCAATGATAGAAATACAATCTGGTAATAAGTGGAACAGGTAGATTAGAATACTTTCTTTTCGCTTTATCTTATCTGATCACACTTTTCAAGTATTAACAATTTAGATTTATATGATAAGCTGTCATTAAAAGGTTGTTACTATTTGGCTATAAGAATTATGAAGACTGAAAACAAATAAGGATAGTTCTGAAAAAAGAACTGGTTAGCTGATAAATGAAGCAAGAAATTTCCAGTGAGCAGACAAAATAAACAAGAAGATTAAGAGATGCTGGAGAAAGGGGAGGTTAACAAAGACAAAAAAAATGGACTGTATGATAAGAGTTAAATTAATGTGTTATGTAATGTTTTTAAGTTGTCAAAAAATCTTTTAAGAAAGAATATATATAAGGAGGATTATAACAGAATAAAATCAAATTTAGAGTTAAAAAACAGCAACAACTATTAATGTTGTTGTCATGCAGGTCAACCTTATGGATGCCCATTTTTGGAAGACAAACATTTATTGCTTTATGACCATACACAAAAATCAACTGGAAAGGCATTTACATTATTTTTTTAAAAAATCAACTTTAACAATTCAGACAGAACATGGGACAATGAAAAACCAAAACACTGCCTGATGCACCACACACAGATTTGGCAGTCTAGATATGGATGTCTGTCAGGGTACCAATATGCAGATCAAATTCTTACCTGCTCCCTGAGAACCTGGTTAAAAGGCTGGTTATGTGTCAGCCCATGCACGTTTCTGCTGTAACAGTGGTGCAGTGAAAGCCCTGAAGCGCTATGAGGCTCCTAATTATACTGCTCCTTTCTTTCTCTTTGAATTTTCATCCCACCCTATATTTAAAGGTCTCAGGACAGGTTAGAATATTAAAAAGCCAAGTATAAAATGAACATATTAAAACCAAATGCAGGGAGGAAAGCAATTTCCTTATTTAGCCTTAATTATCTCACAAATCACTTTGAAGTACACCACTGACTATATCATCCATCTCCAATTCACAGTCCATTACGGAAATGAAATGAAATCTGTCATCACTTAAGACTGGACTTAAGTTTCTGAAGGCAGCTACACTGTTGAAGGAAACAAGTTTTTATATTGGAAAGTAAAGAGAGCTATTTGTGTTGTATTCCCAGAAACCCTTTCCCCATTTAATACATACAGTACCTTCACATTATTCACCGCTTTTTAACATATAGGCTTCTCTTTTTCACAAGGTAACTTTTACTCAGAGGTGGAAAAAAATCCAAAGATTCTGTGCTTTCCCAGTCCTGCGTCTAGTTGGGGGCGGGAAACACTGCCCTTTCCCTTTCTCTGTCCAGATATAAAATATATAGTCTACTTTATATAAGTTATTTCCAGCTCAACAAATAGTTGAGGTCCAGTACCAGCATGTGGTAGTAATGTAACCTCTATATGCAGGGCCCAGATACACAGCTGTCTGATTTGCTTTGATCTGTCCAGCCAAAGTACTGGCTTGCCACATTCTTCTCACATTGCTACTACACCACTGCAGCAAAATAAAAGAATTCACAGTGAAGAGGGGAAGCTGGAAAATCTATCTTGGCTCAGTCCTGCACGAGCAGGCTCCTGGCTCGGCTAACCACCCAGAGTACCAGCTTAGTGTCTCTCTTAAAGCAGGGAGTGCTGGCTCACCTTGGTTTAACTGGCCATCAACCAACCTCAGCAGCTTCCTCTTCCCTGGATCAGACAGATCCTGGAGAGGAGGAAAGGAGGGAAAGAAAAGACAGAATTGCTCCCCATGATAGCTTTATTCTATCAGATGCAGAATGGAAAGGAGTTCTTCCCATGTTCTCCAGAAGCTCACCAGTAAAAGGGGGGAAGGAAGAGGTCACCAAACGGGTTCACCCAGATCAGAATCGGATCCAAGCCAGGATACAGTCGTATAACTCTGATCTGCTCCAGCACCTGATTGTTCAGGTACAGATATGAACAGACCACACCTGATCATTTCAGAATCCAGCCAAACCACTTGTAGTGGTTTATGAACATCCAAGAGATATGTAATTTATAATTCATGAAACATCAAGTGTTATAAAAACTTAAAAGGACTCAGTCCACTATCACTACTCGTTTTATGTGGACTTTAAAAAACAGATCCTGGGGAAATCAATATATCTCTTTCAACTATCATTATGGACTTCCAAGTGTTTGTGAACTACTCTAACAGCTAAAACAGGAGGCCATGAAATCTAGTTTTATACTTTAAATTTAAAACAGTTAAGAAATATTTATCTTCGTTTAACTATGTGTCAAGAACTGCAGTTAGACTGAAAGTGGCCTGCAGGGTTTTTTAAGGGAACTCAAGCTTTGGGAAACCAATTTATTTTAGCCCCCAAAAGCCCAACCAAACTAACGATTATAGGGGACATTCCATAACCACTTTGCTCTTGAAGGGAAAATCAAATCAATTATGCTACACAATTGCTTCAATGATTCTAGAGTATGAAAGCATTAAGATGACAAACTTCCACTGCAATCATTATTATGGATTAAAACATAATAAAAAGTCTAGATGAAATAGCACATTTCAGTTGGAAGCATACCTTTGGGATCCATTTCCCTCCTAGAAAGTTCCCACACTGTGGACATTTGGGTGGTTTGTGCCTTGTTACATAAGTGAAAGAACAGCCAGGGTTGGTACAGTTTCCATGCCCTCTGCGAGTGTAGGTAGTTGTCTGAAGGATGAAGGTGCATTTTACAAAAACTGCAGCAATCTTTTTCTCAGAATTAATTACAAGTTGTATAGGTAGTGAACTATCTAAGCCTTTGCTTGACTACAGAAAAAGCAGAAGTCATATTAAAAATTGGAAAAGTAGGGATGGAAAAGTATCAAGCATGAAAGATAACCAGTCCTAGAAACGCAAAAGGAAGTACAGGGAGAAAATTTCCACCTCTTTTCAAATATTCACTTATCTCCCCACCATTCTTGAAGGAGTTAATCCTTTCATTTTGATTCATTTTAAGTTACCAGACTGAGAACACCATGGATTTTGATAGACTATGTAAATCAAGATGAACTATTTATTGAACTAATTGCTTCCTAATTCAGAATAAGGCAGCATTTCCTAACTTGGGGCCTCTATCTGATTATAACTGCCCTTTCACTGCTAACTAGCTAGCGTGAATGAAACCGGGAAGAATTTCAATCCAAACTGTCTAGAGAACACCAAACTAGAGAAGAACGCTTCCATGTATCTCAGACGTAACTAATACAGTTCAGGAAAGACTGCACATAATTTCTTTACTCACCAGTTTGATTGATGCTGGATTTTCCAAAACAGAGTGGGCTGGCAGAGGTAGCATAATGAACTGTGTAGCGGGAGTTGAAGAATTACTTTCATTTCTATCCTACAGAAGAAAGGAGATAAGCATAATAAAGCTTGCAGAGTTCCAGTTCTTTGCCACAATCTTCCCTTTAATCATAGTAAAATAAAGAACTCAAAGACAACAGAGCAATAGCAGTTGAAATCTACAGTGCAGCTATCTTAACAAGTGAGAAACAGAGATTGTGCTGTATGGGTATCCAGTCCATTAAACAGCTTACAAGAATAAGGCTTGCACTCAACAAATTCCATTAGGGGATAAATATCACTGATACAAAACCTGTTTCTGAAAAGGAATGCGCTGGGCTGGCAAACTAAAAAAAAAATATTAAAGAGAAATCAAGGGGAGGAATGATCATAAACTTCACTTACTCTTCTGGTGACCACTGTAACTACAGAGAGGCTCTCTGAAGGCTGTGGTTGTGCCAGAGCAATGCCTCCACTGGAAGCATCTGAACTATTAACCAGAGTCTCTTCGATGACCACACTGGCTCCTTGGTATGGATAAGCATCACCTACTTCCACAGAAGCCTCATCCAAGACAACATCCCCAGCCACTTTCTCCACTGCAGGCCTGACATAATGAGACAAGATCTCTGATGCAACAACCTCCTCTATTGTGTCTGACTGAACAAAGGGGGCTGAATCTTCAGAGACTCCTTCAATCGTAATACACTGCTCAGAAATGCCAATATGGCCGGAACCTACAGAAAGAACGTTTTGTACAGTACTGTGGGCAACATTTGCAGCATTAGCAGAGGCTGTTAGACTTTCTGACACTGTCTGAGCCTGAGTCACACAGAGTTCCAAGTGCTGCTTGCTCCTCTCCTCCTGAAGAGCACCCTTGGGAATAATTATGTAATCTGAACGTGGGAGGATTTTACGGAAGCCTGGGATATCTGGAACTACTGCAGTCAGAGATGACAACTTTGAATTCTGCAGGAAAGAGCAGACAAAAGGCATAAGAATGTGCACCCTGGTAAACCAAATACTGACTTATTTGCCACATAAGGCCCACATTCTTCCAGGAAAAAAAAATCCTAAAATCACCCTGCAACCACTCTGTAATTTCTCCCCACCCCCCAAAGCAGTGTTTTATACAGTTTTTCATGTCTGCTCTTACTTTTATTTCCTCTTTCATATGTTTTCTGTCAAAATCCACCCCACACACTCTAACACACAAGCTTCAAAGCACTCGTTTATTTCATGCATAAACAATTGTTGAGAAATTCTCTCTTTCATTTTGAGTTTATTAACTTATTTTGAATGTTATCTAAACTGCTAATATTTGTCCAGACCTATTAGTCTATATTTACTATAGTGATATGCAGAAAATCATATCCCATTTGTCCCTTTAACTACTTTTCATCATTATAAAACCCTAGAAATCAGGGTATTTACACCGGAGGATTTATTCTTCCATCCAGTTTTCATGCAACTGAAAGTCAACAACAGTTTAGTGCTCTTCATTCTGATTTCCTTTACTAAAGCTGGGTAAAGAACAGAATTTAAAGTTAGGTGAAAGGCCATAACTCTCCATGCTTTGTATAATTTTCAGTACACATCAAAATATATTAGAGAAATTTCACTGTCTGCTTAATGTCCCAAAAACAAGCAACTTAAATCAGATGATTTACCGGGTCTAGACCTTCTTTTTCTAACTTAGCCTTTTCCAGATAATAACTTTTCTCAGCCACACTGAGCAGCTTCCAGCTCTCACTGATCTTCTTGTTAATTTCGGACTGGGGAAGATGTGGGAGCTCCTGTTGAACTTTCAGGTATATGTCATAATAATACAGAAGATATGCAGATCTGAAAAACAAGCAAAATCCAGCTTTTCTGACCTAATTCACAAATTCTAAAGCAAAAACAAAATCAAACAGAAAATACTTACCTTGATCTGTATTTACACGTACATATCCAAGTAAAAAGTTTTAAAACACAGAATTTCAAGGGAGTGGTTACAGCTTAGTGATAGGGCCACTGTCTGGAAAGCTGAAGATTTCAAGCCTGACCCCTGGCACCTACTCAGAAGATAATGAGGAACCAAATGTGTATCTTTGCTAAGAAAACTGCATGATGGAATACAGTAGGTTTTGTATGAACTTTTCTACATTCTTCTTGACACACCAACCTAGAAAAACATTCCATTACTAATGAATTTAGTCTCAATAGATGCTTTGTTTTCCCAGTGTCCAGTTTTTAGCAAAGAACTGCCCTGGCCCTAAACATGGTAAAGGGTTTATTTACCCACAGCATCTTAATATTCTTACCGATCCACTCAGCTCTGCCAAATTCCATATCTTCTTCTACAAGATGATCTGTGTAAGCACTTTAGCAAATGCTACAGAATAAAAGTCTGAGAAAAGCAGTGAAAATATCTGAGGGGAAAAAACTTTCCATGTTCACCCTGAAATAATTCTCTGCTAATGCACCCTCTACCTTATCTATACTAAAAAGAAGCCAAAAGTCTCTCAGACACTCCAGAGTTTAATCACCTGAATAAAATGCATTATTTTGCCACAAACTGCAAGACTTAATACTATTACATTAACAAGGCAAAACATAGCAACAGAACTCAATCATTAAACATCTGCTATTGGGATTACTACAAAAGACACTCACACATCATTGTCATGGATCTTGCTGACAAAACAGAATTTAGACCCATTGGTTTTTCTTTGTAACTTTACCTTTTGTTTCTGAGTTAACAAGAAACTTTACTTAAGCAGACAGCAAATGCAAGTAACCAAAAGGATTTATAAAACCTACGAGTCCAACAATCCATCTCTCTTCCATACCAGTGTACAAACCAAGACACAGAACAATAGTGATCTGCTGGAGAAGCAGGAAAGATTTTTCATCCTTTTTTTCTTACATCCCAACAGATTAGCAAATTATTTTACAGATTAGACTCCTTTTGAAATTGATTTAAGTGTACTGTACACTCAAGGGAAAAGGTATCAATAACCCTAAGAAAATGAACTCAGATTTTATACATTCATTGGAAACAAAAACATCACTCACCTGGGTTTTTTAGCCTTTTCCCCTTGATCTCCAGGACTCCTATATTTTTTCTTCTTTTTAGATGGTACTGGAGATGCATAGCTATATGCGCTTTCTATCTCTTCCATTACTACAGTTACTTCACTGCCATCATATGATGCTTCCATTGCTATATAAACACAAGATATCATATACCACCAAATTATAAGTCATTAATCCTTAACCACAAGTCTCTAAACTGAGTTTGAATTGCTGCCTTTAAAAGTGCTTGTTTTTCTTATTGCCTCCAAATGAACACATGAAAACAGGTAATTCTAATTCAAAATAGCTTGTGAAATAGCTTTGAGTTCTGAATCAGTATGTTCCATTGTAAAAGTTATATTTACTTATGTATACCACAGGGAAACAAGACAAAACTAATGTGAAATGCTCCATTTTATTTTTTGCCTTATTTGTGAGCAATAAAATCCATAGTACATACATTTATAATGGCTTCCTTGGTAATAAGAATTGAACAATAATATTATATTCTGTTGATACAGACTAATATAAAAATCTCAGAAAAATGTTAAATCCAAATTATGGATAGAAATTTCACACAAGGGATAGCAAAACAATGTAAAGCAGGCTTTGCCTATTTAGGCAAAATAAGCAGAAGAAAATGTATTAAATTTTTGGCATGACTTAGCATACAGTTAACTCATGGAATGTGCTAGCACAGACACAGTGATGACCACCAACTCATGTAGGAGTACCAAACCTAACAAATTCACAGAAAATGAAAGTATAGTCCTGTTCAGCTTTGCATTCCTACGATCCCCATCATGAATCAGATAGCCTAAAAGCAGATTATGAATATAGCAGTACTGATCTGCTTTCTCAACAAGTAATTTTCAGGCCTCTTGCTCCAGTAAATTAACGAGTAAAATGGAAACCATAACTACTCAGTCTTCCAACAGTATTATCCAAATTCCTTTTAGTAGCAATCACATCTCATAGCACTTTTCAAGAACTACAATTTTTTCTCTGCATTTGTTCCTAAGGAGGAGGGGAAAATAAGGATATAGACAGCCGGTAATCAAGGTGTTAGGGCACAATTTCCACTACCTGTCAAGCGCTGCTTCTGAATACTCAAAGGCTGTAATCACACCTATGGCTTAATCCAGCTTCAGTCTACCTTCAGAGTGAAAGAACGCACCAACAAAGTGACCAGTAATTTGTTTTTCCACATTAGGTGAATTTTCTGTGTTATTTAACACTGAAAGAAAACAGCTTGTCATTTTGCTGATGGGTTCTCTCACTCTGAAAGCGGACTGAAGCTGGATTAGACCTTAAGTGTGACCACAGGATGAACGGAGCTTAACCTACGCCCTGCATGCCGCCTTCCCTCTAACACTGGGTCGTGGCTATGAGGCATCTGGTGGGGACTCAGCATAACCCTTCAGAAGGCCCTCCACCACCATCGCTGCACCTCACACCCCTTTCTCCTAAGCCGGAGGCTGCCGCAACCCTTATCGGGAGCCACTCTGCTGTAGCCCCTTCCTACAACGGGACCCCGCAGGGTCGTCTATGGGCGGCGAGCGCTCAGAGTCAGACTCACTTGAGGACGCGGGGCGAGCCGGCCATACCCCAGCACAGAAGGCTCTCGCCGCCCAGTCATGCCGAGGGGCAAGGCTAGGCCGCTCCGCAGACGCCCCTCAAAGAAGCGGCAAACTCCAGCAACGGGGAGGAGGAGGAGGAGGAGGAAGGGGAGCCTCGCTCAGCTGCTACACTCGGCTAGGGAGGGAGCCCTGTCGGCATCCGTGTAGTTTCAGCCAGGCACCATACCGGATGTCCTCGGTCCCGAGAGAAGTACTTCCGGGATGCACAGGGTCAGCGAACGGAGGATTCTTCTGCAGGGGAAACAGGTCGGTTCCAGAAGAGAGAAGTAACAAGAGCCTGTCTAGGATTGAGAAACGGCCATAGAGAGTTGCACGGGTCGCTGAGTAGCGAGAGGGAAAGGATCGATGCGCCGTGCTCGTTTGCTGTGGTTTAATGTGCCCGCGTTTGGCGGCTTGTTTGTTTGTTTATCCACGCAATCATTAACAAGGGGCTGAGATTGTCTTGCATAAAAGTCACCGTTGATCTGACAGACAACGAAGAGGGGGAGCCGCTGCCTTAGCACGACTGATCTGCTCCTCCAGTCTGCTTTAAGTGTTTTGAACTGGGCTTAGGACTTATATATTTTAATGTATTTCTGGCTTTGCCCTGAGGCCTCTGGATCAAAGGTGGGTAAGAAATTTACGTAAATACATAAAAGCCCATCTGTGCTTGTCATTTCCTCGCTCCCATTTCTGACTTCTAGGCTAAGATCATCCTTCCAAGTACTGAGTAAATCCTTACGCCCTTTCAACTAAATCCCAGGCACTGTGTTGCATGTCCAATAGCAGCGTTAGTAAAACAGCGATTAATCAGGCAAGGCGTTAATAGGAAAGATGTTTATAAAGCCCTCTGTAATAGTGTTCTTGGGAAATGGCCATGTGTGGGTTTGACACTCAACTGTCAGACCTCCATGTTTACTCGTAACACTCCCATGCGGCGTATCGGAGTGCCTGGATGATGGTTTGACGCCTTGGATGGGGGAAAAAAAACCCATATCATTGGTTTATTATATATACAGACAGTGGGAGCTCAAGGTGGTTTACAAGCAGTTCACAAAATACAGAAAAATTAAACACAGTACAAAGCAAAGTAAAATAATCTCAAGTCAGTATATAACGCGATATAAAATCCATTTACATAAAAAAGCCAAATAAAAAAGAAGAATTTATCTCTCACACCCAACTGTTTTCCATTGAGGACCGTGCGGCAGCATTAAGTCTGAGTCCCAGGCAGGTTTTTTAAAAATATATTTTATTTTCTATAAGTAATCGAGCAAATACCAAATGACAACCATATACACAAACCGTACATATCACAAAGAACATACAAAAATAAAAGAAAAAACACCCTTATCTAAGTGTTCTCTTCTACTTGGTCACCTGTACCCTATTTCTTAAAAAGAAATCTTAATTTAGGCCTTAGGGTGTTTTTCCACTAGCACTAGAGTACCCATTAAGGACCCTTAAATGGGTCCTTTAGTGCTAAGAGGAAAAACACCCCACAACACCATCCTTATGTTAGCCATCTGTTTAAAATATCTTTTCAGCCAAATCTAGGAAAGACCTCCTGATCAATTCTTCAATGCATGGGTTCCAGATCAGTCTGAACTGTTGAATGTTATCAGTTCCCTCCATTTTCAAATATTTCACTGAGAGATATTTCCTAGGCAGTTGATTTATGGAAAGGCCTTCACTTCAGGAGGCCAGAGACAGAAACCAGAGGAAAGACTCAGGCAGGAAATGTAACAATGCTGGTAATGTAACAATATCAAAATGTGCCATGCTTTGTTTGCTTATATATTTTTAAATGTCGATACAATTCACTTACCTTGGCTGCCCTGTTGAACGTTTTCTAATTTCAGTTTTATCTCTCAACAGCTTCTGTATTGATCCAAACTCTAATTTGTGAAAGGGCATTTCAACATTCCACAAGCTTACTACTTTGGCACTACTGTTTCTCCTATTTGGCCTCCAACAGTTTATGTATTAGTATGAAAAATGTGTCTGTCAAAAGCAGGAACAAACAATGAAACCTCAAACTAGTTCTTGGAAAGGAAAGATTGGTGATTGCCTTTTGCCATGTACCAGTCTGTTGGCAAATCATGAAAACTGTGTGTGTAGTGGTGATGGGGAACTTATAGAGAGAGGAGATACCAATTGAATAACAACACAGGCAGTATTTCAATATTTATACCCATGATACAGCTCAGTCCCAGTCTTCTCCCATTTGGAGTTTGTAAAATCAAAACTTTCTGTCATATATTTTATTTGATTACCCACTTCACTGTCCAAATCCTCAAGCCACTGTTTCTGTGTTATTTCTGAATTAATTATATCAATTCCTGTATATTTATCTGACAGAAATATCTAAACTCCTTAGCTCATCATTCATTTTGTCCTTGAAATGTAAACAGGTTGTAATGGAGGAAAATCATTTTCGCTAATAGTAATCTGTGAATAAGATCAGCCAGTTCTGAGCAACAGTAAGTATAATATGAAGCTAAATGATAGAGTGAAGTCTGAAATCAGGTATTTAGTTTACTAGAGCTTTTAGCAAGTTGTCTGTGTGTACTGTAATTGATGACAAGCTGTCTACTCTGTGTCAAGCACAGCACAGTTCATTTTTAAGCAGTTCACGTCCTAATAACTCCTGCAGTGCTGTTACCAGCTTCAGAAAAGCCCATATTATTTGAAATAAACTTGAAATACAACCCTCTGGCATGGTCTTTACAGCCAGAAGACTGTACTTAGGTTGCACTTGATATGGTATTTCAATTAGATTATGGGAAAGTTTGGACTCCCCTGCAGGCTCCTAACCACGGTAGTGCATAAATTTGTGTTCTATGATAGTGGACATTTCAAAAATGGGAGAGAAAGCCTGCTATTTTAAAATTTCCATTACTGTCCCACACTGCCTTTTACTGAAGATCTTTGGCAGTCCTTAAAAAAAAATTAAAATTTTATATAACTGATCATAATATGTTATCTCATGGGAGAATTTGAATATTGTCTTCTCAGAGAAGTAGAAATGATGTGTTTTTGGTGATACAAATAAACACCGAGATGTGCAATTCTGGAAGATCCAAATCAGCAGTTGCACAAATCCTGTGGTAACCTAGACAGAAGTACTGTATTTCTATTTATTTGTCTCATTTCCTATCTAGCATTGAAATGGATTGTTAATGCCCCCCTCATCCATTTATCATCCATTTGAACATAACAGTGTTCAAAAATACCACTGGATAAGAAAGGTTATTCCTCACATTGTAGTAATGTTTTCCTCAACAGTAATCCAAAGAAGAAGTGATGAAATGTATCATCAGCTTCTAGTGCAAGAGCTCATTTTTGGGGGTGCAGCAAGTTTACTGTCATCTTTATCAAGCTACTTGATTCCATTATTTCTTTCCTTTTGCCACATATCTATCAATGTCCCAGGACTCTTGAACTTGTTAAACCCATCTTGGGGAGTCATGTTATTTTATTTTTTAAGCATGCCCCATTTGTAATGTTTGTTGTATTTGCCTGAGTCCCTCCTTGCCTACTCTTATCCCAGTGCAGACGTGGAAGCAGAGTCATGTTGGACCTGTGCCTGTGCCACCCTCCCCCATGTACTGGCTTTCATGGCAGTGTGAAGCCCAGCACCAGAGATGTCCACAGCAACACTTGGAGGATCAAGCTTACTCCACCATTGGATCTCTGTAATGAGGTTTGATACCATGCCAGTTTGGCATCAAACCTAGCCAGGGATGTGGCCTTTTTCTGGTAATGAAGGTCAACAAGCAGACGTTTAAATTTCTTGATGTATGCTAATATCCCTCTCTCATTTCTCTGTGGCTCCAGCTTCTTTTATTTAAATACTCACTACCTCAGTTTGCTCTTAAATTCATGCCAAGGAATGGATCATACTAAAATAATTTGTTTTCTGAGATGTAGTGCTAAATATGCCTCAAGTTCCCTAAGGGGTAATAATTCCAGGAACAGCACAGCAGAATTGTACTCTTTGGAATGAAAGACAGCCACACATCACACCCCTTCTTTTCCTTATACTTGCAGCATACTATTTATTCCCTGTGTTTTATTTATATATAGGGACAATAAACTGCAGTACTTGTGGAACACCAGTGATGTTATCATCTTGCTTAGGAATTAGAGGTGTGCAAAATTCTGCCCTCGTGGTCTGAAATACCTGCATACACCCTTAATTAGGGGATAGTGTGCAAGCACATTCGTAGTTAGGGTTAGGGCTCGATAAATGGAATCCATATTTTTTGCAGTTTTCCACTTCCTTACTGGCATTTATGTTTTTGTGCTATGATTTATTCACTTATTAAAGTTTTCCATATTATAACATACCACTCTTTCTTATTTAGGTATTTGCATTTTTCCAGTGTCTTGCAATCAGCAAATGAGCAGCATAGAAAAGATAATATATAAAAAATTGATGACAAAGATAGATTAAATAATTTTTAAAAAAATACGCAACAGAAAGAGCTCTGGGGATAACAGTATTTTCAGATTCAGATTCTGAACAAGAAATTTGTGAACTTTCAAGCAAAAGGCTTTAACCCATGGACATTCCCATATTAAAATGGAAATAAGCTGGGCAACCCTGGCAGTTTCCCTAACACTGTACATTCTGATTGTGTGTTCTGAAAAACCTATATGTTGTTTTAGTATATAATTCCTTTATTTCCATTGAAGTATGCTAGGGTTATTTTTTATCAACTATATTATGCCAGATATTCTCTGGAATGTTTTCTTTTGCTCAGTTCCCCCATGGCAAATAATCACTTTAGAGACTGGCTCAAACTAAACCCCAAAGTTTAAAAAGATTCCATACCTTCTGTGGATTAAAGTTCCTCAAAGCAAACTAAACTGTATGCTGATTAAATGAGCTCTCAGTACAATTCAAAGGATTAGATTGATTTATTTTGCAAAGTTGGAATGGAACAGTACAGTGGTACCTCGACATACAAGTGCTCTGACATACAAGCGTTTTGAGATACAAGCCACCGAGCGAGTGATATTTTGCTTTGAGATGAGAGCAAGACTTGAGATACGAGTATGTAAATACTGTACAGTACATAACAAAAACAACTGAGGTGGTGTTTTGGGAGCTGGAATGGATTAATGGGAAAATTGCTTTGAGATACGAGCGATTTGACATAAGAGCAAGGTTACGGAACGAATTAAACTCGTATGTCAAGGTACCACTGTACTTTGGGGGGACATTCTCCTATTTCTCCAATCCCTGCAAGGAGGAACAATGTATCCTCTAAGCTCCCACTGCTTTGCTTGCACAGTAAAGGACTATGACTGAGCGAAAGAGATAATCAAATCTGTAATAGCTGCAATACTTTATAGAAAGCTTCACATTCATTAGGATGAGTGAGGGACACGCAGTGATGTGCTGACCTACTGCTTATTAAACTCTAAAAACAGAGAGCTGGTGAGTTATGCCCACTGAAGTTCCTACTGCAATACTATTGGAAAGATCTACCCAGCACCCTTATAGTGCCATAACTGAGGGCGCAAAGTCTGCTTCTTCATGATCCAGTTATGCTAATAACTTGCAGTGTCTGTACAGACCCATACACAGCCAGCCACAGTCCCATAATAGGCGCTCAAAAGAGGGCTGCAATTGTCAACTAGGAGTAGGCACTGGCACAGTGCTTACTCCTGCTCTTCTGAGCATCCATGCTACCACCACCCTGCCACTCCTGTCACTGCCAGTATCCCTCCTGTGTCTCTGAACAAAGCTCCAGGCCATGCTGTGTGTTTGAAGAGCCCTGGCTGGCAACATCACAATCAGGCCCATGATGTTAGCGCTAGCTGGGAGCAGCAGGAGGTGTGAAGGCAGCATGCTGCAACTTTGAAAAATACCTCTTAATGCAATTTCCACCCCTGTACTCTGACATTTACAGCCAATTCCACCAAAAATTTCCATCTGCCACAGAAGCAACCAGAACTCCCAAGCCTGGGCTGTATGAAACCTCCTAGGCCGCATTCCCATTATAAGCTTAATTCAGTTTCCCTAAACCAAAATAATAGAACCAGATGCAAATGCGAATTTGCCTGATCCCATTACTTTTAACTTAATCGCGTTCAATCCAGATTCAGAGGATCATACGTGGCGTACGTGACTCAAAGGGGGACTCAAGTGGCTCCTTTCTAAAAGCCGCTTTTGGCGGCTGCCCTGCCCTCTTCCTCCTGGCGTGAACGCGCCACCCATAAACGACCCCTTCACGGAGCCTAGCTGAGTGGCTGCCGCTTGCCTGGATGGAGGAAAAACAGCAGTGGGCAGCCAGAGATTCTTTCCCCTCCTCTCCCCATTGCCCAGGGCACATAGCAGCAGCAGCAGCAACTCAAGCCCCCTTCACCCGCTCCCTCCACAGTCACAGACTTAAAAACAGAACCTGCAGCTGCTTTCCTTTCCTTTCCCTTTTTTAAAGGTCAGAACTTTCGCAAAATTGCAACATTGTTATCAGGTGTGAAGCGGCTGGATTGCTACAGTGTAGCGGCTGCTTTAAGGGGTGGATTTTTACAGTAAAATCACTGTCTGTGGAAGCAAGCTATTGGGGGAGGGAAACCCTACACATGCATTCTCATCCCTTAACACGGTACCGTTCCCACAGTAAAAAATGTAAAACGTTTCAAGTGCACGAACCGGAGTGAGACCTGTTGAAATGAGGATTAACATTTACAATACTTTGGGGCAATTTAACATGCGGAAAGCGTGTTAAGCCTACCTGATGTGGGAACTGTGAAGATTGAAAACGTTTTGAAACTGAAATAAGCTTATAATGGGAAAACAGCCCTAGAAGAGGTTTCATACCCAAGCGCACTTGTAGCAGGATTTCTGACTGGAACTGGGGTTTTCTGGTCCAAACTCCATCTTCTTGACCCATGTGGGTCATTCATTAGTGTGCTTTTGGCCTCCCGGGACAGTGCCAGCTCCCAGTGTGTGACTACATGCTGTTGAGTCATAAAACGTTTATCCTTTCAGAGCACAGGGGATGTTGTGATGGTGGGATAAAAAAAGTCTCATAAAGGAGTCCCAGGGTGGGAACAGAATGGTGTGAGCATAGCAAGCCAAACTGAGGAACAATTAACAGGTACTGGGTGTGGTCAGAGTTAATGCATGTTGAGTTCTTTTTCTTAATAAGACAGACTATTTCAGCAAAGTGCGGCCACAGCCTTAGATAAGAATTACAGAACTGATGCAGCAGATGGAGCTGGTTTGCAAGCCACAAGACAATGCAACTCATAAGGCAGTGGGGTGTCTTTTTAAAAGTCTTTTAAGAGCGCAACCTGTCTTTGATGAAGCCTATATTTGAGCCAATATGGGCACCTTTGCTATGTAGGTACCCAATAAAGGGGCAGTGATGCCAGGCTTTCCTGAAGGCACTTTTGATATGAAGGAAATGTCTCTCAGTTATTCTTTGTTGATCTTCTACTTTAGGAAATATGTTTTCTTCACTTTTTCTGGATGACACACAACAACTTTGGGCACTGCCTCCTCAATGTGTTCTTCCATACTTGGAAGAGAAAATGAACTCCAGTAGAAGCAATAGCACCCCATGGATTGGGCCCACGGTGAGGGGTAGGGCTTCAGCTGGAAGCCTCTCTTTGGTCCCAGAACTTCACCTTGAACTATCCCTGCCAATCAGACTACAGTTCAAAGAAGTAATAGTGAAACTTCCCATAGGAGCCTCATTTTTCCTCTGTCATCCCATCGGTCCAGTCCATGGTCAGGGCGTTACTCCTGCCTGGTAGTCATACTTCCTGGGTCAATTAGTCTTATGGATAAGCCTGGATGAGGAACTATTACTTCAGGTTACATTCACATGTAGCAAGCAAAGCATCTCAAAAGTACCTTAGAGAACACTGCACATGAACCTCATGTTTTCATTCCACAACTAATCTACCTTCTCTAACCTAATTATTATATTTATTGTTGTTAACCGCCCGGATTGGTTCGCCACAGGGCGGTATACAAATAAATATTATTGTTATTATTATTAGATTGATGTCTGAATGACTCCATCTCCAAACCGCCTTGATATCATCTCAAAGCCACCTAAAAAGTGCTTTTTTATTTAATGTGAATGCAGTGTCAGGTCTTGCCCAAATATCTAAAGCTCCAGAATGCAGACAGCCATGCTCTGACAGCAGCCTCTTCCAGCCCCAAGCCCCAGAAAGGGTGCACCATGCATAGAGGAGAAAATCCTGGTTCCCTGTTGCCCAGATACACTGATCCAGAATCTGGCATGTCTGATTTTTATACCCACCCATAGCAAGCATAATGCTCTTGAGAAGCCACCCCATAGATTCATTGTTTTGGAGCAGCCTAAGGATATTGGAGAAATGACAATGAATTATGTAAAGTGACAGTTTGGCTATGTACCTAGCATCTGGATGGTTAAGGGCAGACCTTTTACTATCTTTCTTTGCAAACATACAGCCCAATAATTTCTGCGCTCTGACCAGCCACCAGACTTTTCAGCTTTTCATTTCATATTTTCTTCTCATAAACTTCTTCTGTATTTCTGTCAATGTTCACACACACACACATACGCACACTCAACAGTGACCAAGGAGACAGATCAAGAGAGCATGAACCTTCTTCATAAAAGCGGAGACACAGCTGTCTGCCTTCCAGCAACCTAATCTGAATTTGATAAATGTTATTCTTCATAAGGTCACCTATTTGCTGTCTCTAAATTTCATTTTCCATCATTGCTGATAGCCAAGATATGTTTGTGATATTATCAGCTGCTTTTATATCACGCCTACCCCATTTTTCTTCCCCTGTATCTCATTTGAAAAAGCTGTAGTATAGATTTTATATTCTTGCAGTCATTTCCCTGAAGAAAACTCTTGATTTCTCAGAAGCTTATCTTTGTAGAATCAACAAAGAAAGAGAAACAGTGTAACTAAATCATATTTATGGAGAAGATAGTTAAAATTCAGGCCAGGGTCACAGGACAGGCTGAAGCATGCTACTAGTGCAGCACCATTCTTTCTGCGCATTAAGAAGAACACTATAACGCTGTCCTTACAGTGATAGTATTCTGTTGACACACATGCTGCTGACCATATTAATAGTTGCTCTAATCTTACCTTCAGTGCTGCCAGCCATGGGGTCACTGAACAGAGGTTATGGCCCCAGGAATCATTTCCTGTGTTCAACAGTGGACAAGACACTTAGCCAGCCTGTCCAGGGCCATCACCAGTGGGCATAAGCACTAGTAAAGAGCACATAGGGCAGGATGGCAGCTGGATGATGATTAGATCTCTGGGCAGAATATACAATTGGTAAAACATAGTAAAAAGGTAAAGCAATAAAAAGTAAAAATAGTTAACTTAAAATCACATAAAAGGCAAATCTGAAACTGCAAAGAAAAAAACACAATCCAATACAAACATCACAAAGAGCCTACTTCAGCCAGACACAGAGTTGGCGGGTAGAATATGACAGTTTGCAATATCAATGTCACTAAGTGCTATTATTATGAAAGAAAATATTGCTAATGTGGTTAGGAACAGGTCCTCCTCTTGCTTAGAACACTCCTTTGCACATAATGTCTAGTGTGTCTGCTGCTCCTTTATGTCCATCTGTGGTCATTATCACCTTTGTCTTCACCTTGGTAGTGGAGTTGATTTTTTCAAGAAGGGCTTCCCAACCAGGGTGCCTTCGGATATTATTGGGATGAAACTCCCATCATCCTCAGAACTCTTCCTGAACACTGAGCAAGCTGAAAAGGCACGATGGGAGTTATGATCCAGCAACATCTGGAGGTCCCTGCAGATTAGGAAAAACTTCCATAGCAGGAAAGCAGTGCTTTTCTGGTGGGAGGCACGACATGTATATGAATGCGTGGCTTTCACTTTTCCAGGCTTTGAGGCCTAGGAGAAAATTCAGAGCCTGCAGGACTTCTGTCCCAGAGCCTCCAGTGTTTCTACCCAGATACATTAAGGCAGTGGTTCTCAACCTGTTGGTCACAACCCCTTTGGGGGTCGATCTACTCTTTCACATGGGTCATCTAAGACCACCGGAAAACACATAGGAACTGAGACACCGCCCCTCTGTCTGTCTCCAGGCGGTTCTGCCCACATGCAGTACCTGGCATGATGACATCATTGCGCCAACCCCATCACATACACCCCATACAAATACAGTAGAGAGCAGCTACTATGTCAGTGATGACGAACATTTTGAGCTTGGTGTGTCAAAATTTGCAAGAAAACCTAGCTTAACTTGGGTGCTGTGTCACATCTAGGAATATCCATAATTTTGTGATATTTGTGGCTCTAGTAAAAAAGTTATATTTTTTATATAGGTATTTTATTAAAAGCAAAAACAAATAATTCTTTACATTAGTGAATTTTGTTGCTAAATCTTCAATTGAAAGTCGGTATTTCATACACTTCAAGAACAAGTGAGCACTACACGTCCAGGTGCCAGGGTGACATGTGTGTCACCCAAAAGGGCTTGGTGTGTCACCTGTGACACACGTTTCATAGGTTGGCCATCACCGTACTATGTAGAAAGCAGTAGTATTGGAGATAAAACAACACTTTTATATTCAACTGTGGTTGATGTGAATACTATGCTTTAATTATGTTCAGTTTGTAACAATGGAAATACATCCTGCATATCATGTATTTACATTACGATTTGAAACAGTAGCAAAATTACAGTTATGAAGTAGCAACGAAAATAATTTTATGGTTGGGGGTTAGGGTTAGGGTTAGGTTGGGGGTCACCACAACATGAGGAACTGTATTAAAGGGTCACGGCATTAGGAAGGTTGAGAACCACTTCATTAAGGGAAGCACAGGTCAGTAAATGGCCGTGGAAGTCAGCCATATTCTCTCCATTCCTTAATGGGACCAGATGAACGCCACCGTAGGTAAGGTGTCCCTGCTGTTGCCATCCTTTGCACAAAAGCAGCAGTAATGGAAAAGGCCAGCAAGCCCTTAGAAGCCTCTCTGAGTGCCTTTTCCAGCCAGTGTGGATTCAGCACTCTAATGTACCACCAACACTAGTATATCTCAACACTAGTATATGGGGTCCCCATTTCATCAGACAGAGAAAATGGCCCACTTCTGAGGCTTCCCCTGTGTTAAATGATACTCTCCTAGCTTACTGCACTGCCCAAACGGTAGCATGATATCCAATGTGCTGTATTTATTTTCAGTTTCCCCTGTACCTTGGAAATGGAAGGGTATAGGTGGTAAACAAAGGGTCGTATCTGACTGAGAACTGCCTCCCTTCTGAGGTGTGTCAAGCACCATCCCTCTATGCATTTCAGAGGCTGATGAAGAACTCAGGGACTAGCGCAGGATATAAATAAATAAATGAAGTGTTGATTTAAACTCATATCTGTCTTTTCACTCGAATAAACTAATAAAGATTATGCAACTGAAGCTATCATGTGACAAAAGCAATATTTCTATCTAAGCACACAATATGATTTCCAGGGTAACTTTGGAAATATTAATACACCCCCCCCCTCCTCCCATGTTGGGACTTTAACATTGTCATTTTACCCTTTTGTGAGTCAGTGCATAAAAATAAAAATAGCTGACAGCTTAACTTAACAAAACCCTTAGTTTCTTTTTGCAGTGCAGAGATTAGTTGTCACTTTAGAAACAGCAGCGTTCATTTATTCCCTCTTAACAAAAGACCACAACCAGTTAGGCCGCTTCATCTGTTTGCATAACACAGGGGCTAGTCCTCTATTTGAAGCTCTGTCAGGTTCAAGTTTGGTTTCTAGGGACAGGGATGGCAGCAGTCATAGCACTTCTGGTCTGGACAGCAGAGATATAGTTCACCTGGGCCCTTGCTGTCCATACACTAATGTGGCCCAATAAAGGCCTCACATATCCAGTGGCACAGCCAGACCACATTGAATTATGCTGCAAACCAGGAGAGGGTACCAACAGTATACCACTGTTGGTATACTGTACCATGAAGGATGTGTAGAAATCATGCCTCTGTGGTCTGCTATACTGTGGAGCGGGCTTTCAGTGTTTCACACCGAAGTGCCACTGGAATGACTTCGGAGTCACTCCGAAGTTCACTCCGAAGATCAGCACAGACTTCAAAGGCACTCCAGAGCTATTTTGCACAGACTTCGAAATAACTTCAAAGTCAGTTCGAAGTGACTTCGAAACGACTTTGAAATGACTTCAAAGTGGCTTCAACGTGACTTTGGAGCCTAGGTTTAGGGGGACCTCAATGGGTGCATCCCCTCCCCCTAGCCTCCTTTGGACCCCATTGCCTGTTTCCAGTGGAAACAGGCTCCCTTTAATCCGGATTTTCTGGCAGAAGACCCCATTGTAGTCCCCATTAATGAAAATCTGGATTAAAGGCCAAAATGTACCCATTAGATCCGAATTTCCCCCATGGCAGTGGAAAGCAATCAGGTCCCAAATGGGTGCCATGGTGGAAATGGAATCATCCGGCTCACACCCAAATGGGTGCAAAAATGGGTACTATTTGACAGTGGAAAAACACCCCATATTTCATTTCACGATTCATGTAATAAATATAACAATAACTGAAGAGTGGAAGCAGGCACAAACATTGAATATAAGAATAATATGCACAAATTTGGGACAATGTAATAAATGAGTTTTTCCCTGTAGGATTTTTCACAGCTTCAAATGAGGCCCAGAAGTGGAACACGGTCAGGTATACTGGAAGGTGAAGAAAGACATTTACTATCCTGCCAGCAGCCCTCAACTGAATCCTCCCATAGTCCTTCTCCCAAACATAGCATGCTTTTAATGTGTTGTTTTAATGGCTGTTACCTGCCCAGAGACCTTCGGGTATGGGGCAGGACAGAAATGTAATAAATAAATCAATAAATAAAATTTTGGTGCCTTCTAGTTACTACTGCAGTCTTCCCTTGCCTGGGCCTCCACTTACGGTCTTGTTTTAAATTAATGCACTCATTTTGTTATGTTTTTATTGTTGCAAACTGTCCAGGGATTTGTAATGAGCAGTGGTATTAAAACCTTTTAAACAAAAACAAATACTCTCTGAGATTCTTTGTCCACTCTGTTCACCTACCTACTCCTTCCTTCCTGTGCCAATGTAAAACCATTTGGTGTAAAATCATTTGCAGCACCTGGTATGTTCCTAATCCCAATTATGCTTTGTTATATTGTTTAAATAAGCAGAGAAGGATAGCTGTGCTGTCCTGTTGCCAACTACATAGGTCAATAATCTGCAACCAGCTAGAGTCCATTGTTTCCAGAAAGATGTCAAAACATGACATTTTTCTAGCCCGGCTTCATTTTATTTCTGAAGCTCAGAGTTTGGCTTTTGGAAATGTCACTCTTCTGCTTCAGTGAATGCTGATTGCTCTTGATGAGTGGAGGGGAACGCAATGGGAGATGTTACTTTGAAATGCTTTTTCCTGTTGAAGTGATGAGGATGAGGATGGCATGGGAGGGAAATTACACATGGTGGAGCGTGGTGGGAGGCCTGGTTCTGTCAGCTGTAATAGAGTAGAAACAACAGGAGGAATTCAGACTGGCAGCTCTGCTGGGGGGGGGCATATGCAAAATACGAGTAGGCTCCTGCCTTTTCCACCTCCCTTGACTGAAAATTACAGAACAATAATTGGTCACATGAGTGACTGGTCCTGCAACGGCCAGGGTTGAAAGACTTACCTTGTGAACCGGTTCACCTGTTACAGAATTGCAAGAGCGCAGTGTGAAAGATCAAAATCTAGGGCTACCTCCAGACACTCACCAAACATCCCACCAGTAAGCGATAATCTGGAGCATTGCCCCTACGGCATTATTGCTTGTAGGCTAGACAGTGTGGAACTGCCTTTGTGTGTTTTAGGCTGCATCCAGACTTGCTCTAAAGGTGCACAATTTACCCTGCAGCAGCAGCACAGCATTCACTGACTCTGAACAGCATGATGGGAGGGACAGAGTGCATTGCGCCTAAAGTTTCATTCTTCCAATGGTTTGAAAAGAGGAATCTGTGGAGTTAATTCGTTAGGACGATCAGATTTCACTTCACAGTATGGATACTTGAGCTAATCACAGCTCTCTTTCTGAGCTCTCACAGCCCCCACCTTCCTCACAGAGTGTCTTTTGTGGGGAAAACAGAAACCTTTGCCAGCCACTTTAGGCACGTTCCATTATAAGCTTATTTCACTTTCAAAATGGTTTCAATCCTCGCAGTTCCCACGTCAGGTTGGCTTAACATGCTTTCTGCATGTTAAATCGCCCCAAAGTGTTGTAAATGTTAATCCTCATTTCAAGAGGTCTCACTCCAGTTCGTGCGCTTGAAACATTGTACATTTTTTACTGTGGGAATCATTCCATGTTAAGGGATGAGAGTTTCCCTCCCCCAATAGCTTGCTTCCAAAGATAGTGATTTCACTGTAAAGATAGTGATAGTGATTTCACCCCTTACAACAGCCACTACACTGTAGCAATCCAACCACTTCACACTTGATAACAATGTTGCAATTCTCCGCAATTTTGAAAGTTCTGACCTTTAAAAAAGGGAAAGGAAAGGAAAGCATCTGCAGGTTCTGTTTTTATGGCTGTGACTGTTTAGTGAGCAGGCCAAGGGGGCTTGAGTTGCCACCGCTGCTGTGTGCCCTGAGCAATGGGGAGAGGAGGGGAAAGAATCGCTGGCTGCCCACTGCCGTTTTTCCTCCATCCAGGCAAGCGGCAGCCACCCAGCCACCCAGCTAGGTTCCGTGAAGGGGTCCGTTATGGGTGGCGCATTCACGACAGGAGGAAGAGGACAGGGCAGCCCCGAAAAGTGGCTTTTAAAAAGTAGCAACTTGAGTCCCCCTTTGAGTCACGTAAGCCACGTATGATCATCAGAATCCAGATCGAACGCGATTAAGTTAAAAATAATGGGATCAGGCAAATTCGTGTTTGCATCCTGTTCTGTTATTTCAGTTTAGGGAAAACGAATTAAGCTTATAATGGGAACACGGCCTTTGAGTCCCCTTAAAAGGTGTGAAAAGTGGAGTATAAAAGCCAACTCTTCTTCTTCTTCTGCAGCAGCAGCAGCACACAAATGACTTCAGTATTGCAAATAGCTCCTGTACATTACTTCAACATCTTGTGTTACATGTTCAACACCCAGTGTCCTTGAACAGATTAGTCAACAAAACCTAGACCTTACAGGTCAGAAGAACACTGTTGCTCCTCTGAGCATACCATCTGTTACTAGTTTTCAATATTTACTTCCCCAGCTACAGGGTAATACATAATATTTTATTTCTAATTTTATATGAGGAACAAGTTCTTCTTTCTAAGCTGTCAAATTAGCAGCAATGGTATTTAGGCGGGCAAAACACATTCCATCCAATTTGCACTTCAAGTGCTCAGATCGGTGGGATATCTCTGACCTACAGTCAAACTTAATTTCACTAGAGAGATATTCAGCTGGGATTGTGCCTTTCATAAATAGGCTTTCAGCTCATGCATATTAGCAAAACCAAATTTGCCAGGTTTTGTTTGGGTAGGCATGCCTAGACTTATCATGCTGGTTGTTTAGACCCACATGGTTAGAACAGAAGGACTCACTAGAAGTCCAGTAGCCAAGCTATGGTCCTCCAGATGTTACTGGACTACAACAAGACTTCCCATGAAGCTCCAGACAGTCTAGCCAATGGCAAAGAATTAAGGTAGATGTATTTCAGCAATATTTGGAGGACCCAATTTTGCCAGCCCAGCACAACAGCACTGAAGCAAGCGGGTGCATCCTCATCCAAACATGAATCTTCTTAAAGAGGTTCATAATTGGAACAATGTGGATATCCTGAACCATGAAAGGCATGCAGAAGGCACGCCCTGCAGTCTAGAGTACAATGGGTTGTCCAATTCAGCACCAAGAAGTGCTACTAGAAGTGGCATTAGAAGTGGCCAGACCGCTGAAATAACTCCAGATGGAAATTCCATAGACTGAGAACTTTCATTCCCTGACTTCAAAGGCTGAGTGTCGGCTGGATGTGGCCCCTGGAGTCAGTGCTCGGGCAGGCCTGAGACAGAATGGGCTGTCAGGAATGTGAATAGTCCCAATGTCATTTTCCCCCAGAAACACACACACACACACACTGTCAGTTTGGAGATAGTGAAGTGGAAGAATCATGCAATCTCAGTGCAAGTCTATTGTACAATTAGTAGGGTTTTCATAACAGGTCCTGATCATGTTTGTAATTACACTTTAGGCGTTCCTGTTCAATAGATGAAGGCTTGGACTGGAACCAACGCATGCAGAAACATTTGAAAATTATTTTCATGCATGCCACTCTTTCTCACCGTTGGGTTGGGACAGAGGAGCCTGGCCTTTCCTTCTTCTGAGAAGCAGAGTGACAGAAGTGCACTGAATCATAGAAGGAAGAGAGAGAGTGAGAGGAAACCTATCACTGGACTGAGGGCAGCAAGATAGACAAATGTGGACAAAGGACTGAGAAAGGACTATATGAAGCTGATGGGAGAGGTCAGTCATCAGGAGATTTGGAGTGAGGTGTCATCAATATGCAGATGATACCCAGCTCTATCTTTCTGTGCCATCTGAATCAGGAGAGGCGGTTGAAGTGCTTGGCAGGTGTCTGGAGGTGGTAATGGGCTAGATCAGGGCCAATAACTTGAAACTGAATCCAGACAAGACAGAGGTGGTGTGTTTCCCAGCATCTCAGGTCCGTGTAGCTGAAGGATACCCTGTCCTTGATGCAGTTGCAATGCCCTGGAAGGGACAGGTGCATAATTTGGGGGTACTCCTGGACTCCACGCTAATGGTTGAAGCTCAGGTGGAGGCTGTGGCCAGGAGTGCCTACTCCCAACTATGGCTGATGCGTCAACTGAAGCCTTTTCTGGATAGAGACAACTTGGCCACAGTTATCCATGGTCTGGTAACCTCTAGATTGGACTATTGTAATGCACTCTACATGGGGCTGCCATTGAAGACGGTCTGGAAGTTGCAGCTAGTGCAAAATGCAGCAGCTAGAGTGCTGCTAGTCGGACCCACATCACACTGGTTTTAAAAGGGTTGCATTGGCTGCCAATTCACTATCGAGCCCAATTCAAGGTGTTAACTCTGACTTATAAGGCCCTAAATAACCTGGGCCCCAAATATCTAAAGGAACGCCTTCTCTCATACTGACCTGCTCATGCCTTAAGATCTAGCAGTGAGGCCATACTGGTTGTCCTACCACCTTCAGTAGTGAGGTTGGTGGGCACCTGGGAAAGAGCCTTTTTGGCAATGGGCCCCAGACTATGGAATTGTTGGTGTAAACAAGCAGACGCGGCCGGCAAGGCAATCTCTGCTTGCCTCGGGAACTACTGGCATCCTTGGATGTGTTCGGCTTTATCAGGAAATTCCTCCTGCCCGCTGCGAAAGAAACAGACTGGAACCGAATCTCTCTCCTCAGAGGTGTTTTATTCTTGAAGTTGCTGCATTTACAAAGTATACACGCTCGTCCCACAAAGTTTCCAACTCTCCAACCAACCAACCAAACTCACGACCAGCAACCCACACACACACAGTAGTGTGCGGGCAATTTATACATTTTTGTCATGCGGTGGTGACTCACTTCCCTTGTGTTGCACAATCCTGCGTGCTGCCAAGCACATATCTGACCTTGAACACTTTGCTGTTCCCGCCTTCAGCTGCAGATAGTTACATTCCTTAACCCTTTTACCTTCTGTTCACATCTGTACATTTTTCCTATACTGGCTTCAATGCCTAACAGGAATAGTCTCCCCCTCGAGGTGCATCAGTCCCCTTTCTTATATATATTTAGGAATGCAGTAAAGACACACCTCTTCCCCCCCCCCCAGTTACAGTCACTATTAATGCAATATGGAATGCACTGTTTTAAATTTGTTGAATTTTTAAAGTGTTTTTCATCTGTATCTTGTTTTTAATCTGTTGGTTAATCTATTGTCACCCTCCCAGAGACCTTTGGATATGGGGTGGGATAGAAATGTAAACAAACAAACAAATAAATGGAAGGTGGAAACCCCACAAATTAAATGGATATAAATGAAAAGCTGTTAGCAGTCAAATCTGAAAATGGAGTGAATAAGGTTTAAAGTCATACTACAGTCCTGGTCTCTTGTTCCCTTTTGTCATTTGGCCTTATCAAATCCTAGCTCAAACAAAATGGCACCCTATTTGGCTGCATCTTCACGGCATGCCTTAATTCGGTTTAAATAATTCGAAATAATTGAACCGAAACGAAGCTGTCTACACGACTTGCAAATTGATCCGGTTCTGAGGGCATTCCGATTGCAGCCTTAACGCGGAATCAATACTCGGAGTCCCCATGGCAGCATTGTCCTCCCGCCCATTGCCAGTCATGGTGCCCACCCCCTCTCTGTGATTGGTTTTCCCTCCCAAGATCCCAACCTCCCTTCCCTGTGCATCATGCATGCCTTTTTTGCCTCTTTGTTCTGATCAGCTGTCATTGGGACGCCCCCTGCCCAAGTCCCTCCGGCGCACTCAGCTCCGCTGAGGACCCCCTGCCCGATCCGGCCCCTTCTCTCCCCTCCCTTCCCCTTCTCAGCAGCAGCAGCAGCAGCAGCAGCACCGCCGCACCATGGTGCCCCGGAGGTGCCCCGAGAAGGGCTTGTCCGATGCCATCTCTCCTCCTCCTCCTGCAGTCGCGCATCGGCAAGCGGCCCCTCCGCCGCCCTTCCCTTCCCCTCCGCCCGGCGGACAGGCCAGCCCACCTGGCACGGCGCCATCCGCCCGTCTCGCCTCCAAGCTGTCCGCTTCTCGGCCGACAGCGGACAGACGGATGCGCCCTGACAAACCACCATTACAGGAATGCTTTTACAAAAGCCAGAATGAATGAGCTCTCAACACAGATGTTACTTGGCAGATATGAAGACACACCATCAGTTTTTCAAGAATCTGCCCACATAAAAAGAACCTGGATCTGTAGAGCATATATTACTAAAACACTCCTTTTATAATAGGTCTAATTTGGTCTTCAGTGAAGCACTTATTAGCTAGGCTCAACAGTGTTATACTAAAATTTCTATTAGAAATTAGAATTTCAATTGGAAGACAGAATTGTAATGTAATTTTCATGACAGATTCTATGATTAGAGGGAGAATTCTTAGGGAGGAGAGGCAGGCTTTCTCTCTCTTCTTGAATTGGCCATTCAGAATGTGTGTGTGTGTTTTTTTTCCTGTTCACACACAGGATGGAAATTTCATACACTCTAGCACAGGAACACATGAAATAGTGCACCTCCTTCCTAGCCTCCTAGTGCGACCTAACTGGATCAGATCAGGCTGTAGGGTACAGTAAACATCTGTGGAATATTCATCTCTCCCCTTTTACTTGAACAAAAATGACTGGCCCAGAAAGAGCAGAGAGAGCAGCAGTGCCTCCATAACCCCAGAACTTCAGTTTGCACAGGACACATAGGCAAATATATGGAGCACTGAAAAAAGGAGAGAGAAGAGTACATTCCTTTGCAGGATCAGGAAAAAAAAAACCTGAAAGCACAGTCTTTCTTCTGTTATATACAGTAGTTCAACAAATACTAAGGCATTCTTATGTCCAGTTATTCCAATGGGCTTTAAAACATCCAGTTCACATGCTAGAATGAAGCCTATAGAAGTTCACTACAGGAATTCACCCAAGCTTTTGGACTGAGGTCATACATTTATCATGTTATATACAAAGAAAACTTAAACTAGAAATAGCTCTTTCCCTCATTTTTTTGCCAAATCCCTTTTCAACTCCTGGAAGGGATTAATATTCTGACAAGAGTATGCAATATTGTTTTTCTGGCATTTAGAAAAGCCTCAAAATAGATTCAAGATACTCTAAAAGGAGATAATATAGCTATGCTGGTACTAATTGAATGATCCAAAACCATATTTCACAGTTGCAAGCCAGATGCTAAAAGTTTCAGTGTGATACTCAATTTGGCAAGAATTCTTTCTTTGAAGGAAGCGGGCATCAGCTAGTCCCCAAATCCACATGTTTCATCAGTGAGTCACAGACAAGATAATCCCACACAGATAAGGCATTGAAATAATTACACATCTTGCCAAGGCAAAACTATATTTGCCTTGGCTTAAATTAGTAATAATAATAAAATGATCCATGCCGAATCTCAGGGAAACATTATTGGCCATCTGTGACCTCTGTATGACAGAATTATTTATTATATTAATATGCATTAATAGAGCTGATCCTGTTGACTGATATTGTATTTTCATTGTTGAAGGACATCGGTTAAAAGCAGGAGTCTAATTTTTAAAAATCCAACATCGTACCAGTTCTCATATACTGTATGATAATCTATGAGGCATTGTTTATTGAGGAGAAAAAGGAGGAGACATTAAATTTTAGTGACTCAGGATCTGCAGCAAGTACCAGATATTTAATAATAATGAATAAAACCTCTTTTTCAATCCTTATTTGTACATTTTATACATTCTGCTCTTAACAAGATTAATAATTTGAAATTCAAGATGATACTTTGCTGTGCAACAGTTAATAAAGCCAGTCAAATTCAGGAAGAACATCTTATGTTGAAAAACCTATGGGGTTCACATTCCAAAGTTCTTAGAATATAATATGGTAATATTTTTAATTATGACAAAGATCTGCCTCACAAATTACCTCATGATGCTTTTCATATTGTGACAAAACCCTCATAAAATGAATTCCTCTGAACATTCCTCCTGCTGAAACAAATCCCTGCAGTTTCAAAGCATTCATACAGTGACTATGGAAACATAGCCCCTCATTTAAATCTAATAGAGCTGTATATATTTAGTTTTTGGGGTTTGTTTATAACAGGATCTTTCATAAAACCAATGAACAAAAAAGGAATACTGCAACTCAGCTACAAAGAAGAGAGACTTGGGAAAGAGCATAGGCATTTATTTTATAGTTAGGTGTCCAAGCTTGTATAAATTATAGCTATCGTATAGGTTTTGTATGTAGAAAACCTCTGCTCAGACGATCTCTTCTTAGCTTCGAAGCTCACTGAAATAAGAAATGACCAGCAGGGTTTCTACCTAGTGTATGACACAAGGAAGAATTGAAAAGGGAAGAAATAACTCCAGTGATATATTTATTCACAGCATCCCTTCTCTGTTGTGATACAGCTGCTGTTTTGTATATAATGTCAAAGAACAAGACCTTTATTCTCGCATAGAAAACTGGTTTTGTTCCCCGTCCATCATTGCTGAGAGATTGCTCTGATCCATTAGAAATGCAGCTGTATAAAGTGCTCTATTTTGACAAGCATTAGTGAGTATTAAATTGCTCCGGTAAATGTTTATGTATGAAACAAAATAGTTTCCACTCCTTTAAGCCTCCTTTAAAGAAAACAATAGTACAGAGTTTGATGAAGATGCACAGCAAAGTGAATGGAATGCACTGCAGAGAACATTTGCATTAATCACTACTGAAATTCAGCTTGCTCCTATCAAAATAATCAGAGTACTCCCATTCACTTGGAAGGAAGAAAAGCTTGACCAACTGAGACAGGAATAATGAATTAGAATACAAGGTTTTGGTGTTGCTCACTTCCAAGTTTGCCACTCAGAAATTTGCAATTATGCTAGCACTGGCTGAGTTTGTCACTATAAAGGTAATGGGTTTATTTTGATGTCAACCAAACAGAAGTTAAGGGGTATGGAAATCTGACAGAACTTTCTCACTGATAGCTCCCAGGTTGTGGCCCTTTCTGCACTCACAGCCCTAAATCCAGGGGCCTTTTTGCACTGACCTGATTACACTGCCATGAACTAGGGCTGATAAACTTCTAGTAAAGGCGAACCATTCACACATGTCATGAGGAAAGCTTCCCCAAAGCATCCATTATCAGGCTGAAGTGGGAATGGTCCTCCCGTTTACCAGCCTGTGCCGCTGCGTCTGACGCTGGTAGTTCTACCTCCTCACAGCTGCGATTGGTCGTTACATGACATGCTCAGACACCGTTGCAAGAGGGCCATGTTTTAGCACAGGGACATAGAATCATAGAATCATAGAATGGTAGAGTTGGAGGGGACCTCCT
>MTQE01000401.1:10993090-11004935 GCA_014337955.1 Aspidoscelis marmoratus | reverse complement strand
CTCCATTAAGGGGTCGCGGCATTAGGAAGGTTGAGAACTGCTGATCTAATTGTACTTCATTTCTGATTTTCACTCATTAGGAACAATGTTTTGCAAGTTTTCTGCATATGCATATTTTGACCATGCAGAGAATATATCTCTGGTTATGTGTGCTTAGTTGGCTCCCCTTCCTCCCTCTCTCCCTCTCAAAAAAAGTAAGAGATTATTTTCATATGGGATGATACAATGGTCAGTTGAAATACTGGTGGCAGCAGCATTAATTTTTGCAGGCCTAGTCCAGACCTCATACACTCTCCTCTGTAGATGTTTGTGGAATATGCCACAACACGGTCTGAAAAACATGGCATTACCTACACCTGCCAGCCATGAACTCCTGCAGTTGTGGATCAGATGTATTGGGTGAAGTGGAAGTGTCTGGTTTAAGGGATCAGCGAGTGAAAGTGAAAGCTGTCAGCTCCTGTGTAAAATCCTGCCTGATCTTTCCAGCATCGCCTCTTCAATCACCCCCTTTTGCCTCACCCCCTGCCATTTCGCACAGTCCCGATCTGTTGCTCTCATGCAAAACAAAGGGAAAGTGATCTTCTACTGCCTTTTTAACATGAGAAGAAGCTGTGCTGTGGTGAAGGGCAAAGCAGAGAACAGAAGCACCATCATCTCCAGGAGACAAAAGCTCCATGATCTCCAGGAACAGGTTTATATAGGGGGTGGGGTTTTAATTGCCTGCCCAGATGAAGTCAGGATATGATGGTGTCCAATTGCTGACTGCATGGGGAGAGGGTTATGGCGAGAGGAGGAGGGAGGTGAGGTTTTTTTCCCCTGTAAGTCTGTATTATAAGCTAGCAGTGGGAACGCAAAAAAAAGAACTCACTGCTGATTTACAAAACCCAGATTAAAACCTACATTAAATTGCCTAGTGGGAACTTAGCCTTAGGGGTAGGCATGTGACTGTGTATTCAAACAGCATTTTACAAGCAGTTGAATATATTAAGAAATTTGAAGCAAGGGCGATGAAGGACAACCCAGTCTGCTAAAAACATCATGGTCATTTGCCAAACTTTGGAAACACAGAAAAACTTAGCATTTTAAGCAGAATCCATTCACAACACCCTTTTTGTTTTGTATACCTAAAAGGGCTACATAATGACATGAATCCAATACTGGGACAAGAAATTCCAAAGAATAGAAGAACATGTCAATTAAAAGAATATACAGCATATTTATTATATACCATTCTTGCCTGAATATACAAATAGTTCCATTCTAACTGGATGCCTGGAAACATTTAATTCAGTGTTTCTTTCCTTCCAACATTGGGATTCAGTCCTCATATTGAAGCATCTTATTTACAGCATGCTCTCCACTGTGTATGTCAGAGCAAAACAGCTAAAGGTTTCATGAAACAAAATGAGCAGCAGATGAGGTTGCTGGGACTAACAGACAAGCCGTTCTCAGTTTTCTGAGACAGTGACACCATCTTGGCAATACAATGCCTTTCTAGTTTTAAAAGAGCCACCAGTTCTCTAGTCCACATCCAGACAGGGAGACTATAGTGCCTTTATGGCATCACTATAGTGTGGTTGTCTCACATATCTGAAGCAACCACACCATAGGCCCACAATATCTCCCCTAAAAACCACAAAAAACTATTTATTTAAAAAAAAATCAGCACTGGTTGTGGGTTTTCCAGCAATGGCACTTACTACTTACCTTTTGGACAGGGCTACCACACATGTGTGGAGGCTGAAACAGATGTCCATGTATGGGCGGAGATGTTGATACCCCCATCTGGACATTTGACCCTGGCCAAATACAGTTGATGCACGAATCAGTAAAATGTGTAAAGACAGTGCCATAGTTAGTGCTGTTTAGCTAACAAGGGATGTTAGGAGGATGAATATTCTCCATTATCCCTTGTTAGAGGGATATTCAGCCCCCATCTGGAGGTGGCCCTAGATGGTCTCCACAGAGGTCCCAGCCCCTTTGTGGAGATGAAGCTGTTTGCTCACTAAACCTGTGTTGGTAGCTGTCCGTTTCCTCCTGGGTACTTAATGCTCCCGTTCATGGTGGTGGCTCTGAATGTATACGACCGCCCCCTTATCGATCCTTCTGTATAGAGTCTCTCTGGACTGTTCTGGCAACGAAAGAACATGAGGAATCCGTTGCGGTAGTTCTTGTTCATCCAGCCGTACAGCAAAGGATTAGCAAATGTGGAACACATTGCCACCACATGGAACACTGTATACAGCAGTTTGTAGTCATAGAGGACAAGGACCAGGTCTAGATCAACAGCAAGCTGCAAAACATTTATAGGGAGCCAAGAGACAGCAAATACCACCACAACCATTATCAACATCTTCGTTGTCTTTCTCCTGCGGCAATGGCTGTCACTCCTAGCAGTGGGGCTAATGTGACTTCTTAGCTTGAACCAGATTCGGATGTAGGCGTAGCAGATGATCGACAGAGGGAGAACATATTGCAAGAGAAGCATAAATAAACTGTAGATAGTTGCATCTCGGTCCTCAGAAGGCCATTTTTCAGAGCAGACAGCTATTTTGAGATTGATATCTGGGATTTCTTCGTATCTGTACTCTCGGAAGATAGCCAGTGGACTGGCTAAGACAGCAGCAACCAGCCATGTGGCAGCTATAATGGTAAAGCTGATTTTCTTGGATATCCGGCTGTCTAAATGAAAAACAATGCATCTGTACCTGTCCAGAGCGATCACAGTTAAGGTGAGTGTGGATACATGAACACTTAAAGCTTGGGCACAGACAACCAGGTGACAAAGGACAGCCCCAAACTTCCACTCATCCAGCAGTGTGTAGGCCAGAGTGAACGGCAAGCACAGTGTAATCACCATTAAGTCTGCCAGAGCCAGGTTAGCTATGAAGAAGTTAGTAACAGTTCTCATGGTTTTGTATCTCACAATCACGTAGACTACTAAGGAATTCCCAAGGAAGCCCAGCACGATAATTAGAGTGTAGACAGCTATCAGGATTATCTGGACAGCCAAGATCTTGGTGCTGTCCATCATGATATTCTTGGATCCCTGCAGTCCATGACTTGGAGTGACAAGCCCACTTGTATGCCAGCCAAACGACAACTTTTTGTCCAAGAGGTGATCTTCCAAGAGGACTGTGCAGTTGGCTTGCTCAAGGAGCCCCATGCCTATTTGTATCCTGTTGTCGTAGGGCTGAGGATTTGGATGAAAGGTTGTGATGTACTCTGGGAACTCTGAAAAAAGCACATGCACACAATAAAATAAAATAAAATAATAAACAGAGAGAAGAAGAGAGAATGAGATTTCCAGCCTTAGAAATTTCAGGCTAATGTCATACATCCAATAAAACATTTTATACCAATCCCTATCAATGGCTACTAGAATGGATGCCTAGGTATTGGCTCCAAGCTGGAGATACAGACAGAATGCCTTTAAAGGCCATTTGCAGGGATTTGAGAGCAGGTGAAGGTTTTGCCTTTGATTTCTGCTTGAAATGCCCAGAAGCAATTTGGGGCCCACTGTGTGAAACAGGATGCTAGACTAGATGGGCTGTGGTCTGATCCAGCAAGGCTCCTCATGTTCTTAAGTAATAAATTATTTCCATCACATTTTACATAAAAATGGCAGGTTCATAGTCCTTATGCACATTTATCAGTGCCACTCTGAGAGAAACAGCTGGAGCATTTAGGCTCATTTACCAAAGTCCCAAAAGGCTGAGCCTTACTCATTCTTTTTCTAAACAAAACACATTGTATTCATTTTGCAAATTCAATTTATCTAAAAATTGAATGTGTTATAAAGACCCATCCAAATGCCATGCTGATTTAATCAAACAAACTAGATCTTCTATTAGCAATGGCCAACCATTGGTCTGCAATGGTCTCTAGTGACCTTGTCTCTGCTTGTCAGAATAATTAAATTTAAATGAAGAATGGGGAGAAATGCAAACAAATTTATAAATCAGTAAAGGTCAGAGGTGGGTGGGAATGGAGTTTGTGGTGGTTTTGACCATGACTGTGAGTGTGGGCAAAATGTAATATATGCCTAAGTGGATGAAAGATCCCAGTAAACCTTAACTCTTGAGTCACATCTGATATTGTATACTGTGTATAACGTCTTTGGACATCTTCATTCAGGAACTGCCAACAAAATTCCCTGCATTCATAGTGCCCTTCTGGAACAGTGTGGAATAATAAAATGGAAAGATCTGGGAACTGTTATTTTATGACCTCATAGTTTTGTACAATGTTTTCCAAGGAAGCTATGTTGGGTCAACTAGCATAAAAACAAACAATAGAGTACTGCTTCCTGCTCCCTCTGATACTAGAAAGTAACAGCCTGATTGGAAATGAGTTAAAACATATATCGTGCTTGTAATTTTGCACGCCTTCCTCACAGAAGCCCAGAATACTTTTTCTGGCTCATGTCTTGTTTGGGAAGAAGAGCCAAAATTTTCAGTAAGAGTGAAAAGTACTTCATGGCCCAAAAGCTGGTAAAGCTGAGCTGTAAGCTGAGCATGGTCCCTCCCGTGTCCCCACAAGGTTCTGTGTTTCTGATCATTATCAGCCTTAACTTATGGATCACACAACATTGGACTTCGATGTGACTTGTTTTTTGTTACCGCATCTCACCTTGACACCGTGAGGAAAAGCCTCAAAATTGCACAAGGAGTCACAGCTTGGTAGTTGAGCTTGCCTCTGATTTCCCCCTTGTTCCTAGTCATTTAGCTGTTACGAGTCCCCTCTGCTTTCCTATTTCTAATTTCCATTCTCTCTAACTGCATACAAAAAACACTGTGCTAAACACAGAAAATATTTTCAAAATATCTCAAGCCAACACACATATGCTATGAATCTGTGTCCTCCAAATGGCTGTCAACAGAGACACGTGTTAAATAAAAAAATTATCAAATAAGGCTGCTAAATAGCATCTATTATATCTTATACTGGCTCCTGAAATTCCAAAGTTCTTTCCTTTTCAGAGGCCAACTTGAGAGCCTGATGCTCACAGAAGCTTTATGTCTTCTGCTGTCACTTTATATCTGTGGCTGCATATTTGTGTTCCATTGACAGTCTGTGTCTCTGTTAAGCAGCAAAAGTGCCTTAAGTGAGGCCACTTTCCAATGCCCCCAAGGGAGCCCTGCTGCCCTGAGGATCTGAATATGGTGCTTTTGGTGCATAATGAAGATACAGCCTTCATTATAAGAATTAGGGCTTTTTCACACTGCCCATTCCACTTTGCATTTATAATGCAGCACTAGCCTGGGAGATCTGTGATCTGAAGAAGCTCTAACAAATCACCTGCCAAGCCTGTTTGTTACAAACAGCACGTGGATAATATATTGTGAATGTTAAATGCACTTTGCAGAAATCTTGCACCAGCTGCTGCTTTAAAGCAGACATCCCCAGACTTTGTACATCATTTGCTCAAATCATGACAATGTAAACGGGCTTGAATGAGCTTATCACCATTAAACCTGCCAGATTTTGATTGTGGTTTCTTTCTGGAGCAATGAACTAATCAATCTGTTAATTAACTTTAGACTTCACGGTGTTCCTTTTTTTCTCTTGCAAAGAGACAAAATAGATAATGTATTTTGCTGGAAAACAGGAGTCCAAAGGGCATATGCCCAAATATGGGCATATGATTTCTATCAGCATTAGATTTCATTTAATTGGGGTACACAAATGGTAGACTGGGGAGTATAGAATGAGGCAATTGTCCCCTCACTCCAAGAAAAAGGGGCAAACCCTCTCATCTTGCATATGGGTTATATTACAGTTTACTGCCTTCCCCAAAGTCAACTTGTAATGATCTTCTCTGGATCCAAAGCCCCCTTTAAAGAAAATTGTAGGGAGGAGAACACTGAATCTGGTGATCTTTTACCAGCTTTTCAATGGGTAAGGATTTCAGGGAACCTTCAAATTCCCTATGCAATCGCTCTGGGCAGCCCTCCTATCAGAACACGTCCTAGGGTAAGGTTTGAGGAAAGGTCAAGAGAAGATCAAGGTTTCAGTGAGAAATTTAAGGCATCTGTTCCAACTGTAAATGTGTTGGAACTGATATCTAGAACATCAGTGCCTGCAAGAGAGAAATTAGGAGAAGCCCAAAAACAAGAGGCAAGGAGGCAGGGCTTCCTGGAGAACTCTGTAGACTGTTACCGAGGTAGATCGCAAGCTGAAAATAGTATTTTCAAGACATTGCTACAAGATCCTGACAGCTGAAAAGATGGAGAAGCAAGAGGCTTGCAAAAAATGTAAAAAATTATCTAAATTATCTAAGCATGCCAGGTATTCATGCCCACCTGTTCATTGGGCCTTAGTAAGGTCTGGACAGGTTCCTGAGGAAAGTTAAATGAGCAAAGCAATAGTTTCTATTAAAATAGCTGCATTTCAGGAAGCCTTTCAACAGGCAACAATGAAGCGCACACTCACTTTGGCTTCTTTACTAGATCAGAATAGTTACTAAATTCAGAAATAATAAAAGAGAAACAGGGATGAGTAAGATTAACCTTCTCACTAAGCTGTTCAGAATCTAGAACTACAATAAACCATGGATACATGTACAAATTATCTAATAGTTTTGTATATTACAACATATTACATCTCCATCTCTTTATTTCTTAATAAATAGTTCTGATATAATAGGTTGATAGAGATCACCTCTTCTTGGCTTCAGACACATTCCTTAACCCCTCATGAATAAAACAGATGGTTTCATTTGTTGATAGCTCACATTGCTGGCATATTAGTTTTCAACTTTCCTTTGGAAAATGATGAAAACATACTGGAAGCAACTTTTTGATTCCATGCCAAATAACTGGCTGCTGAATGAGAAAAAGGAAACATTTAAACAACTGTCAGGGGTATAATTATTGGGATTATTTTGGATATTAAATAAATGTATATTAATGTTTTTTTTTAAAGATCAGAATTAATTAATGGATTTTAGAAACAACCCTAATAGCAAAAACCACTGTAATACTTGTGGAGTGTGTCTTCACGGCACCCTTATTTCAAATTCAAAATGTTTTGAATCCTCGCAGTCCAGACGGCAGTTTGGCTTAACACGATTTCCGCGTGTTAAATCGCCCCAAAGCGTTGTAAATGTTAATCCTCATTTCAACAGGTCTCACTCCGGTTTGTGCGCTTGAAACGTTTTACATTTTTTACTGTGGGAACTCTTCTGTGTTAAGGGATGAGAGTTTCCCTCCCCCAATAGCTTGCTTCCAAAGCAAGCTGTAAATGCAGCAGCAGCCCGAATAGCAATTCACTGTAGCAAACAAGCAATTCACACCTGATAACATCTTGCTATTGAAAGTGCTGGCCTTCTTAAAAGGGAAAGAAAGAAAAGCAGCTGCCCTTTGGAGAGATGTGTGAATGTTTATTTGCTGCTGCGCGCCCTAAGCAATCGGGAGAGGAGGGGAAAAAAATTGCTGTCTGCCTGCTGCCGATTTTCCTCCATCCAGGCAAGGCAGCCACCCAGCTAGGCTCCATGAAGGGGTCTGTTATGGGTGGCACGTTCACGCCAGGAGGAAGAAGACAGGGCAGCCCTGAAAACCGGCTTTTAAAAGGTAGCCACTGGAGTCCCCCCTCAAGTCACGTACGTCCTCAGAACCCGGATTGAACACGATTAAGCTGAAAGTAATGGGAACAGGCAAATTCGCGTTTGCATCCGGTTCTGTTATCTCGATTTAGGGAAAGTGAAATAAGGGTTGCCGTGAAGACACGGCCGTGGTCTCATCAAAGATACTTGTCATTTCATCCAATGAGCTTCTGCCAAACAGAAAACAAAAGTCACAGGAAACTGAATTGTCCTGACTGAGGCATATCAACCAGGTCACCTTATTGTAAGCTATAGCAAATCTCCTAGATTACAAGGGGCAATAGCTGATGCTGAGACAGTTTGGGAAGCAGACTTGTTGATGGTAGAGGAAGTATTTATTTGCAACCTTTCTGTATCTAAGTGACTATTACATTTTGTATGATAGCTAAAAAGATGAGGTCACTTTCATACATTCTCATTTCCATTGGGAAAATAAATAGAAAGGTTAACAACCTAATAGTTCAGAACACTGTCAGAAGAGCTGGTCTAATGCAGTTATTAGAAGAACTGAATCAGCCTGTGAGCCTCTCATGATCATGTTGTATTTTTGAATTGATGGAAGATCTCGAAGAACTGAGAAAGGGGCCCTCAGTTTCAAATTTCCAACCTGAAACTTTTATTCAAGTGGAAATACATGGAATTGAAACCAAGTTCTCCTACATGTAGCAATATCCCCTACATCTGAGCTACAGCTTCTCTTATATTAGTATGCTATCCTATGCTAGACATACCCCCATACCTTTGTTGAAGGGATTAAATAGGTTAATCCCATGTATACCATGCTGGGCATTTAGCAGGAAGGGCTAAGAACAAAAACATACTAATGATACATAAGCAAATGCATGTCAGGTAGTTTGAGAGACAGAAGGTGACCTTCGATATTACCAGTTCTTTGACAAGGCAAGGGAGAAATGAGGAGATAACACAACTCACAGCTCCTCAGCTGGTTCACAATTATTTAGGTCTTTCTGCACTTGCTTCCCTAGGCTGGGAAGGATTGCAGCAAGACCAGAACACTGCCATCTGTACAGTAGTGATTGTTCTGGTCTAACTGCCATGTTGGCCCCAAAGATAGAGACAGAGATAGGTAGAGATACAATTGCTCACACCATTTTTGTACTAAATCCTTATTAGTTCTTGGTGGTTGTTGGATTTGGTGATTCCACTGGTTCTTTCATCATTCATAGAACAGAAGTTGGACACTATTATCCATACACCAGATTACATCTCTGATTTAATTAAAGAATCTTTCTTTTTCAACAATAGTTTTACAGACATTTTAAGATCTAAGGATTATCATCTTAATTCTCAAACCCCAACTTGGACACAGAAGAACACTGGGCAAGCTTTAGCACTCAATGGTTGTCAGTCTAACTTCCTTCCCACAAGAAGAAGAAGAAGAGTTGGCTTTTCTACTCGGCTTTTCTCACCCATTTAAGAGGACTCAAAGCAACTGACAAAGCTTTCTACTCTCTTCACAACAGACAACCTGCAGTGAGGTAGGTGGGGCTGTGAATGCTCAGAAGAGACCTGTGACTAGCCCAAGGTCACCCAGTTGGCTTCATGGAGGAGTGTGGAATCAAACCCGGTATTCCCAGATAAGAGTCTGGCTCTCTAACCAGACAAACTCCCAGAAAAACTGTTAAGCAGCAAAGGTGCCTTAAGTGAGGAAGAACAAAGTGCAGAGGGTTGGTCTCTCTTAAAGAAAGGAAAAGGATCCAAATGTCATAATAAATATTTTGAAAATCCACTTTTTACTATATATCAGTGTCTTACATAATTTAAATATTTTTGGACTGGCCTAGAGGTCCCTTAAATGCTTAAAGATAATTTATTTATCCCACACTTCTAAGAGAGTAATTTGGTTTAGTCCTTACTGAGCTGACATATCTATATCCAAATGATACAACCTGGACTTCAAATTGGGAACACAAATAACATGGGTTCCTTTGTGCAGAAGAATTTGCCAGAGAAAACTGAATGAATGCCTTTAACTGTACAATTCCCCTAATTCCTATATTTGTTCATTCTTATATTTTGTTCATTCTTCTTAGGGAAAATTTTTTAACTGCCATAAAAGAGCCACGCAAGACAGTTACTGAGGGGGGGGGAAACCCTTTTACTTCACACCCTGTCTGTGCTACATTATCTTAGAAAGCTGCAAAAGAATTTGTTGATACTCTCAGAAAGTTTATACAACCTTCAAACGCTGAAACATCATTTTGTTCTCTTCTCTCTAAGAACATAAAACATTTTGATATGTGTTTTTGCCTTGTGTCAGTGTCATCATGCATAGAATAACGACTTGTGCTTGTTCACTGAACACGCCTTGAAAATATAAAAGATTTTTCTTTCTTTCTTTCAGTTTGGTTGGGCAGCTTCCACATGCTCCCTAGGAACTGTGCTGGTTCCTCTAAAAGCCATGGCAGCTGCATATTAGAGTGGTCTCTGAGGGCCAAGCCTCTAGGGATCACTCTGTCTGCATGGCACCAGGGCTGGCTTGGTCCTCAGTGCAAAGATAGCATCAGGAAGCCCACTAAGGGGTGATTGTGGTGGCCTGGTCCAGAAGGCACGTGGAGCCCATTACCCTTTTGCCAGGATGCTGGAAATGGCCCCAGAAATGGGACCTTCTACATGTTGTAGTAATCCCCCTGGCCTTCAACTCTGGAGGCAAGAGAATGCCTCCACAAGATCCAGATCAGAGTACCCGGTTAATCTGGATCCACTGGATCTAACCAAGCTAAGCACAGAAAAGTGGTTAGAATGTTCTCATGTGATTTCTGTTACATATCAAGATGTACACTCCTGTTTTTATAAGGGACCATATCAAACCCAACCACAGAGAGAAAGTATGTACTTATGGCATGCTTTTGGGCTTCAGTTTGCACCTGGTTGCCACTACTAGAATAATTTGGTGGACTAGATGAAACTCTTATGTAGGATCCAGCACATCAGGTATTTCTTATGATAAGACAGTTGCAAAATCTGAACTGTCATTGTTTGTATCCAGATACCAGTTACTTATTTCACTATATTTGGATATTCTGGAATAAAGCAGGAATATTCCAGAATAATTAAGCTGTGTGGTTAGCAATTTAAGATATAGATATATATTCAAGTACCATAGGGATGTGCACGAATATTCTAATGCGTTTGAAATTTGATCAAATAGACCGAATTTTGACATTTGAATTCGAATCAAATGTCCTTAAATTCAAATTTAAAGTTTTGATCCAAATTTCAAATTTCAGATCTATTCATTCAAATTATTCGGACATTTGCATGTGTACAGGTTCGTACACAATGCGTGCTTGAAGATCCACATCTTTCCCACATCTGTGCTCATTTGTACAGATCCGTACAGGATAAAAATGGGTTGCATAAGGGATAACTACAGGATGCATACTGATGTGTACGGATGCGTAGGTATGTGTACGGGCCCGGGAAAGATGTGTACAGGCATCTACGAATGTTGTCAACATTCATAACAGCAAATTCGAATGAAAAATTCAAATGAATAGATTCAAATTAAGCAACAGATTCAAATCAAATAGAATTTTCAAGTATTCGATTCTAATTAAATCAACTACCCAAAACTGCATTTGTGCACACCACTAACATACCATTCTTTCTGAAACCTATCAAGTGAAAGCTAAAACTTGAAGTAACAAAAACAAAAGGAAGGAATAGCAAGACCGTACTGTATATAAGGCATTATATTTGAAGATGAGTGTGAAGAATATGGACATTTCAATACAAACAAAATATGAAAATGTAACTGAAAGAAGATATAGAAACTTTAAGAAAACTGAACCACAACATCCAAGGAAAAGGTACAAACAACAAATCGCCCAAATCCACGGTAAAAAAAAACCTAGCAAAATGTTCTTCCTGCGGATTGGAAGGCAAGCATGGATTATCTTGCAGGCATGGGGACACTCCTGGGTTATGGGGGAGGAGACTGGCGCTCACATCATTAGTGGGTGGGGGTTCGCCTGTGCTCACTGTTCCTGTCCTGTCTCTTGGGGATCGGAACTGCTGGCCATTTTTAAAGATCAAACAGCGTAAAAGAACTGATCGCCCCCGTCTGACAGGTAAAGATGCAGCAATGAGGGGGGTCATCTGGCCCTTGTTGTCCCACCAACCTCTTCCTGCAAGCCTTATTCCAGCCCTGCTCCTCGAGTGCTGACAAGCAGCTTCTAAAGTTAGAGGCAGTTTATCAGAGAAGCAGAAAAGCGC
>MTQE01000401.1:10982262-10992907 GCA_014337955.1 Aspidoscelis marmoratus | reverse complement strand
AACATTGTAGCAGCTTTGGTTAGCTTTTTAGCTGGCAAACTTCAGAAGCTACTTGTCCAGGAGCAGGGATGGAAGTGCTTCTCTTGGCAGGTACGAAATCTATTTTCCGAATTGAAAAATACCTGGTTTATAAGATGCCCCACCCATTGAGACAGCAACTCACTTATGCATGATTTGAATTGACTGACTCCATGATGAAGTATGGTAGATACCTTCAGATACCTTATGAAGATAGACTGTGCATCTGTGGGGCAACAGAGGTTGAAAACCTCACACACATTTTGTTTACTTGCCCCTTGTACTCTCAATTAAGAACAGCATGTCTGGATCCCCTTTTGCAAAATGTGGCATTTTGGAATGCAGAGCAAAAAGTGAACTATCTTTTGCAGGGAGAGAATGCTCAGGCAACATATAAGGTAGCCTTGTACTTGGTTAAGGCAGCCCGGCTCAGGAAACTTTTCACTGAGTCTAATGGAGTGCCTTGTAAGGGTGATGAGGATATGTAACTATAACATATGTACAGACCTGATTTTACTCTTGTTTATACTGATTTTATTCTTCTGTGGTTTTATCTTTGTATACTTGATACTTGATATGGTCAAGTGACTAATCAATAAAGTTTATTCATTCATGCTTCTCTGATAAACTGCCTCTAAGTTTAGAAGCTGCTTGGACCAGATGACCCCCTCATTGCTGCATCTTACTGGGGCGATCAGTTATTTTACATTTGCCTGGTGATCAGATTGCAGAGAGAAGAGGCTCGTTTCTGTTTGATCACTGTTTAATGCCCAGCAGTTGCGATCGGGAAAGGAGTGCTGGGTGGGATTTCCCTGCCCTTGCTCCTATCAGGAGAGGGGGGGTGGAGAGAAAAATATGCGGTTTCCCAATGCAGGGGTTTAGCGTGGTTTGCATGGGGACAGGTGTATTCAACTTGAGCCCGTGCTTTCATCAGTCATATGGGGATGGGTCAATTCAAACTAGAATCCATATTGGGAATATCCCAAATCCTACCTGAAGTAAACAGAGTGCATGGGGACAAGCCCTAAAATTTAGGTGAAGTCAGACCCTTAGGGAAAGCAATTCCCATCATCAGTGTTCATGATAGAACTGTCGAGTTAGATCAGACAAACTGAGGAATTAAATCAAACTCTAGGGATGAGACCTATAGGAGAGGGGAATTTGGGCATTTGTCACAGAACTCAATTCAATTAACATGAATGCAATGTGGGTAATTAGTGTGGGAGCAATGGAGACTAGCAGATTTGGGTGCACTCTAAGGTGTATTGAATACCACATGGAGACATAGCCACTGTTTTCCCTCAAGCCATGCAGCAAAATATGAGAAAAATACTTCTCTTTCTTTCTGAAATGACTAAAGGCACAACAACATCAGATCTTTCAGCTGTTTGCCTTAAGCTTTTCAGCATCTCTCACAAATATGTAGCACCAAGTTAGGACACTGAGATTGCAGGCACTTTGGCAGTGCTGCACCATGTTGCAATGAGGGTTGGGTTGCAGCACTATCTTTCTCCCAGACCAGGAAACCATTACTTAAGGAAAGCACATGAGGTTGTTGCACAAACTGCACAAAATTCCTTCACTGCGGTTTCTTCACTCTTCCACTAAAAAAGTGCAGACACTGGGCGAAGCTGCTATGTCTTACTATGCAGCAAAATACCAAATGCAGAGAAGACCTCACAATGTTGGTTGCACACCTCTTTTAGTGATACTGGGCCATGTCTCCAGTCTGGTGGCAAATATCTCCTTTTGTGGGCCTCCTTCGTGGCCTTGGGAAGCACTTGAGGGCTCCTTTGGAGGAGGAGAGTTGGTTTTTATTCCCTCCTTTTCTCACCCTTAAGGGGACTCAAAGTGGTTGACAAACCTTCTCTTCTTCTCCCCACAACAGATACTCTGAGAAGTAGGTGGAGTTGTGAGAAAAAGAGCTGTGATTAGCCCAAGGTCACCCAGCCAGCTTTGTGGAGGAGTATGGAATTGAACCAGGAGACTAGCAGATAAGAGTCCAACACTCTAATCACGAGACCACACTGGCTCATTGCTGTCACCTAGGCCATGTCACCAAGTCTTCATGCCTGCATATGGGAGGGCATTGTTACCTTCAGTCAGAGGCACAGCAGGCCCTCATGGGAATGGAGTTTATTTTCACACAGCATGAGGCCAGTTCAGTGCATGAGGTAGTGCCCTGAACATTTTGTTCCTTTGAGGGGCAGGCAAGTCCCTGTACACTGCCTCAAGACCCTTTAGTGTGGGAGCAATGGAGACTAGCAGATTTGGGTGCCCTCAAAGGTGTTATTGAATAGCCACATGGAGACATAGCCACTGTTTCCCCTCAAGCCATGCAGCAAAATATGAGGAAAAATGTATGTCCTGTTGCTGCCTTTGAAAATGTGGTCTCTCTCCATATTTTAGTTTATTCAGATTTCAGTGTCGGTTCTCAGCATGGCATCAGTTTTATTACATCCTCATCAAATTGCCAGCCCCTGCTCTTTCTTGATTTCATGCCATTTTCTCCTTACAGCAAAATATCCCATTTATCATCTGTCTCAAATAAATGAGTAGTTTGATTTCACCAGGACATGTGTATGCTTTCTTCAGCTTATGCCACAATAAAAAAAGGGGTGAAAATAACAAACGTGAATGTTGGGAATTTTGCTACCTGATAAAACAGTATAGGCTGGTTAACCCTTGCTGTGATCTGTCTTTTGGACATTCTACTTATACAAAACAAAAATATCTTGCCTCCATATTGACTTGTTTCAAGGCTCAGATTTATTTGCCAGCCCTTGAATACCAGCCAAGCCGTCCATTGCTCTGATTCTTCAGCTGTAATGAGATTTTGTTTTTCACTTTCTGTAACTTTTCACGTGGAGTTTTCATTTTATCTCATTTGTGTTCAGAGACCCATAAAATTGCAAATCCGTCATAAAAGCAAGTCCAGTTTGTTAAAAAAGCATTTAGTGAAATTGGTGATAGTTTATGTTTATTGGACATGAAAACTTGATTTCACTAGAATGAAAACTATAAAATCCACACCACATGCTGCTGTGACACCAGTATCACAGCAACCTTCTATCTACACGCAGCATGAACACATGGCCAATATCACAATTTTTATGCCAGTTATGCTGCTTCAGAATGAAATCTCTCCTCCCAAAGAGTTTCATGCTTAGGCTGTGTTCACACCTAAAATTTAATCCAGCTTCAGACCACTTTCAGACAAGCTGTTTTCTTTCTGCACTATATAATTCAGAAAACTTACTTTGGAGTTACATAATGTGGAAAGAAAATTACTCGGCACTTTGCCAATCAGTTCCCTCACTCTAAAAGTGGACTGAATCTGGATTAAAATTTAGGTGTGAATTCAGCATTAGGGAGATTTCAGATGGTGGGCAGATCTTGTTTAAATTCCACAATCACCTACCGCCACCCTTGCCTGACGGCAGGAGGCAGGCCTAGGGCAAACCTGGGCTCTGGACTGTTTCTTCATGCAGGATCTGTATGTATTCTCTCACTTTGAAAGTGGACTGAAGCTGGATTAAAGCTTAAGTGTGACCACAGCCTGAAAGAAAACAACTTGTCACTTTGCTGATATATTTTCTCACATTGTGTATAAGACTATACTTCAAACCCTTGCTTTCCTCGCTCCCTTCCCCGTAGCTATCTCTATTCTATGCTCTTAATCAGGGGCAGGCTTACATAGGGGGTGGGGTTTGGATCTCCACCCCATAAAGTCAGGGTATGATGCAAAAGAGAGGGAGGAGGGGGTTCCTCCCCTAAATCCACTTAATAAGCCACAAATGAGAATGTGAAAAAATGGAGCTCAGTGCAGTTTAAATTTATCCAGATTTAAAGCTGTAATAAATTATGCAGTGGGGATGCAGCCTGAAAGTAGACTGATTAAACCTTAAGTGTGACCATAGCCACTATCACTGCTCTTGCAAAAGTGCCTGAATGTAGTAAGCATTTTTGTGCACTTCCTGTATATGGGTCCTTTTGCAAGAACAGCATTTCTGCTGAAGAAGGACAGACAAGATATAGCACTTTTTCAATGGACTATCCTGGGAGTATGTTGCTTCCTGTCCCTGTGGCAATCCCAGTGTAGTCCCAGGAAAATCATGGTTTTTAAGCTGCACCTGGAGACACCTGAGTTGGAAGTGCTGTCTTGCATCTTGCTGCAGCTTGTGAATGGAGCCAATAGAACTGACGTGTGAAGACATGCAACCCAGAAGGGGAAGGCAATGATCCCTACTTCCATGTTCTGTTCAGCACCAATGATGTCAAGGTGCAGAACCAGCCAAATTCTACTGTAAGCACAAAGCTCCTTCTTCTCCCAGATCTGAACTGGTACCAGAGGGATAGTTTTTGCCATAGTACGGCCATTTGCTGTTGTCTGACTGCTGGACATTATTTTGATAGCATAGAGCTTTGATTACACCCTTTAAGATGCGCTTACTTCTGTAGAAACTTGCTCCATGTATTATGTAGGCTGGCAAATTCTGGGCTTTACTTTTCCTGAATAATGTACTTGGAGAAAAGCATGGTAGAGTGACAAATGAAGGATGAAGGAAGAGGAAGACACAGAGGAATAAGCAGAGAGAGACAGAAGATAAAACAGGGCAGTTAATTAAAAGTTTCCTCCCTGGAGCAGGAACTCTGATTGCTTCCTGTCACTTGAAAACATAGATCTGAGGAAGATAACAGGAAATGCAGGACAGCAAAGATGCCTCTAAAGGCCATTTGCAGCCAGGAAGTCAAGAACAGGTGAGGGTTTCACCTTAGTCTTCTGCCTGAAATGCCCAGAAGGATTTAGGCTGCGTCTACATGCAAAGAAAAATCCAGAAAAAAAGCTTCTTTTGCTTCGGAGCGTCTCCATGCAGAGCTTTACTCCGGCTTGCAGAGCCACAAAGGAGGAAAATCCACAGCAGAAAAACCCCCTTTAAACAAGACCACCTCCGAACTTTTTGGAAGCCACGGGTTTTCCTAGTAACATGGAGATGCTCCTGGGGTATTGTCATGGCAATGCCATGAGGGGGCAGAGAGAAAAAGATGCAGGCAAAGAAAAAATGGCTTTCATGGGGATAGAAGGTATGTTTTAAATGCACATTTTACCAAACCCCATGGGGACGCTTTTTGCGGAATAGAACATGCATTTTTAAAGTCCATTGCAATAGAGAGACAACAGAGAGACCATGGAGACGTGCCCTTAGTGAGCTTCTGTGCAAGATGGGATGCTTGACTAGATAGGCTTTGGACTGATCCAGAAGGGCTCCTCTTACGTTCTTCTCACAAACTTCCATGGTCACATTTTTTACTGAATAACAAATAAAATTTAAGAGAGCTTCCTTTGTTTTAATTCTGGCTACCAAGATGTGGAAGACATGAGATAGGAAGAGAACAAGAATATAGTTTCATCTTCCAAACCAACATCTTCCTTCCAGCTGTTGCTAGGCTTCACTCTGTAATAATTTGTATCCGCCTTTCCTTCCCTGTCTCAGCCCGCAAGGAAAAAGGCGACCCACAGATTGTTACTAATAAGCCTCTCTCATCTTTGTGTCTAATTAAAGGTTTACAGTCGCAGATACCTCCACTTCCCTCTTATAATTAATTGGCAACTATGTTTTATTTGGTTGGCCCTTTTCTCAGAGCTTGCTGACAATGGCTTTGTTAGGTTTCTTCTAATTGCAAGCATGTCTTGTAAGTGGTGAAAAACTGCTGATAATAGGAACAAATAGCTAACCTTGTATATCCGGGATGACACACAGCTATTTGCCTTGAGGCCTTTTTGCTCTTCACTCACTGGAATGGTATAATAACAACATGAAGTATGGAGGATGCTGATGCAGTCCCTAAGAAGACCACCAGCACTTGAAGGGCAGATGGCCCTGGCCCAGGCGGGCCAGATCGCCATGGCAATGGCTGTGGAAACATCTGGCATGCTCCCAAATATTGCCATGGTGATGGATTCAGGTGCATAATTGCACAACTGCAACCATGCTGCCACACCCACTCGCAAGGTCACATCTGAAAGAAGGTGCTAACGCTGGTGACTGGGAGTTCACTAGGTGCTCCTAGTCAAGTTGTGGACAAGATTTTACTTGTCCACAGCTGGTGAGCTCCAAGACAGTGGTACAGCATGGTGGGCCCTACTACGAGTGTCTAGAACCACTCCTACAAAGTAAGTGCCCTTAGCTTCTAGACTATGCAAAATTATACTGTTTTTTCAAGGAAGTGAGTGACCTTCAGGATTGGTTCCAACCAAGACAGGGAAGCAATTTACAGTGATATCTTGTGTTCTGCCAAAGCAAATACTACAGTGGAATCTCAGGCTGCATCCACACACATTTTTTTTAAAAAAAGCTCAAAAACGGCTTATTGGAGGTAGAATGCAAATGCCAGACATTACATTCAGGAAGTGAATTTCTAATGTGGATTAGAGGTACTAGTGTATGAACACTACCACTTCTAAGCTGCTTTTGAGACACTTAAAAAAACTACATGTGAAGACATGTGAAGACAGCTATGCAAACGTAAGTACTAGTTTGTTCTGTGGAACTTTTTCCAGTTTTTTTTTTTGTTGAATACCATCAGGTCAGGGTCAACTCCATTATCACACCCATGTAGTGTCACCAGCCAACAAAGGGGCTTCCTATTACTTCCTGCCAGAGAGATGCCACGAATTGAACCTGCAACCTTCTTATGTTCTGGGTACATAAGAACATAAGAGGAGCCCTGTTGGATCAGGCCACAGACCATCTAGTCCAGCATCCTATCCCACATAGTGGCCCACCAATTGCTTATGGCCACTCCCATGTAAAGGATTATAAACTACCTGCTTTTGCTCCTGGACTTTACCTTGCCCTTCAGAATCTACTGTTGGACAAAGATTGCTACAATCCTGTGAACACCTATTGGAAAGAAAGTGTCATTGTACTTGCGGGATTTACTTCAAAATGTGCACAAATAGGATCTTTTTCTATGCATCTGCTTAGAGAGTAAGCCCTGCTAAACTGTTAAAAGATGTGTCCCCAAGTGAACCTGTTACAACAGCACTGTCAAAGCCTTTCACTTAGATGATTTTAGGGTTTTAGTGATATTCAAAGCACAGCTGCTCTCTGTACAGTTCTGTGGTGATTACAAGTTCTCAAAAGCACTTGTGAGCTTACTGAACTCTCTACATCTGCAAGAAACAGGAAATTGATGTGAAGAACGACTTGTCTCAAATGGTGCAGAAAGCCTATGGCAGGCTAAAACATTTAAGAGATCCTTGTCATGCCTTTGAAGCAGCAGCAGCCCTCAGACTGGGACTTATAAGATGGAAAGGGCAAGGTAATGGTATAGCTGGAACCCTTCTTTCATTTTTTCAGACAAGGCACTCATGCGTAACGGACAGATCCCACTCTGGGTAGGTAAACCACACTGTTGGGTGGTCCCATTCCACAATGCCTAGATTTGTCTTGGACATTTTCAAACCTGTAGGTTATGCCAGTTCTCTGGACTGTAATATCACACCTTGTCTAAACAGCAGATCAAGGGATTTAGGAGGCCAAAATGAGCAGTGACTCTCAAACTGACAGGAAAGATACTTCTTAAAAAAAAACAACATCCCAAAAAAGATTATTCTGATACAGTTTATCATGTTTTGTATTGTGCTAATTATTCACTGAAATAGGTCGTGAGTTCACACCTTCACTTTAAACCTTCTTCAGTCCATCTTTAAGTCTGACCGCTCAGGCCTTTTCATTTCTGTGATTTATTTGTGGACTTTCCTGAATGGAAAGTGCACAAATAAAATGGATAGAAATGGAAAGGTGTGAGCAGACATATCTGAAGATGGACTGAAGGTTTAAAATGAAGGTGTGACCATGGCCATAGTATCAGACTATTACCTGATCATTGCCTAACACTTTTTATCTAATTCATTTATCATCTTTACAGAACTTGGAGAAGAATAAGCCTCTGTGTCCAAGGGGGAGATTCTCATTTATGTGTCAAAAAGATCCCAAGGGTTGCAAAATGCAGCCAGAAGAGGGCAATCATTGGCACAACATGGTCAGCTGTTGTGCTAATGAGCTGCAACAAAACAATGTTTACTTTGAAATGGAAAGGGATATTTCTTTCCCCTCCAGCTTTCTGTTTTTCATACTTCCTGCTCTGCTGTATCAAGTACATAACTAAAGAGTCAAAAAGCCCCCTCAAAAAATATGCTCTTAAAATACCATAAAGGGAGTGACAAAGAAATGGATGAATCACAATAGTAGAAGTTAAAATGAGCATCCTGAAGCTTTCTATGTGTGCCACTTTTAGCAAGCTCCTCAGGACCCAGGACACCTGCCATTCACTCTGCATCAGAAGAACAACCCCCAGTATTTAAATTTATATGTGGCATGGATTATGAGCAACAAAGCTAGTAAGACAGAACGATTTGCCAAAGTCCTTGGGGATCTAAGCTGTATAACTATAACCAGACCCTTCAAGCAAGCCTTTTTCTTACAGACAAAAGTGTGCATTTAGTATCTTGGAAGTGCAGAGCAAAAACCTCAGCCAGCTACTTTGTGAAAATCATCTCACCAGGTTCAGGACTGCAGCCAAAATAACTGTCCTCTTGGCACTGGTATACATTCCAAAGAGAGAAGAAGAGATGGAGATGAGTAAGGTATCTCATAAATTACCTTTCTAGTCCAGTTGTAGGAAATACTTCTAAGGAGTCCCTTTTTAAAAATCAGACCTACATCTAGTTGGCACACCTGAGTTTTTCAAAAAGTCACAAAAATCAGAGTTGCGCTGGGGAAACACTTTCTCAGAAATAAGTCCAGAGAATTATGCTTATAAAAATATCTCTGTGCTGGTGCATAACACGGGTTGGTTGAGAATGTGACAGCCGTGTTTTGAAGCTGTCAGAAACAGATGAAAGCCAACCCAGTGCCTAAATTCTGTGGGACCCACCTTTCCCTCTATCTCTCTCCTCCTTTGTCACTCTGCTTTCCAGCCTGAGCCTCAGCCCACAAACATTTTTAAAGTCTTAGCAGGGCTGTTTTTTTACAACACGTGTCCTGGACCTAGCAACACTTAAGGGCTGGAGACAGGCAATATTCCTTTCAGAAAGACAAAGGTGACATAACACATCATGAACAGCATGAATGTTTCGTTATTGTCCTTGTTCAAAGGTTTGATTGAGTTGCATTATAACCATTGAAAAGCCTGCAAGATATCTTTGCCCTAAGACCTTTCTGATAACTTAAAAAATAATGCTTGTCTCCAGCCTAAAATCAGCTTTTAAATTGCCGCTTCATAAATGATGGCTGTGACGATGAAGGATGCTAAGTCTCAGCTGTGCAGGAAAGATAAACTCCTCTGCTATCCTTCCAACCCAAAAAAGAAAAGAAATCTCCCAGTAAGTAAACAAATAGATTTTTTCCTATCTTTGCTCTTCCAATAACACGTAACACCCGCGTAACTTACCGAAAGTTACTGTTTCATTGCTGTGCAGAAGTAAGATCTTTGTTTCATTCTCTCTATTCTTCTTCCACTTTGTAAGACCTTGCAGTGAAAAACAATATAGTATATACGAGCACTTTCTCAAAGTAACTGTTTTAAGGAAAGGTCATCTCCCTCTTCCGCAACATTACCGTGCTGTCCCTTCTGTGATCATGGCTGTGCTGATGAGCGAGGCTGTGATAGTCCTAAACCACAATGCTGGATGCTCTCTGGCACTGAAGGGGGGGTATCCGTTTAGCAACCAGCAAAGCAGAGGGAGGGAGGGAGGGAGATGGGGAGAAACAGCCAACAGTCGCTACTGTTCATGCATTGTTCAGCCACTCTAGGGCTTCAGTGAAATGTCCTAGAATCATAGTGATCCTGGATTTCCTGCCAATGAAATTAATGGTTACGAGTGCACAACAGACACCATCTAGGGGTCTCAAAAGATTACCATCATGTTTGCCTCTGGCACTGAGCAACTTGCTAATCCTGGCCAAGTCCTTACTTTTCTTTACACTATTTATTTTGCATATTTCTCTAACGGGCTTATTTTTATCCTCAAGGATAATCCTAGATACATCTTCGGCAGCAGTTCACTCAGATCTTGGTCTGGTTGACTATCAGCTTCCCAGAGCAGTCTGCAGCTCTGGATATCCATAAATGAAGCACAGACTCCTTAGAAAAATGTGTTATTGATTTGATTAGCACATTGACATAGAAGTTTGTTACATTGGGTGCATCCCCATGCAGGTTCTTCAATGAGAGCTCAGTACTGTTTGGACTAATTTGGGGGACTATTTTTATTCCGAATTGAGTCCTTGCCAATTACTCCAAATATAGCATGCAGCTTTTTAGTCCTTTTTAGTCCCATGCAGCATTTTAGTCCTGGTTCTGGACTATTTTTAAATGTAAAAAACAGGGCTTTTAACTCCCCCCACCCTGCAAACCCTGCCTGCAATAAAAGCAGCAAAAAAGAAGCTTTAAAAATCAATTCTAGCCAAAAATGCTTTCTTTTTCACACCTCCCCATTTTGAGATTACCTGAAAAAGAGCGCTCATGCACATCTCCAAGACTTTGAATCCAAGATATAAAATTTGGGGGGCTATTTTTGAAGGTTAAAAAAACAGGGCTTTTAAATCCCCCCCCCCCC
>MTQE01000401.1:10969172-10982241 GCA_014337955.1 Aspidoscelis marmoratus | reverse complement strand
TTAAACCCCCCCCCCCCCGCCAAGCCTGCCTACAATAAAAGAAGCAAATGCGAAGGAACTTCAAACCCGAAGAGGCTTTAATTACTTCCTTTTTGCAATTACCGGCAAATGTGTGAGATAAAATGTATCAAGTATTTCAGGGTACCTAAGTTTCTCCCATATATCTTTTGAAAATAGATACATGTTTAAAGTGAAGGTATTTGTTTGTTTGTATTTCTATCCCGCCCTATACCCGAAGGTCTCAGGGTGGGTTACAATATTACATTAATCTTAGACAGGTCCCTGCCCTCTGGCTTACAATCTAAAGAAAAAGCCCCTTTAAATACAAGAGAAATAAAATGAGATAACATGGAACTCCCTCTTTTCTGCCTTTTTTGTACTGTACGGAGCTTTTACAAGGGAGGGGGGAGCTTTACATCTCTAAAAAACCACGCATAACTGGCTGCCATTGGCTAGATGGCTAGACCTCCACCCTGAACAGCCTGGTATCATCCCCATGTGGGAGGAAATAAGTGGACTTGGCTCTAAAAAGGGGACAGAATCCTGTTTTCCTCAGGACTTTTTTTCCTCTGGATTTAGGGAATAGGAAATTGCATGGGGATGCTGGGTGCCGAATTCTGATATGATCCGGATTAATTACAGTAGCCATGGGGACACTTCTTCCCGCATGCAAATCGTATTTGGATTAAAGTGCCCCTGGGAAGTAACTACCACTAAATTAAAAGGACTTCTTTCCAAAAAATATGCAGAGAGTTGGGCTTCTAGAAATAAGTTACTTGCATAGCAGGGAATACTATGCATACTAAACAAAATTAAATGCAATGTTATAATACAACGTACAATATAATAGTCATATTTAAGGCTACTATTTAAAAAGTAAGACAAGAGTTCAATTACTTAGCATTCATTTTTTATCTTAGTAGGTGAAGAACATATTGTGATCTGTTCATTTTGCCCTTGAGTATTTGATTGTTTGCACAATGACCTTCTTCAAGTTAAATTTTAAAAGTCCTATGAGTGTCTCATTTTCGCCTGACAGATGATTGGTAAGGTTTAATGAGATCCAGTAGCATGTCTGGAAACAAAGATTATTTAGGTTACCCCTGAGGTCACTGACCTTTGGGGGACCCATGGACACAGCTGAATGTCGAAAGGTGTATTATAGGAGCTTTTCATCTGGTTGATTTCCTTCCTGAGGCTACTGTCAACAAACACTAATAAACAGAGACCAATCAAGCAAAAATACCTATTTTGCTTTGCTTTTGTTCAGTATGGATTTGGTTTCTGATTTTTCATGGCAGCTGTGTTAAATTCATCTATATTGTAATTAAAATAGATCTGCAGCTTTTGTAGTCCAGAGATTTATTGGTTGGGGAAGGCATTTTTAAAACTACACAATTTCACAATGACTGAAAGCTCTTCCAGCTCCTTCCTTTACATTCTGTGCCATTTTATTGGGTGGAAGAGTAACAATCTTGTAGTCTTGAAACAAAAACAGACCACTGTTCCTTGGTAGGAAAAATGGGAATAGAAGCCCTCTGTGGTTTTCCTACTAAAGGGTTACACATATAATTATGAATAGAGAAGCACTACATATATAATTCTGAAAAGAGAATAGGAAGTTATGACCAAGCAGGCATTAGTAGAAGCCCATATATTCATACATTTCTATAACCTTGACTAGAAATGTAGCATTTGTAATGAAAGACACGTTCTGCCCTAGTCAAGACTTCTTTTTCCACCAGACCAAATGTCCGCAGATCAAGACAGAAGCTCAGGAACACGCATCCCAGTCACATCCTGGGATGGTAACACCCATCCTGACTGGTAACACCGATAATCCTGCCCATCACTGATCTGTCACACACTTTTTTAAAGCTACCCAAATTGGTGACCACTATAAAATTCTTTGTTAGCAGACCTCACAATTAAACTGTGTGTTTACCTGAAGAAACATTAACAGGATAGCTTCAGGCTGAATTCCTATGAATCTCAACGTGCAAATCTACCCAAAGAAGACACAGACAAGTAGATTATGAACATATGGAATGTGTGGCTTTAAGTGGATCGTTGCTAGAAACGGAGATTGGGATTCCTATGGGAGATAGGAAGCAGATGGTACAGCAGACAAAACAAAGCAGCAGGCATGTTCAGAACACAATTATCCTTTCCTTTAGCACATTAACATCTCTTTTCAAGTCACCTATGGCTTCCAGCTATTCAGCAAATGACAAAGAGCCCTGAAGCATAACCATGTTTCTTCCTTTGCTAGACAAGCTGTACACAAATGTCCAGGAGTGTTTTAATGATGCATGTAGTCGTACGTATCCAAAACAAAGATCAACTAAAGACTGGTTAAGAATTCCAAGTACCTCAATCCTATGCACACCTCCTTCAGTCCTCAGAGGATACAGACATACCGTGCAACCTTACAACTGCCAGTACCTAAGGGTACAGTTACACCTAGGTTTTAATCCACCTCCCACCCATGTTCGAAGTGGGAGAACACATCAGCAACCTGAGGAGTTATTTTCTTTCCTCATTGCCTGTCCCAAAGGCAGATTAGATAACACAGAAGAAAAACTATTTGCAACTTTGCCTATATGTTCTCCCGCTTTAAAGGTGGATTAAGACTTAGATGTAGCAGGGCCTTAAACTGCACATGACAGGATCAGAGGCTGCATCCAGGCTTACACAATACTGCGCTGTCCTGCTGAAGCTGCTTCTTGTCAGTTAGACACAATGATCGGAAGCCACACGGGGCAGCGCAGTCACTTCCCGTATGCCTGGCAGGGTGATCAGAAGCTGCACTGTCCTGCTGAAGGACACGCCACTGCCTGCAGGTGGGGCGCAGCATGTCCCCTCCTGTCATTGTGCGGAAGGGCAACAGTGGCAGGAGTGACTTGCCTTCGCTTTTTTTCTGACTGGCCCTATCTTTTTTGGATGGCGCATGCTAGAAGGGAGCGGAGCTTCACATAATCTGCACTAGTGTGAAGAAGGGAAGCTTCTGGACCCTTTCCTATTGCAAGACAGTGTCCCATGAGGAAAGGGCCTAAGAAACCAAAGAGGTACTTTGCTTGGGTCCAAAACAATTTGGTGTTATTCTCACCCACAATAGAAAGAGGATAATTTCATTCAACTACAATAGCCAGTTTGAGCTAGCAAGAACGACGGAAAGACAATTCACTTACATTCTGGCATGACACAATGGCTGTGATCACACCTCGCTGAACTAGGACGTCCCCTTAAGAAACTGAACCAAAGCCGTTGTAATCCTGTTCACACCCAATCCCCAGTAATCAGTTCTCAGATCGTCCTCAATTTGGGCTGCTATGCTCACACCTTTCATCTTATCTCCCTGAGTCTCCTTTACGCTGCTCTTTAGTTCTCCACCCCTATTGATTATATCAACACCACCTGCATTCTGATAGGATAAAGTTCTTTCAGTCAGTAGTGACAACAGGATGTATTTGGACTTTTGTACTGTTGAGGGCAAACTCAGGGCACTGTTGGGGTAAGGAAACAGATGCAGCTGAGGCATATCCCAGCCAGCATGCAGCTCCACTTCTGCAGCCATTCCGGTAGAAAAAGGAGAGCCTATAGTGTGCCCTTTTCCCTAAAACTGCTGCATAACTTTCACTTTCAGTCCCTTTCACCACAATGAAACCTTGTTTCCCTTGCAGATTGATGAAGAAAAACTGAAGCTACATGGTGCTTAGAATTGTATCATTTCTACTCTTTCTCCATGCTGTCCCTCTCCCCCTCCCAACAGTGCTTTTCTGGCCATCTGATTTTTAAATCCCTCAGTGTTCTTCACAAAAATGCATTATCAGTCTAACACAAAATAGATTTCTATTTTTAAAAAATGATGGACAGAGTCTGCAAGCTTGTGAATGGAACAAAGGGGAATTGGAGGGCACAGTATGGAAGAGCGAACCATCCTGGAAAGGGTAACAAAAGTGAAAAGGAATGCAAGGGAGGGGGATTTCATGTGTGCTACCCTCAGCCAGGTATTGGGCAGGGGGGAAGGCTGGATCCATACCTCCCAGGGCAGTTCAGCCCCCTCTAGCCCTGTTCCATATTTACATAAGTGAAAATGGACTGGCTCCCCAAGACAGCTTGAGTCCTATGTAAAAGTAGACTCTGGAGAAGCCAGCTTGAGGTGGGACAGCCCTCCCCCAAGGCGATCACAGCAAAAAAAAATCTGAGCAAGGCGACGAGTGTGTGATCACAGCCAACGAGACAGTAAAAGAATTGCAACAGTTTAAATGACAGCAATATGAATGCAAAAATATCTGCCAGATAGCAAAAATCCTTTACGTCAGTCCTCCTCCTTCTCCCATAGCTGAAACAGATCCCAGAAGACAGCTTATCACCAAGTATTAGAGGAAGGAGGGGACTCATCTTGAATTTTATGGCCAGCAATCCGGTCATATTTTGCTGTAGACTTTTGAGTTGCTTAATCAGAGCTGCAGTCTGAGTTTCCACCTCTCCCACAACTAAACAGGGTCAAGGGGCCTGGGATATTGAGAAATCACCATGGAGTGCTGATGGAACACATAATCAGCCCTCTAATCAGAGTTTTGGCCCCAGCCAAAAAGGTTACAATGAAAGTGACAAAAAGGAACTTCCCAGCAGAGTTAAGCTCAAAACCTTGTTTTGTATATTCTAGGTCATGGACAACTGCAGTAGCAAATGAAAGAAAATCTAAGCATTTTTTTTTTAATGTCCATCACCCCAGTGGATCAAATACATGGTCAGCCATTAGCGCTTCTTGATCCATGTAACAGAGTGGTCAGGAGCAAACGACGCCAAACATCATAAAAGTTTGCCAAAGCATTAATTAATTTGTCATCATGAGACTGTCAGCTTAATTTATAGTTAAGCTTCCTGATCTGGGATTCTTTATGAATTCCTAAGCCCACTGAGTGTTGAGGAAGTGTAACTGAAGTGGCTACAGCTCAGCGGTAGAACATTTTAATACTTGCAGAAGGTCCTAGGCCAATGCCCACTCTCTGCTTAGAAGAAGACAGGAGAGCAATACATTTATTATTAAGCTTTGCCGACAAAAATGTGTATAAGCTGTATTTGCATGCAGAAAAAATATCTTAGAGGTGAACATAAGAGGAGCCTTGCTGGATCTGATCTAATCCAACATCCTGTCCCACACAGTGACCCACCAATTGCTTCTGGGAATTCTCAAGCAGAAGACAGAGACAAAACCTTCACTGCTCTTGAATCCCTGCAAATGATCTTTAATTCAGCAGTAAAGCCAAAAGCCTCTTTTCAAGGCTGGAGGTAACAGGCAGCTAATTCAATGGAAAGTTGTGCATATTAATTAGCTCCTTGTTTGCGTTTGTCTTTTAATCATTAGCGGAGCTCTGCTTGTGCGCATGAGAGCTGATATAAACCCGACAGTTGCTCAGCTGATTGCAGGGCAGCTGTCAGGTGAGTGTTTGTGGTAAATCAACCCCTTACCTGGGCAATTAAGCACCCAGGTAAGCAGGGGGGGGACAGATGCCATCACAACATTAGCGGCAGGGACAGCAAAACCCCACTGGCTAATGCTACAATCGTAACCTGGGAGTGTCCCCATGTGCCTTTTATAACCTGCTCTTGCCCTGTAATTCAGGGCAACAACAGTTATAAAGGGGAGTTTGTTTCAATTTAAAGGATTTTGTCCCTCATGTAGCCCAATTTAGGGCTTTGCATGGGGACACTTGCGAGGCAAAGTAACTTCCACCTCACAATATCCTTGACATGGGGACGAGCACTTGGAGATCTGAAAAAACCGTGGATTCAGGGTTCAAGGGGGAAAGTGTATAATTTTAAAAAGATGGAGAGTACATAAGCTTATAAACTCAGCATGCTGTTCGCACATCGTCCACTGTGCCCAGCTATCAACACTGCAGCTCAAAAACCTTCCTGGGCCATTTCCTATGTTTGATGACGAGATGCCGTCCCAGCCTATGCAATCCAAATAATCACCCTAGTCTGTAGCATCAGATGAAATTTTATTATTCAAAATAAATTTGTTTCCTTCTCTCTGCCAAAGATTAAGTTATGTATCTTTAATCAAAACTGATACAGTTTGAAATAAGATGTTTAACATTAGAACATTTAGCTTAACAGCTGCAATTCTACCAAACCACAAGCAACTTAATTTGGCACATCCTAGTAATTCTGCCTGAATACTTCTCCTTGAAGGCACTTTACATAATTAGGTTATCTGGAAAACATTGTGGAAATGTTATCGATGCATATATCACTTAGAGCATGAGTTTTGCCGGGGGGGGGGGAGGAATTGACACAGTTTAGATTTCCAAAGAAAGAATATGGACCTCAAGGAAAGTTTACGCAACATTTACAAAACTTTGCACGGTAACCGGGTGGTATAAATGAGCTATTGGTCAATGCTATTCCACTGCATTTAGTTATCACTTTCCCATCAGGTCTCTACCCCTTGGAGGAATCATAGCTCACAAAGGCTAACATTAGACACAGATGCAGCCAGAATACTGTGAACAAGAAAACGCTGTTATATAACCTTGTGCAACCAAAGTGCTTCCAGTCACAATTACATGAATATCTATTATTCACTATTGTTCTGTGGCTGGAAAATGTGGCTATATAGTCAAGGGGACTTTTCACACTTATCTGTGCCAAGGGCTCAGTAATCCAGATTAGTTGTTAACTGGATAAATGTGGTTGTTGGAGGCACTGTGGGCCAATTGCAGTTTGGGCAGTAGTTCACATCCACTGACGCAGAATAGGGCTTAGGCATCTGCACTAAAGTTGATCTGGATAAAGCTAATCTGGATTCACTAATCTGGATTAAGCCAGGTAAGTTCAGAAAGGGCCTAAGTCCAGAACAAAGATAAAGAGGCAGAAGAGAGAACAGCGCATTCAAAGTCTTAAGTTGACTATCAACACGTAACACCTGAGCAACAGACAATTGCCTGGGCCAGAATCAGACAGAGATGGAAAACAATTAGGCCAGGAAAATGGCAGGGCTTTTCCTTCAAAGAATACCTTTTTAAAATGTTTTCATTTTCCCAATAAAGAGTGATCTAAAATTGGCCGTGGAAGTAGGGTATGAAGTGATGTCTGTTGTCATGTTGCCCCCTCTATCAACAAGTTTTCTCTTTTTAAAAATATCAAGTTGCAAAGCACCCACTACAGGTAGTAACTGAGGGAGAGCAGGAGGTGCTGCTTTGGGGATGGAGACATTCCCCCCCACACACACACCATGAATCCCAAAACATTCTTTGTCTGCAAAGCAATTTCTAATTGCTTTCAAACAGTTTCTGTATTGGGCACCCCACAACTGTTGCACCATGCATGCAAATGAATTCTAGAATGCTCTAGAACCCTTTTTATGAAGCTCACAACATTAACTCAATTACAGTCTTCCCCTCTAGGCTAAACCTTTTCTAAATTAGAATACTCACATTTTACACAACTTCTTTGGGGATTCCCCTCCCCCTTTTTTTAGAGACAACCTAAGATGAAATCAGCCTCATACCAAATCAAATGACCATCTCTACAGATTTTTCTCTCCCATCCCACAACATGGTTGGGCTGAGTGCCAAGCTGTTTAATTTGTGTGTGCGCCTGTTCAGTAATGTAATTATGATTGAATTTGTGTTCCTACAACATCATGCTGAGACCACCAGCTACAAGCTGTGCTTCTAATGCAATACATGAACCCCAGGGATGCCATTGCAGAAAGAAATGATCATTAGCTAGCTATAGCGTCCTCCTCTGATCAATAGAAATGAACTGTTTAATGGGATCAGTTTTAGAGGTCTGAGAGGCAACTGAGGCTGCTTCTCCATGGTACACAGAAGGATGCTGGCCACCTCTTTCAAATATACACAAGGATCAGCACTAGCCACATGGGTCTTTGACTTCAAGTGCTCCTCACTGTGAAAACCACACTCAGGAGCATGCCACCAGGAAACAATTTTACAATGGTCTCCCAGGCATTCCTGTCTTATGTCCAGAAACTGTCATGTAGATGCTGATGTGGGGCAGCCAGCACACAGACCCCAGTGCTATTTTTATAGGCTCTGGATATGTGTCATGCCCTGTTCAGCCTCATCAGAAGAGGAGGTTATGCCTGCAATGCGACCACAGGCTGAGGAGCAGCCACAGCAGGGCATTGCAGGCATGGAAGAGGTAAGGCCGAGCCCAGGTGAGCAGCCAGACAGCTCTGGTGATGAATCCACCAGCAGTGAGCCTAATCAAAGGCTCTCTCATCGCCTGCTTAGGCAGCAGAAGCAGGTGAGACGGAGATCAGAGTGATTAGCCCAGCTGCACCGTGGGCATGGCTCTGACTCCTCTATTTAAGAACAAGCTCACCTTGCCTCAAGTTGCTGCAGACAATGTCTTAACAGCCTCATGTTACCTGAGCTTGAAATCCTGCACTCCTTGTGACCTGCTGACCCTTTGGACTGCCTGACCCTTGCTGACTTTCTGGACTCCTAGACCGTGGACTGGAACTGACCTCGAGAAAGCCTGGAACCCTTGGGATTGAGTAGCTGTGCAAGTGCCTGTTGCCTGACCGGCCTGCGCCATAACAATATGGCCTATTTCTGGATCTACTTCCTTTGATGATTTCTCCCCTCAGCCTAAAATTTCAGAGCAAGGGAAGATAGTCTAGTCTGGGTCATCAAAATGTGGGTGACCACTGACACTTTGGATGTACTCAAAGAAAAATTTTGAGGGCAACCATTCTCAAAGGATCCTCCCATCAGTGGACACAGAAAAATGTGTATCATTCAATTTGAAAAATTGTCCCTGATTGATCAGTCAGCCATAGCAACTGTTTCCAGACTCGGATTAGCTACAGGAGCTTCTGTGGGTTCCCACTAATTTGGCGCAAACATTGAATCACCCTGAGAGTGAGGAATTATCTGGGAAAAGGGTGCACAATGAGTGACAATGAGTGGTGCACAAACAAATTTGTCCTTGCCTGATCTAAGTCTGATTGCACCCTATGTAATGTGTTGCCCCATTCCTAGTGCACTTCCCAGAGAACAGCCTCTGCATCATATGCTGAAGTGTGTGGTCCAGAATAAGGCCCTTATTCTGGATTATACTCCAGAATAGGGACCTGCCATCCATGCGCTAGTGCAGACTGTGGCAGGCAATCTGGAACAAGGCCCAGTACAGAAAGGCCCTTGGTGGCTACTGTGGTAGACTTAAGGCTCACCTGATCCATAGAGCACAGCTTCACAAGCACCACAATATTCTGATTGTCTGCATTTCTTTAAAAAACTTACTCTGGAATCTTTTTGTCTCCAAAAATGGTCAATATTTATTTATTTATTCAAATTTCTATCCCGCTCTGTAACCAAAACAACAGATTAAAAACAGAATATACATTAAAAGCACTTTTAAACAATCAAATCTAAAACAATACAAAGCATGTTTAAAATGATGGTGTCTGTGCTGGGATGGGAAATATAATAATCTCAGCCAAAGGCCAGGGTAAAGAGATGAGTCTTCACTGCCTTCCTAAATATATGTAAGGAAGGGGCATAACACACCTCGAAGGGGAGACTATTCCATAGTCTTGGGGTTATCACTGAAAAGGGTCTCTCCCCGGTGCCCACCAACCTCACTACCAAAGGCGGTGGGACAACTAGGAGGGCCTTACTTCTTGATCTTAAGGCACGGGCAGGTTGGTATAGGAGAAGGCATTCCTTTAGATATTTGGGGCCCAAATAATTTAGGGCCTTATAAGTCAGAGTCAGTACCTTGAATTGGGCTCGGTAGTAAATTGGAAGCCAGTACAGCCCTTTTAAAGCCAGTGTGATGTGTGTCCGGCTAGCTCAGTGGTTCTCAACCTTCCTAATGCTGCAACCCCTTAATGGAGTTCCTCATGTCGTGGAGGCCCCCAACCATGGGGGCGAAGCAGCTGGGAGGTGGGAGGGAAGGGTGATGGGAGACTCGTCGCGACCCCTCTGAAAGGGTAGTTCGACCCCCAAAGGGGTCCCGACCCCCAGGTTGAGAACCACTGGGCTAGCTGTTCCAGTCAGCACTCTAGTGGCTGCATTTTGCACTAGCTGCAACTTCCAGACTGTCTTCAAGGGCAGCCCCATATAAAGTGCATTACAGTAGTCCAACCTAGAGGTTACCAGAGCATGGATGACTGTGGCCAGCCGTAGTTGGGAGTAGGCACTCCTGGCCACAGCCTCCACCTGAGCTTCAAATGTCAGCGCGGAGCCTAGGAGTACCCCCAAGTTATGCACACAGGGTATCTCCCAACTACATGGACCCGAGATCCTGTGATACAAGGATATGTCTGTGTCTCCACTATGCAGCAAAGGCACCTTAAGGACGCGTTACCATGCAAGCGTTTGGTTCTCGTATTTGACCAGGTGTGGGACTGAGATCCAATGTTGCCCATCTCCACGCCATTCCCAGTAACACGTGCTCCACACCTAATCAACAATTAGGCAACTTCTGGGAAGACTGGGAAGCTTGGAGGCTGTAATAACCTCTTCTAAGTGCAGATGCTCTTCTCCAGAAGTTGCCTAATTGTTGATTACAGGCCAAAGTGTGAAGAGGCCCTAGTATTGAGGAATACGAGACACATGTGTTCACACCTATTGTTTTAATCCAACTTCAGTCCACTTTTAGAATAAGAGAACACATCAGCAAAGTGCCAAGTTGTTTGCTTTCAACAATATCAGCTGTGGGTTACATAAAGTAAAAAAAAAAATGACTATCCCACCTTTCCTTAGTCTCAGCTCCACAATCTTCAGCAATAACTTTAAAACATTAGTTGTAAAACCTGGCTCACATGTTGGCATCCCCCCTGGGTGTGTGCAGAGGAACAGAAGAGTTTGTGTTCTCTGTCCCAAAACCAAAACACTAATTCTCATAAAATTAGCTCCCTTGCTTCCAGGGCTGAAGTCTGAGCAGGAAAATTCAGCGGCATAAGCTGTTGGCTCATTAGTAATGTTGTTCATTCCATAATTCCCCAGGAAGTTATATTCCATTGATCTGAGAAAGAAAAATCCCCTCCATTTTAGGACATCTGTTTTGATTCTGTGTACACATCCCACAAGTGTTTATAATGTTTATTCAAAGTCTTCATATTCTTACTCCAAAAAGGCAGAAATTACATCAGAAGTTGCTGAAGAAATCTTCCCTTTTGAACACAAGAATGCCTGAATGCAATATATTCAGCAGTTTTAGCCATGCTTTTAAGCAAATTGCTCACAGATGCATGAGGAACTATTGTGGAAGAATAATATGACAGAATATTTTGCTCACAACAAACTGTGCATGAGCCGGTACTACAATGTGACAGCACAAGGGACCGATGCCATTTTAGATATTACAAAAGGGGAACATCATAATCCTAGTGGGAAGAAATAGCATCAACATCAGCATCTCACTAAAAACTCTGCCTCCCACTCCATATATCGCAGTTCAAGAAAGATGTTAATAACAGGCTGAACCAAAACCCATCCTTAAATTCCTTGAATGGTTTCTTTCCCCACAAAAGAGGACCCTCATTTTCTGCTCAGTCATGGAGTGCTTTAGAACTTCTTTAGGCAGCTGATGTTTTTTTCTTGCTCCACAGAAGTAGCAGAAATGCAGAGACAGAACTGATACAGAGGAAAATAATGTTGAATCCAAAGAAAATCCTAACCAGACCTAAGAACAGTGAAGCGATGTGCACAAATGTTTGGGTTTTTTGCATTTGAATTCGAGTTGAATCAAACATTTAGAATCCGAACGCAACAAAACCCGATTCGAATCCAATACATTCAAATCTATTCGTTCTGATGTTAAGTTTGAATTTGAAGATATGAATGTCGACAACATTCGTATGTGTTATACGTATCTGTATGCATTTCGTATGCATCCCGTTTTCATTCTGTATTATAAGCGCAAACATACGTATCTGTACATTCGCATGATTTGAATCATTCAAACGAATGTTTTGGAACATTCAAAATTCATTTGAATGTGAAGACATTTGAATTTGAATGTCCACATTCAATCGAATTCGATCGAATTTTTAATGTTTAGAACACGTGTTGTGAGTCAACATGAGGCTAACAATTGAAATTTTACCAGCAGCTTCAATATCTAAAGAACTTTTCAAAATAGCACAGGGAGGGACGCCTTTGTTTGCAACTGGAATCCTGGCTGGCTGACAATGGACTGCAACAATTTAATATGCTCTGTGATAGGAGACAGTTTTTTCCAGTGATGCTTGAAATTGCCACATAAACTGACGCAATTAATCTGCCATAGTTCAGAGCCAGGTCCCTGTCATTAACTCTGTAGCTTGCAACCTCAACTGTTCTGACTGTATTTAGAAACTAACATTTTATTCTGGCTTGTATTACAGAGTAGCAAGTTGGAAAACCACACATTCTGAATTACACATCAGATTACATAAGCTGATTTAGAGGCCACTTCACCAGTTTTAACTTCTGCCTGAAGAAGACTTCCAGGTGATGGGTACGCATTCAGTCCCTATGAATGTGTACCACGGTTCTGTGTTATCCTGTCAGGAGCCTGTCCTCCACATGCTAGGGCAGATGATGGCAGGCACCTTGGGCCAGGCCTGCGCTCATCTATACCAGTATACAGATGGCAGCCCCCTATTCTGGAATATAAACCGGAGTAAACCCCTTTCTGCATTGGCCCTTACTTTGTATTATATTCTGGTATAGAAGCTATTTGGCAGAGATCCAGCCTGAGATAGAGCATCCAGTCATAACAGAAGCCTGCCATCTAGGCTGTGGTCACACTTAAGGTTTAATCCAGATTCACTTTCAGAGTGAGAGAATACATTAACAAAGTGGCAAGCTGTTTCAGTGTTAAATAACTCTGAATTAAGGCCCAGTGCAGAAGAAGCCCTTGAATTCAAAAACGTCCAGAAGATCAAGTTTTGGCCATCCCTGCTTTAGAAGCTTTGGTCTTATATACATTAAAGCAGTGGTAGAGCAAACCGCGGCTTGGGAGCCACATGTGGCTCTTCAGCCCCTTGAGCGTGGCTCTTCCAGCTTAAGAGTACCCTAATTAAGTTAATAAC
>MTQE01000401.1:10939139-10969077 GCA_014337955.1 Aspidoscelis marmoratus | reverse complement strand
GTACCCTAATTAAGTTAATAACAATGTATCTACCTATATGGTTTAAGTTTAAAAAATTTGGCTCTCAAACGAAATTCAATTGTTTGTACTGCTGGTATTTGGCTCTGTTGACTAATGAGTTTGCCGACCACTGCATTAAAGAATGTAATTTCACATGTGCCCCCCTATTGGTTAGCACTAGTTAGGTGCATGAATGCATTTTTGCATTCAAATTTGAATCTATTCAAATGTTTGATTCAATTTGAAATTCGAAAATCCAAATTTTCAAAAAATCCGATTCGAATCCAGATTATCCAAATCCAGATTTTCAAAAATCCGATTCAAATCGAATGATACAAATGTGAGCTACATTCGTATCCGATTTTCTAATTCGCATGCATCCCGTTTTCATCCTGTTTGCATCCCGTTCTCATCCTGTGTTATAAGCGCGAATAGACCTGGTATTCAGATGCGACATCAACGAATCTAGTCAGTCAAATTATTCAAAAATCCACATTGGATTTTCAAAAATTCAAAATTCGCTCAAATTCGGAAATTCGGGTTTTTGAAAATCCGATTCGAATTTGAATGTCAATATTATATCCATGCACATCTCTAGTTAGCACTGGGTTCTTGATCTGATGATCCGATGCAGAGGCAATACACAGTACTTCCATCCTCATTCAAATCCCAGTCCCCATGTTTGCCCCCCTCCCAAACATGCACACACTGTCAATAAATGTAAACGTTTTATTCAGGAAGGCATTTTCAACAATGTTGCTGGAAGCCTAAACAGGTATTTAATTATTATTAGTTTGCAGCTTCCCTTGGTTTAAAGTTGAGTTATAAAAAAAAGGTCATTTTTAATTCTTCGTTTTCTTTTCTGTTTTTCTGGGTATTTTAGTGATGCTCAGCTAGACTCTTTTAGTGTTCTCTTGTTCCCATGGTGACTACAGTGATTCCCAGACTTCTTTAGTGTACGAAACCAAGAAATACATTGTGTTGGCACATTTGGATTTTCAAATCTTCTTGTTCCAAATTGGACACAAATATGTCTTTATACAGGGCACCTGCTGAGTTTATTATGTCCCAGTGAGATTATTAGGACTTTTGCACAGCCTAAAGCCTAAGATTATGAACGTATTAAAAGAATATTCACCACCATTTTCTTTTAACTGAGACCTGCCTATTATTTAGATAACAATATCAGGAATTGGGGGGAAGCCATTGTGGCATAGCAGGAACTGTAGATCTACAAACACAGCTTACAAAATGGCAGAATTGTTTTTCCCCAAGCATACCCTGACAAAAAAAGACCAGGATCGCAAGTGGGTATCTGCCAACATTATGGTAATCCAGGAGAAGTGAATCTGAAGAATCAGCATAGAGGATGCTGGATGGCTGCTTCATCCCCATGTTGTATCCTAACCCAGAGGACTGGGCTATGTACATGCTATGCTGATCAGCTTCATCTCTTTCCACAAAGTTCCACGCAAAAAGATGTACCTGAAGAAGGGCAGGGCCACCCCAAAGCTCCCTCATTTTGATGGAGGAACTTTCACAGTTATATTTGTGCTTTGTGGTTAGATTGTTGGACTCTTATCTAGTAGTCTCCTGGTTCAATTCCACACTCCTCCATGAAGTCAGCTGGATGACCCTGGGCTAGTCGCAGCTCTCTTTCTAAGCTCTCAAACATCACCTACCTCACAGGGTGTCTATTGTGGGAAGAACAGGTTTGTCCACAGCTTTGTGTCCCCTTGCGGGTGAGAAAAGCGAGGTATAAAAAACAACTCTTCTTCTTCTTCAAAGGTCCTGTGGGAGTCAGCTTTATCCAGCCCCACAAGGGGCTTCATTTGAATAAAGCCTAAGGCAGCAGGAAATTATTGTCTCTAGCACTAACCTGGTAAGGAGAGTTACAAGCTAGATTCAACATTGGGAAGGAAAGTGGCTCAGAACTACCTTATAGAAGGAAGCATGTAGCTTGTGCTCTCATTCTATCTTTTTATCCATCTTTTCTAACATTAAATGTCCATAAGAAGGGTAGGAGTAAGTGAGTATACAGGGCACATGGGAGACTGTTTTTATGAGAACAGCTCTGGACACATGTCTAGCAGCATCTGCACCTTCAGGATCTTTAAAGGGCTAAAGGTTTGTTTTAGCAGATGGTGCAGCTGGGAGCCGATCCTCAGGGAAGGAGAAATGACTAAGGGCTCACCCCCATGCACTATATACTCCGAAGGGAACCTGAATTCACCTTGGAGCATCCTCATGCAAAGGCTCTAATCCGGGCTACATGCGGAACAAATCGCTCAAATCTGTGGTGGTAAAAAAAAAAAACCTTGCAAACTGAGAATCGGGAGGCAAGCGCGGATTATCTTGGAGGCATGGGGATGCTCCCAGGTTATTGGGGGAGGCGACTGGTGCCTGTGGGGTTTTGCCTGTGCTCATTGTTCCTGTCCTACGCCCTGGGTCACAACTGTTTGGGAATTTCTTTAAATAAATTTTGGATGAAAGAGAAATGATGTTGGCTCTCATTTGTCCTACAAGTGTCTTTCCAGCTACAATTATTACACTCCCTCTTCCCTGATTGCCAGATTGGCAAGCTATGTGTGGGTAATGGCTTGGTTTTGCACACGAGCGCTGCTTCACCTTGATAGGTGATGCACACATAGTTTCCCTGCACCAGATGCAGGATGAGAAGACAAAGTACAGAATTCCTCGAACCTGTTGTGCGCCCGTGGCTTCCTTGCACCAGATGCAGCATGGGAAGACGAAACACAGAATCCCTTGAACTTGTTGCAACTGGAAGCGTGCCGCTGTCGTGCGAAGGTCTGCACTGCTAAACTGTGGTGACTTCAGGCAATGAGCTGCTTTTCATCATTACGCCCTGATTATTAGTTTGCTTTTGTAATTTCACAGTTTAATTAATAATCACTTGTAAACTTCCTTGAACATGCTGTATATAAATAAACAGGTGAAGGAAAAGAAGATGCTGATAATTATTTGTTCTAAAGAGAGCAATAGAATTTTCTATTAATGGCTGCAAAGGCCAAAACAACTTATAATCAGAAATCTTCAAACCTTTAAAATTGTGAGAAATGGATTACTAAGGTTTAGGCCCTAGTACTAAATGACTTCACTATTCAGAAAAATAGGATGCTGGGTATGATGGTTCAAATTGATGGTTAATTTTTGTAAAAAAAAATCATTGGTTACTTCATTTCATTAGCTAAAAAAATTCTTTGAGGCCTTCAATTTTAAATTATACTTTATTATTAACTTTTCCACATTTAAAATTCTAATTATATGTAATGTTCTTTAACTTTTTAATTGTTACAGGATTTTGAATTAAAGTTATAGATCTGTTTTATTAGTAAATTTACTATATGTTATACTATTTATTGTATTTTTAAAATATTTTATTGTTATGTTTATACTATTATAATGTTGCTACCTTAAAATAAAAAATAAATAAATTGCTTAGAGGTTTGGGCACTACCCCTGTCTAATGGCATCCTCACTATTCTATTGCTATTATAATTACTGCCTTTCACCCTTTTAATAGTTTTATTATATATGCTTCCATTTTAGTTCATAGCAATACATATAGAATTCTTATATATAAGAGACAATGACAATCATTGATTGTGGACCTTTTTGCACATACCTTCCTTAATCCGGGTTTAGAAGATCCGGATCTTTGGCATCTGGTCCTCGTGGAATCTGGTCCTTGAAGTTCCGCATCGTGGTGGGGACTCCATGGGTCCGCACGGGCCATCTAGCACCTGATCATAGTGGGTGCTAAACAAGGCCGCTGTGTGGCTGCCATAACACCCATCCTGAGCCTCTGGATTGAAGACACCATTAAAGGAATCTAGTGTTAATCTGGATTTCAGGGCATGAAGACCCCATTAAATCTGAAACTCATCAGCTCTCATGGGTACAGCACATTCAGAATGAGGTCCTAATGGGGTCCTTAAGGGACTGTGTGTGCAGAAGGCATGCAGCGGAACCATACCAATTCCGTACCTGTTGGGTTCCTAATGGGGTCTTCGTTGCTAGTGCAAAAACAGCCTGTATCTCAGTCATTAACGATAACTCATTTTCCATGCATTTCCTTATAATTTATAATACAGAGTTTGTGGGAAGATGTTTTTCTTTAATTTGGTAACACTTCAAATAAGGGTGTCTTTATATTGTTTATTCCTTACAGCATTCATGATAATGTTTCTTTTTTCAGTTATTATTTCATCAGTCAGTACTCCCCAGTTTTGTTGTGCCATTATCTTCTGTTAAATTCTCTCTTGCTGAAGTAGGTAAACTTACTCCACATTAGAATTGATACCTCATTTCTAGAATTTTCTTCTAAGCATTATCTCTAACTTTGGGGTAAATACTACCAATATCCTTCCTGTGATGCAAAAGCTGTAAAAGGCCACATTATCATAAGAGGGTTTTGTTTGTTTGTTTTAAATGACAATATTTAAGCTGAATGAAAGTTTTCTTGAGCCAATGATGTTGTAATTTAGAGAAATGCAGGCTTATGCCCCTCTATGAGTCAATGAGCTACTTAATCATCCCTATTATTTTTAAGAATTACAGAATCAAGTAATGACTCACATGTATGGAAGAGCCTTCTACACATCAAACTCTTTACTATGGTGTTTTTCAAGGCTCCTTGCATTTGATGAAATAATCAGGCACTGAAAGATGAGATGAAATAGGAAGTATTGGAGACAAAATTGCAGGAGAGCCCTGCCTGGTCTTTGTTCTGTGGAGGAAAGAAAAGATAATAGGTATATACAGAGGTTTAAGGATGCATCTAGATGTGATAAAGAGCAGCCTTCAGTCATCCAGGGGGTGGGAATATCAATTACCCGTGTTCCATGGTGGCCATTTCCTGCCTCAGCTCCTGAAGGGATGCTAGTGGCACCCTATCCCAGCCCAGTGCCAGAGTTCCAGATGGATTTCCTGTACACTGCTTGCTTTCCAGGAACTTTTTCAGATATTGAAGAGTTGGCTTTTATACCCTCCTTTTCTCACTCTTTTAAGGGAATGCAAAATGGCTAAGAAAGCTTCCTGTTCTTCCCACAACATAAAGCCTGTGGTGTAGGTGGGGCTGTGAGAGTTCACAAGAGAGCTGTGACCAACCTGAGCTCACCCAGCTGGCTTTATGGAGGAGTGTGGAATCGAATCGGGAAGCCTCCAGATATGAGTTTGGTGCTCTAACCACAAAAGTAGTGTCCACCTCTAGATTGGTTTCAGCACCTTCGGAGGCACTCTTCAGAACCTCCTAGGTGTGGGCATGCCTCCCCTGCTGCCAAATTCAAGCCATCTCCTACGGCAGCCTATGTAAATACAGCCTGACAAAGGAGGATATTTTCAGGCTCCAATTAATTCGGTTGCAGCCTGAACTCCAAAAGTGTGACAAGAACACTGCATGACTTTGTTTCTTTGCCATTTGCCTTTTTTAAAAATAATATTTTGCACATCCTTGCTCTTCCCCCAATAGTAACGTAGCTACACAGATGGATGCCTCCAGACGGCATCTCTTGATAGCTAAGCAGCACCTGCCATGGCACTGTCTTCATGGGTTTGAAGTCACACGGGCACCCAGGGGTCCAGAATGCCTGGATGTGTTTGCTGTCATCTCCATACATGAGCAGTGGATGGAGTAATCATGGCAGCTCTGTCCAGAAGTAAATGCACTATTGTAGGAAAACCCATGACCAGCGCTGGGCTTTTAGGATCTCTTGGGGGAGGGAAGCGGGGTTATGGTGCATTTGCAACCCCATAGTCTAATAAATGGGAATTTGCTGTTTTATAAATAGGAAGAAAAGTATCCACTGCCTGTTATACTTACATCTTTCAGAATTGCTCTCTTTATATCCAGACACTAGTTTTAAAGAGGGAGAGAAAGCCAAAGAATCTGGGAGGGATTAAAACTGGACTGCTACCAACACTGCTTAACGGCTCTGGGAGACAAGGGAAAGCAGGATCTCAGCCATAGTTTCTTGCATGGAGGTTGGTGATACCCACCATACAGCACCTGTGAAATGTCTGTTCCTTGTATAACGGTGAAGAAATCCACACGTGGAGATGATACACAAACAGCAGATCAGCTGTTTCGTCTTTTACTTGCAATAAACACAAACTCTGCAGCACCAGTGATCAAAGCACCATCAGGATTCCACACAGCTTCTGAGCTGCCCAGAGGAGATTGAGTATGGCAAATCTCTCTCATTAACATGCCAGGGTCCTTGACAGGAGAGCTTATGATCCTTGCAGGAAGGAGGCCAAGCCAGGCAAAATGCCTACATTGGTAAAGTATAGCTCACATGAGCAGCAGGAGCATTGAAGGTGGCAATACATGTCAGAAAAATGGGGCTGAAAAGGCAGCACCTCCTTAAGGTGTCATTTCTCCCACCACTACGTTAGCTTAGAAAACGAGTCCTTTCTGTGAGCCAAGCATAGTAGAGAATATAGGTCTCAAACAACCACCCACCTGGTATGAAAAGTGATCAGACAACAAGAACAATTTGGACTGCTGTCCAACTTTTTTGCTTCTTCCAAGGACAGCAAAATGAATAAGCACCAATAGTGGATGCTTTGTTTATTTTATTCAAGCACCAGTATTTTGCACTTTTATTTTCATTTATAATTTTAATTATTAGTATAATGCTTCTTGTTCAAACTCTCAAAACAGTTAACAAAAAGAATAAAAACAATTACAGTAAGTTTTCACTTTAGTGATTGATAGCTCTAAGAAGGATGGGGTCACAGAGTAGGATGGGATGAATGTTAGACTTCATTCTTTTTCTGTCTGAGGCCCTGATCCCAGTCATTAGAACAGCTACTTTTACAATATCATTCCCCTCCTCCCATTAAATTAAATATAGGCAGTTCTATGAGCTGGGGCGTAGGAAGCAAAAACAATGTGAGATCATGCATTGATTTCATGCCAAGTAAATAAACATATAGACATTTAAATGATTATTTTCTTGTACAAATAAAACCCTTTGTGAATCTATCCATAATGCAGGTACTGTAATTGATAATCTGTGAGCTAAACCAGACTTGCTAACTAAATATTGCAAGAAGAGAATAGTTTTGAACAGACGTGAGCTTTTGCCATTCTCTGTGTTTATGGGGCTGAGTGAGCTGGAGTCTGGATTTGAAGGCATCCTTAACTAAATGTAGTGGAGAAGAACTGAAAATTGAAGCAGGCGCAGAAGAAAATCAATTTCCTACTTGCAACTGGCCTGAAGGGATTTGGCCATGCTGTATAAATACACCACCATAACTGTAATGTCAAGTCATGGGCAGGGGAGGGGTGGATAGGGGAATACGTTATAAGCCTGAGATTTTTGTTTTTATTTTTTTTAAAGACAAATAAGGGATGGTTGGGTGAGCTACAATGATAACATGAGAGGAATGCCCATAGAACACTGTTAGCTTTTAATTTATTTGCTTAATTAATTAATCAATTTCCATTTTTATCCTACCCCCAAAGGACTCAGGCCATGTTACAGCAATAAAAGTTTGGTCTGTTGATAAGTCATTTGCCAGTGCCAGATTGTGGCCCCTAATTTATTTTTGGTCCCTTCGTTCTAACTGCAGTAAAAGATCCAAATTTGTTCATAAGGAAAACTGTAATAAGATACTAATCTTTTCTGCTGGTACAGGTCTGTACATCCATTCCTGTCCTTTCACATTTATAAACTGTTTTGTGGTTTGGGGTATATTTGCAACCTACAATATGAGAGAATAGGGTGGTTTGGAGAAGGCTGATAACAAGGACAGGACAGACTTGACGCTGATTTGGAATGAAAATTGGCAGTCTATTCAGAGGCTGGAGGAATATGTTGGTCTCCCTGGTTACTCTGTTGCTAGCTTAGAGTTGCTGATCTATGATGAAGCAAAGAGAATTCAGCATGCTTAAATATTATGAAACTCGCATCAGTTGTCTTCATTTCTGAAATAGATAGGACGGAACATCCTTTATCTCACTGCAAAAGTATAAAAATTTATCAGCAAAGATAGGAAAGCTATGTTATTGCCAATTATTGGTGTTTTGAGCAGCAGGGTTTATTTTTTATAGTTCTGCTTTGTATAGACACATAGTACCACAGAACCTTTGGATCTTGTGTTTTACACTTTTTTCATTATATCTATATATTTTTAGGGATGTGCACCATTTATTTTATTTTATTTTATTTTTTTGGCATTCGATTTGTATCAAATTGAATGCAAGAATATTCCTGTTCGAATAGATCCCCTTCGAATGTGGTAGGATTCGAATTCAATACGTTCCATACTTATCCCATACATATCTGCTACGTATCTGTTTGGAACACATCAAATCCACCCTGAATCCACTTTGAATCCTCTCTCAATCCTCTTCGAATCCACTCTGGATCCATTGCAGATGCTTTCCCACCTCCCAGGTTCACAAATGTAACAAACTTTCGTACAAATGTTCCAAAGCATTCCATTCGAATTCTAAAGTCAGCCTTTTTAATGTGTCAACATTCAATTCAAATCTGAATGGGCAAATTTGGCTGAATTCATACAATAATGAATAATACAAATATTCATGCAAATCCCTATATATATTATTTATGCATATTAACAATAACTGAGGCTAACTTTTAAGCTTCATCTAGTGAAGAGGCCCTTAAGCAATAAAATCTTGGACCACAGTAAACAGGCTGACATATCTGAAAGTATTTTTGGTTTTGCTCAAAGAAAAACCTGAATTCTCTGTCATGTTTGGCTGTATTTCTGGTTATACATGTTTATAGGTCTATATTTGGAACAGTAACCAAAATATTATTCATGCTTTATTTAAAAACTCCAGCCAAAACAAAAAATTTTGAAAAATGTCCTTGGAAAAATGTCCTTGCAATGACAGTTGATGAGATCGATAGCCTTGCTTAGTAGGAAAGTCAACAATGCAATGCAAACTTGGTTAATTCCTAAATATGTTGTGCAATTAGGTTTGTAATATAAAGACAGATGAAAAGACTGATGCCAATAAGGTCTCTCTAGCTAGCTGTTTCACTACTGGTGTGAGGACTTCACTGCCTCATGGGCATCAGCTACCTAGAAAGACCTAAAGCGGTCATGGCCAACCTATGACACGCGTGTCACAGGTGACAAGACAAGCCTTTTGGGTGACACATCTGCTCACCCTGGCACCTGGCTGTGTACTGCTTGCTTGTTCTTGAAGTGTGCGAAATACCAGCTATCAATTGAAGATTTAGCAAATGAAATTCAGCCACAAAAGTCACTAATGTAAAGAATTATTTGTTTTTGCTTTTAAAAATTACATATATCAAAAATTTAACTTTTTTACTAGAGCTACAAATATCATAAAATTATGGAAATTTCTAGATCTGACACAGCACTTGAGTTAAGCTAGGTTTTCTTGCAGATTTTGACACACCAAGCTTAAAAAGGTTCGCCATCACTGACCTAAAGTGCAGCAGGAGGTCATTTTGGGCCTTCTCATCCAGATTACGCTCTGTCCTGTGCAGACAAAAGAGGCCCTGAAGAGGACCACGTTCCAGATTAGGGATAAGTGCATAGTTACCTACTTCAAAAAATGATCAAACTATTTATCTGCTTGTAGTTGTACCTTACCTCATACTCAGAGGGTGAAAGGTGGGTTACAATTAATACTGACTTATAAATAAAAAGGATTATATAAAACCTATAATTGAGGTTTTTTAAAATCTAATGTTCATGTAGATGCAGAAATAAAAGAATTTGGCTCTCACCCCTAATCATTTGGCCAGGTATTAATGAAGTACACTTGTGCACAAATGCTGATGGATCCTTTGTCTGGGAATACATATATATTGCACAGTATTTATTTAGAGCCTGTACGTCTTTTTCTTAAATCTAATTGAATTTTTCCATTCTGCCCTTGACTTCCTTCCTCTCCTAGATTAGAAAACTACCACCATGTGGGGAAATGATATTAGAATCACTAGCAGGGAATTAGAACCCAACTGGCACCCTGAAGCCTAGCCATGGTACTTCCCAGAGAGAATATAGCCTAGCAACTGAAAACACACATAAAATGGTTTCAATGCATTCATTTTCTCCATTCCCAAGTTAAAGAACACTGTCAGCAGGAGATGTATATATTATGACGCAAGTCGTAACCCAGATAACATTTTGTGCACATATTAATTGGGGTTCTTTAAAATTCAAGTTCATTATAATGCATTTACCTCCTCTGTCAATCAAATCACAACACTTCCTCTTGCTTCTATTTGGTAAATACTATGCACAGTTCTACCAGACTCCAGCTAGTCCAAGGCTGGACTCAATTAGATTGCTTTGTTGTTTTAAATGAACCTTAAAACCGTGCAAGAAAGACTAATACCTACAGCAAACATAGGTATGTCCCTGATGCCAAGGACCACATAACAATGATATTTCTTATTGAACAGAGCTTCACCAAGACACACATTTCTTGGTACCATCTCCTAGTAAGATGCTACCTGTCACCTGCAATTGAAATGAAACTATTCAACATTTCCCAGCAAAGAAGCAGACCACAATACCTCAAATGCTCTCTTCTTGGTCCACTGGTGTTTCTGTGGGGGGTGGTTATGAGTGGAGTGGACAATATGGGTAGGAAAGAAAATATCCAAGATTGCTTTGTCTGCACTGGCTACTGTATTGGATGAGACACAGAGAAATATACAGGAGGAAGGAAAACTTTCAATAGCAAGAGTACCCTGAGCAGCAAGTGTCCCAGAGTAGCAGTCTCCACTCTAATTAAATGCTGTTGTTCTATACCAGTGATGGCCAACCTATGACACGTGTGTCACAGGTGACACACCAAGCCCTTTTGGGTGACACACATGGTCACCCTGGCACCTGGGCGTGTAGTGCTTGCTTGTTCTTGAAGTGTACGAAATACCAACTTTCAATTGAAGATTTAGCAAACGAAATTCAGCAACAAAAGTCACTAATGTAAATAATTATTTGTTTTTGCTTTTAATAAAATACATATATCAAAAATATAACTTTTTTACTAGAGCTACAAATATCACAAAATTATGGCTATTTCCAGATGTAACACAGCACCCGAGTTAAGCTAGGTTTTCTTGCGAATTTTGACACACCGCGCTCAAAAGGTTCACCATCACTGTTCTATACCCTTATCTGACTAGCTGGACTACCACCTACTGGAATAGATCAGTACCACATCCAGCAAACAGGTGTCTTGATCTCACAGGGCACCTAACCTTTAACACTGGTCCTCTTCCAAAATTATTTTCCTTTATAACCAGCAAGCCACTTCAAAACGTGAGCAGAGATTCTATCAGGTATGGCAATAAAGACATCAGAATACTAGAGCTAAATTTAAAACTGTATTATCTAAATTAATTGAACCTGTCACAAACAACTACCCTGTTTAGGCACAGGAGAAGCCTAGGAGGAAAATTCAGATTCGGGGCACTGTTTTGTGATGTGCAAAAAGCAAGCAAGCTGGGCTAAATTATGGGAAGAGATGGTAACACCCATATATTTGCTTGGATACAGATCCCTTTTTCATGCCTTTGAGCAGCTTCTGCTTATTCTTCATTCTTTTCTGCAAAAGAAAGCGGAGAAAGAGAGCAAAATTATGGAACTTACAGCAAGTCTTACCTAACAGTGCTGGGCCAGAAAGCTTCTTATGTTAATAAAGTGTTTCTAGGAACTATAGGCAGGTACTGCTGCTCTGAAGGCAAAATTATTCAAGCTATTATAGGGTGTTTTTCCACTGTCACTAAAAGTACCCATCAAGTACCCATTAATGGGTACGAAATGGCATTTTTGTACCCATTAATGGGTACTTAATGGGTACTTCTAGTGACAGTGGAAAAACACCCATAATGGTATGTAGGGGTAGAGATACTGGGTTTGAGTCCCCACTCAGCCATTGATACTGACTGAGCAATTCTGGACCAGTCACTAACTCTCAGTCTAATGTACCTCATAGAGTTGCATTGAGGGGTAAAAGACGGGAACAAGCACTGTGTCTGCCATCTTGGACTCTTTCAGAAAAAAGGAAAGAGATCAACGCATTAAATAAAGTAGCCTTTGATTACCTCCAAATGCTTTAGACTATAAAATTTACTTTTATTTATATTTTCTATCCCACCCACCCTATACCTGAAGTTTTCACGGTGGGTAACAATAAATACAGAGAAAATAGACTGGCTAACAATGTAACAGTGCCTGCATGGGGAGAGTATGCCAGTTCCTCAGACGTCTAAATACGTACAGCAACTGTTCCTAATGCATCTCAGGCTCAATCAAAGGCTGTACAGCTTTTTTCAGACCACAGCAGCGGTGCAGCATTCAACTGAAGTCAAAAGATGATTATTCAGCATCTTTTTACTATGCATTTTCCATGGACTCCTGTGCTACTACTGCAGGCGATGGAGCGTCCCGTCTGGTGGGAAGGAGAGCCGCTTTCCAGGAATGGCACAGATTTTCTCAAGTCTGGAAGCAGCTTCAGAGGGAAGGCTATTCCACAGTCTGGAGGCCATAATTGAGACAGGCTTCCAACAAGGCCTTACCCCCTTAGCTGTTGAGCATCACCCCTTCCCTTTTATCTCCAAAAAGACTTTGTGAGATAGGTGTGTGCAGTGCTTGTGGGAGCTCCTAGGACTCCCCTCCTGTGTGAAAAGCAACTGATTACTCTCGAGTCTGACTAACGCTAATGACTTCCCTAATACTACTTGGAGCAAAACTGAATTTCCCATATGGCCATTTTTTCAGTTCACTTGATTTTTTGTGACAGGTTATTTGTATTTCTATGCCACCCCGTACCCAAGGGTTCTCAGTGTGAGTCACAACAAAGCTAATAAAAATGCAATTAAAATGAACTGACTAAAACTTTTGTCATATGAATTTCTCTCCTGCTTGAGGGATATCAAAGCATCTCCTGGACTTGTGTTGTCTGACGCACCTTGCCAGTACAGCTTTCACCCTTTCTGTGAAGGCCAGTTTTGCTTTTTTGCATGCAACTTGCAGTTCCTGTTCTTTTGCATTAGAGAACAAGGGAGACAGATGTTAAAAACCGCCTCTGAAGTACAGGTTTGTAATTAAGCATAAAAAGGAAGAAAGAGGAAGAAAACAAAACTGAGTTACAGCTTTGTATCTCCTGCCTCTGTAGCATATGCGAGAAGAGTAACCTAAAAATTGATGAAGCCATGCTTCCCAGTCTGACAGCCTTAATTTGGATGGAAATGGAATGTTATACCTTGCTGTGCAATTGAGGGTCCCTAAGAAACAGCTGAGAACAACCTCAGATATAATCTAATTTTAATGTATGTACTTACCCAAGTGTGGAGACACAGACATACTCACAGCAAGCAGCTTTGTGAATTCACGGAGATTTGCTCCATGGCCATTAAGAATAAATTCATAGCTTAGTAAGCTAAACAGAATTGCTTCATTCTCTTCCTGGTTATTAACTGCTGCATGTTAGTATTACAACACTTCATTTCACCCAGACAGGGGATACCCTGTTGTAAAAGAGAGGATTAGTTGTTATCACCTACACAAATAAACCAGGCACACAGCTGCAGCAAACAAAGCAATACGGCAGACAGATTGAGACCAAAAACACTCCCCACAATGCAAAAATAAATCAATGTCAAGTTCGCTATACAGCCAAATAATCCAAATAAAAGCAGATTAAAAAGACCAACACAGTAACAGCGCCTGAACGGGGAAGGGATGTTATTCGCCCAGACAAGATACACTCAGGCTGTGTTTACACGTAAGTTTTAATCCAACTTCAGGCCACTTTCAGAATGAAGGAATACATCAGCAAAGAAGGCAAGCTGATTTACTTCAGCATTATCTAACCCAGAAGATCCACCTTTGAGTTAGATAAGGCGGAAAGACAATGACCGTTTAATTCTTTGATGTTCTCTTCCATTCTGAAAGTGGACTGAAGCTGAATCAAAACCTAGGTGTGAACGCAACCTAATTAGTAAATAAGGCGCATCTTGCAGAAGGCGGGCTGGGAACATACGCTCCAGCGTCTCGCTTGCAGAGGTAGCCTCCAAAGTGAAAATCAAGTGAAAACCTTGCAAGAGGCAAATGACCACGAGTCCTGGGCAAATGTTAGCTTTCCCGATTCCCCGTTTGATCTAATTCGCCTGCGCTCCGCCTCAGGAGACACACACAGCCCTCTTCGATCCCGTTCCCGGAATGTCACGTGCCCAATGCTCAGTCCTTTCCCAGCAAGCAAGGTGAGCGGCCACAAGGGGCGCTATCGGTCGCATTTCCCCCTCGTCCCGGAGCCAACGTGGCCAGCCCAGCCGAAACTGCCCAAGAGAGCCTCTCGGGAATCACATGCTCGGGAAAGGAGCCTGCCTTGCCTTAGCCAATAAAGGACAGGAGACCTTCCGGGGCTCTGCCCCCATTGGAGTCAAGGCTTTTCACTCAGTCTCCGCCGTGGGCGGGGAGGATGGGGGCAACTTTCTGCAAAGAGATCTGGCCTGGGCAGGTCTCGGCCCTTGTGGAGCAGAGGGGAAGCGTGATAGTTCCTTGGAGAGTCAGCGCGCGTTGAAGGGCTTCCACACGAGACGCGCGTTTCTTACTGAGAAGGTGCATTTGGAGCGAAGTCGCTAGTAGGTCCGGTTGCAAAAAGGCGCTCCCTTGTAATCCTGACTCGTGTCTCTGTGGAAGGAAGGAAGGGAGGGAGGGCGGTGGGGACGAAGGTCTTTGTCCTCTGAAAGGCCTGAGCGGATTTACACGCCTCTCTCCTGGCTGCAAATAATTTGAGGTAGATTATAGAACAACATGAATGTCGCTATTTCGTCTTTTTTTTGGGGGGGGGGTACTGCTGTCCCTTGTGTTCAGCTGCCTGTTTGGCTGAAGTTCAATAGGTGTTGCTTTATCTTGAAGGTACATTGTGGGGGAGTATTTAAGGGTGTTTCTCCACTTAGCACTAAAGGACCCATTAAGGGTCCTTAATGGGTACTCTGGTGCTAGTGGGAAAATCCCCTAGCACATTAAAGACCCATTAAGGACCTTTAATGGGTCCTTAAAGGGTACTCTAGTGCTAAGTGGAAAACACCCTAAAAGGTCTGTGAGGCTGCTGCAGTGAAACTATTTCCGTTAAAGCAGTGTTAGAAATTGGGGGCTTATTTCGGATTATAGTCTGGAATAGGGGACTGCTAGCCATATGCTAGTGCAGAATACAGCAGGCCCTGGGTGATGTTTGCTGTAGTCTGCACCAGCAGGTGACTGTCCAGGAATTCCAAAATAAGGTGGAGAAAGGGCCTAGCAAGGTAGGAGTCCTGCCGTCTCCTTTTCCAGTAGGATCCTTTCTGTATCTTCTTCTCATGGAGCATCCCATTGAATATGTGGCCGCTTCAGAAAGCCACTGTGTGGCCCTTGTGTTACCAATGCTTCTCTGATCCACCTTTCCTAGCACAATGTTCAGCAGACTGATGTGTCAACATAATTACCCCGAAGCCTCAGAGGCACCTCAGAGATGCCTTGTTGATCACAGCCTTTTTAAAACATGTGAATGATGACTGGAATGATGACTGCTTAGTCCAGAGCGGGTGAGGGGTTGGGCAGATTATATTTTAAATACATTTTAGTATCTATGCTTTGTTCTATGCTATAACCTGTCCTGGGACCTCCAGGTGAAGGGCAGGATACAAATGTTATAAATAAATACAAGCAAGCCTCCTAACAAGTGGGGACACAGCCAATTACGGGACTGGCATGTTTTACCTAATGCACGGATGGCTGCAGGACTCTAGAAAATGCTTTGTTTCTTTTCAGGAATGGCTCACAGAAGTGAAGGGCAAAGCCTTCAGGAAGAACTGACCTGTGCTATTTGCTATGATTTATTCCGGGATCCGGTCATGCTGGAGTGCATGCATCATTTTTGCAAGGAGTGCATCCAAAGCTATTGGGAGAGCTCCTCCAAAGTTGCCACTTGCCCCCAGTGTCGACAAGAGTTTCCCACACGGTCCTTCCGTCCCCAGTATCTTGTTTCTGGAGTAGTTGAAACAGTTCGGAGGTACGCCTCTGAGGAGCATCAGAGAAACATGCAGGTGAGCATCTTCCTGACAAGGTGCCCTGATTCTTGGCAACCTAAGTCATGGCCTGTTCTGATCAAATTGTTAGCAAGTGTCCTCAGTTATTATCAAGCGTAGATCTCCTTGGATGAAATCATCATGATCACTGGTTCTAGTGACAATAAAATGACAAGAAGCTACAGGGTTCTTTAGGGCGGAGAAATACCATAAAACAGTTTCAGGGACGCAATGAGTGAAAAATTCCAGGATAGAGGACAGAGATAGCTTTTCTGACAACGTTTTCTAAGTACTAAAATATTATCAATTTCTCCTACGACCTTCTTTGAGTATTATTCTTACAAGTAAATTAAATGTAAATAACAAATAATAGGAAGAAAAATGTCAAGTCTTCCATTTTTAGTATATCTAGAGCATAGGACTCTGGGAATATAGGAAGTTTGGTGTGAATGAGACCAATTTTCACCTGTCTCAGTATTGGCGGATCTTTAGAGCATCAGAGAGGAAGTTTTCCTCAATTTTCCTGGGTATGCCAGGGAGTGAAGATCCCTTAGGCTGCTCCATTCTGCTTTTGTGCAGGTTAATATTTTGGGGCATTCAGGAAATAATCTTTTAACTAAACAAAGGAAATGAGGTGTCACATTATTGAGTGGGTAGGTGAGAATAGGCTAGTACATAAGAACATAAGGGAAGCCGTGCTGGATCAGGCCACAGCCCATCTAATCCAGCATCCCATCGCACACAGTGGCCCACCAAATGCTCATGGGCATCTCAGACATCTTAAAAACTGTCTCTCCAGACTGAAGAGGCCTAGACGTTGCAGCCTGGTTTCATAAGGGAGGTGTTCCAGCCCCTTAATCGTTCTAGTTGCTCTTTTCTGCACCTTTTCTGTGTCTTCTTTAATTAACTCTTTCTGTCCATTACCATCTAAGGGTCCAACTGCTTTTCTGGTTGGATTCCTACTTCTGATATACTTATAGAAGTTCTTGTTATTTCTTTTGATGTTTTTAGCAATGTGCTCAATCTTTCTTAGCTTTCCTAGTGGTCGTCTTGCATTTGTGTAGATTATCACATTGTAGCAGATGAAACAAGGCTGATTGGAAAGTTTTGTTGAACCAAGGTATTTAAAAGAAAATAGGAAAGCATCTTAAATATTATTAGGCCCTTTCTGCACTGAGTCTTATTCTGGATTATTTCCCTGAATACGTGGAGCCTAATGTAGTCTGCACAAACATGCGAATAGCAGCCCTGTATTCCAGAATATAATCCAGAGTAAGGCCCAATGCAGAAAGGGCCTTAGTAACAGCAGCAGTAGGATCTTACTATTATTTTTTCTTAAAGAGCTTAGGCGTATCTTTTTTTCTCAAAGCAACATTGAAAGTAGATTACACAAAGAACAAATTACTGGTCCAAGATCCAGTCCTGAGCTATTCTCTTTAGAAGTGGCAAGTGTGATCTCAACAATCACTCTCTTGATGTACATCTCGGATCTAAAGAAGATCTGCATGGAGTTCTTTTACTTCACCTATATATGTTGTGTTTGTAGAAATGCCTAAGCGAAGCCGTTCAGTCTTGTCAAACAGAATGTGAGAAACTAATGAGGATGAAGCATGCAACTGAGGAAAATATTTGCGTCTTGCTGGTAATTATACTTTCCCTCTAAAAGTGCTTTGTTTTGGGGTTAAGTAAGAATGGCTGTGATGCTAAAGTGAGTGAGAGGTCACTGCAAACATAGAGGTGGATGGGGAAAGTCTCTCAATTTTAATTGGAAAGAAAAATGAGTAAAAACAGAGTTGCCCTTGAGTGATTTATCAATCCAGTCAGATTTCAACAGGAATTACTGTTATTGTTAGCATCTGCTGTAATGGATGCTTTAAATCACAGGGAAAAAGAAGAGTTGTAGAAGAAGAGTTATATCCTGATTTTCTCACCCATTTAAGGGGTCTCAATAGTGGCTGACAAAGCTTCCTATTCTTCTTCCCACAACATACACCCTGTGAGGTTGGTGGGTCTGTGAGAGCTCAGAAAGAGAGCTGTGACTAGCCCAGGATCACCCAGCTGGCTTCATGGAGGAGTGCAGAATCAAACCCAGAAACTAGCAGATAAAACTCTGACATTTTAAGCGTCAGATGAAACCACTAAATGAATAGCAGACACTTTAGAAGTGGCATAGTTATTTGCTCAGATAGACATTGATCTGCTGTGATCCATTTACTTGCATCATTTTTGTGGCAGGGACAAAGCAAAAACGGAATCAGCAAATGTACATAGAGAGGCATCTAATCAAGCAGAGTACCTCATGTCCTTTCTGCACAGAACTTTAATCTGGATTAAGGGTCCATGTAGTGTGCATTCTGGGCCTCCCAGTCTACATGTTAATATGGGTCAAGGAGATCCTTTCTTCCACTGATCCAGCTCTGGCTGCATTAGATGGAGCCTAATCCAGATTGAGGCCCTTAATCCTGATCGCTGGTAGTACTGTTTAGTTGCTACTACCAGAGGGACCAGGGCTCTGATCTGGAACAATGTAGGCTTGCAGAAGACACACCTGTGCATTCCGGGACAACCTGGAGGTGCACAATACCATGCTATAAGACACCCCCACAGGCTTAGGAAATTTCATTCCTAGCCATCGGTGATGTGAGTTGGTGACTGCAAAGCTCATGCAAACTTCACAGTATGCAGATAGCTGATCCCTATTCTGGGATGTAATCTGGAATACGACCCAGTACAGAAAGGGCCCTTGTTGCCCCAATTTTTCAGGGGGAGTGCATCTGAATCCTGATTCAGGTTATATCCTTGGGCTGGGAAGTCATTCCCCTAGGAGTGACTTTTTTGTGTCTGCATTGTGCTTTGTTTCTGAATCGCTCAGCCTTATGTGTTTTTTCCACATTGGTGCAAGACACAATCATCTTCCTGTGCCACGTGATGTAATGAAGAGAAGTTGTATGTGCTTTGCCTGTTGATCATAATTCTCTCCCACTTTCTTCGGGATCTCTCCTAGCAGATAGCAACACAGAAGTTAATATAGACTTCTGCAGAGACCTGTCTTTCAGAGCAGTACCAAAGGTGGAAGGAAAGCTGGTTGCTCATTATCATACAACATTAGAACCAGGGGGAGATTTTCTGAAGCTGATGGGCAGAGAGTTAGAACCAGCAAGGGATTCTCACTATCTATGAAATTTACCATCAGAAGAGGTGATGATAGCAATCAGTTTGGATAGCCTTAAGACAAGATGCCTCTAAAGGCCATTTGGATTGAGTCAAGAGGAGGTGAAGGTTTTGACTTTGTCCTCTGCCTGAGAAGTGATTGGTGGGCCACTGTGTGATACAGGATGCTGGACTATATGGGCAGTTGTCTGATCCAGCATGGCTCGTCTTCTGTTCTAAGTTGGAACAGTGAGCAGAAGTTTTTATGCTGTGTAACAGGAGAGCCTAACCAGCTCCATTTTGGCCTTAGAGGATTAACATCAGAAGTAAAAATGTTCTTGGGGAAAATCAGCTTGTTACATTAAGTCTTCTTTAAGACTTTAATATAGTATATTTGGTCTTGGAGCAGAGCCACCTGTTACGGGATGGCTTATTTTGTTTTACTATAAGAACCTAAGTCTTTCCATTTTGGCCTAGAGATGGTTAACACCCAAAAGTGAGAATATTTTCCCAAGTGAAAATCCAATTAGTAAGTGGTTGAAACGCTCACACCTTGAAGATAATACACCTGTCAGGGAACTCAAAAAACACAGATAGGGCTAATTGCAAATTAGTACCACCAGGAGACAATTAGGGGTGTTTGACTTAAAGCATTCCACAATTGACCTCAGTTTGTTTGTATCTCATTGGTTAACACTATAGCATGTGATTGTCTAGAGTTAGGATTTAGCAACTGGGTAATAGCCATTAGAGGATTCTTCCATTCCTGATCTTTCACCTTTGTATCTTGTCTGTTCCTGAATTGCTGTTTGATGCTAATGAAACATAAGGCCTGTACCTCATGTATTTTGCATGAAGAATTCTTTTATTTGCCTGCATCTTGTTTTATTTACTTTTGTTCAACTTCTTTTTTAAAAAAAAATAATAAACCAAATAATGCTACATTGTTTTCCTTTGGTCTCCTGGAGTTAAGACCTGTAAGGTGAGCCTGAGATATCTCTGATAAAGGGCTCAGCTATGCTCCCTATACATGGTGGCATAGCGAGATCTAATATCTTGGCAAATCAGTGATTTTTTTTTTTTTTTTTTTGCAAGATTAGGAAGATCTGGCCTGTTCCCACTTTGTGAGGATTTGTTTATTGAGGAGTGCTGGAATCTGGGCAGCTCCTAGAATATTTTTTTTTGGGGGGTGGGGGAGCAAAGTACTGAAGAGCATAATTACAGAGTTTGAAGATGTCTCAGGCAGGTGGAAGTCTGTGGTGAAGCCCTTTTGATGAGATTGAAGTACCATTGGAAAATACTGACAGGCCACCGACCCCTTCGAAGTTGTATGTTTCCAAAGCTGAAGAACAGGAGTGTCTGGAGGAGGAGAGAGCCTGAGAGTTGGAAGGGGGAGCCAGAGAAGTCTTGCCAGCTCAGAGGTGGAGAGTGCTTCCTGCGGATCCTGATGACAGATGAGAATGTGTGCTGGACTCTCTTGTGGCCAGCCACAAAGCTACAGCTGAGCTTTTGGCGGCCCAGCAGAAGCAGTGGCAGCAAAGCAATAGAAACCCTGAGCCTCAGTGGGTTAAAAGGAATTTTCCCAGCTACAAAGCAGGGGATGACGTCATGAACTTTATATCTCCTTTTGAGGGGTCCTGCCAGTGTTATGAGGTCCGCAAAAGTGCCTACATTGACATCCTGTAGTCCTGTGTGTCTGGGGAACTGGCTGTCGTGATTGCTGATCAGCAGAGGAAGGGAAAGGTTCATTATCGGGACTTTTGAAGGCTAGCCCAGCAAAGGTATGGAAAAACCAAAGGCTACTGCACGGAGTGAAAAGAGTCTGGCACCCTGGTGGTGCTGAAGGACAGGAAAATAGCTGCTCTTTTTACTCAGGCTTGAGAAATGGAAGGCTGAAGAAAAGGAACCCAGGGGAAAAGCTGTGCAGCTTTTGTGGTTGCTCCAGGCAGGGAAAGCCTTCCTTGGCTTAGCCCTACTGTCACAGCCTGATGCAAAGGGTGCTACTTGATACAAGCCTGTAGCCTTGCAGACTAAGGACGTCTAAGCTATGCTGCACATCTAGCTGAGACCAGCTTGGGTCATGCCTTCCCATTAACTGCTCTGTAATAGCCCTTAGAGGATCATTGGTGCTAGTGACTACATAAGTTGAGTTTTTCATTCATTATGATTTGTTCACTTTTAAGAGTCCAACGGGAGCAATGTCAGGCTAATGAAAAACAATATCCAAGAATTGTCTCGTTGCCATTTGGAAAAGAGTTACATGTCGATAAGAGAAATATTAGGCTCTTGGGAGTACAAGAACTTACTAGAGCATAGTAAACTAGTTAAATGGGCATATCCTATGCAAGAGCCAGATGGTTCATAGGACCACTGGAGCAGGCGCTGGCTTTGGAAGGTTGCCAGGGTTTGATTTTAAAAGTATCCCTCTTTTATGGGTCTCCACCTTTCCTTCTGTGACTTGGACGTGGTGCAGTAACTTTGTGTTTGAGTGTACCAAGCATTTAAAAGATAACGCTCCATCTGCAAGCATTTGTTTACTCTATTTAGTATTCAGCCCTTAATGTTCTTTCTGAACACAATTTGCACTGTGGTCTTTGTGGTACTCAAGCGAACACAGTTCAATAGCCATACTGAAATAATTGTCAGGGATATGTAGAATTCCATCCAGCCTGAAAGCAGCCAGTGTCTGTAATTTAAAAAAAAAAACCCTGGTTTTTATAATGAAACGTGTTATTGAAATTAATAGACACACTTTACAAACTTTTCATTTCCAGGTGCAGGTATTATGATTATTTTTTTCTGAATATTCAACCTTTTGGAAAATGAGATCCATTATATTTGGTGTCCCTTGCGTACATTTGCTTGCTTTTGAAAGCTGTTCTTGGCCACATGCAGTTAAATATACAAATGTGTGATTTAGATGTGTTTTGACTGTAGAAAATGGTACCTGAGTAATTACAATACTGCTGAAGTAAGACTGAATACGTCCATTTTGGTCTGCTGTGAAGAAAAAACAAAAGCTACATTTATAACAAGTAGCTTTGTTCAGAGCCCAGCTTGACCATTATCCAAACTCTGCAAAGAAATGCCCTGTACACTTGTAAACTTCCTCTCCTCGAGCTGAAGGAAATATGTTTTCACTTTTGCATTAGAAGTGCTTAGAAAAGTCTGGTCTATTTGGGCCAATTCCACACTGGCTAGTATACTGGCACATCAAGCATAGGAGCCTACCTTTTGCACACTCGTGTGGTCTATGGGAAGACCTGCTCCCTTAGACTGGCCAAAAGGTTCAGAATGGCTTGGTCCAGTGTCCTAGTAATCCTGATATATCAGACCACCAAAGTATGCAGGTGCCACACTTCAGCAGTTCAGTATACCATGGAACTCATTGGGCTGGTACAACAAAGAATGTCAGCACAGTAGGTCTTCCAGTGCTTCAGAGTTTCCAGAGGCCCCAAAGGTGTCTCCAAAGCTAGTGTAAGCTTTGGAGCCAGAAAAGGGGCTGAAACAGAACAGAGTGCCCTAATGCAGACAACCTTGTTCTGGTCCAAGAGGAATCCACTTAGCAGAGTCTGGCCTACTTGGTCCACTCTACTAAAGGTAAACACAAAAAGGTCTATGATTGGATCTCAGTTCAACAGTGTAAGACAGTGATGGCGAACCTTTTGAGCTCAGTGTGTCAAAATTCGCAAGAAAGCCTAGCTTAACTCGGGTGCTGTGTCACATCTAGAAATATCCATAATTTTCTGGTATTTGTAGCTCTAGTAAAAACATTATATTTTTGATATATGTATTTTATTAAATGCAAAAACAAGTAATTCATTACATTAATGACTTTTGTTGCTAAATCTTCAATTGAAAGTTGGTATTTCATACACTTCAAGAACAAGCAAGTACTACATGTTCAGCTGCCAGGGTGACCATGTGAGTCACCCAAAAGGGCTTGGTGTGTCACCTGTGACACACGTGTCATAGGTTGGCCATCACTGGCATAAGATATAAGTTGCATTCCCCACAAAATACGTGTTCTGTCATTTCTCCGTTACCTGGGCAACCTACAGTTAAATTAAATCCCCACCCCCCATTTCATGGAACTGGGAAAGAATGTCTGTCAACTTCAAAACAAGCCAGAAGAGTCTCTTAGGTCAGTCAACCATTTTTTAAATTTTTTGCCAAAATTGCAAATTGTAATTAACACCTCCAAATTAATTCATTTGTAAGTTGTCCTAGAATCAAATTGCAGGCAATGTAATGCACTAAATTGTTTTGCAGAAGATGGGTGCTGGAATGCTGGCAAGCCGATTCCTTTTACCAGATTCATGTGTTCCTTCTGTGTTAGAAATGGTTCATGGCATTTTAAAATGAGTGGTAGATATGGAACTACATTTGTCAACATCTTCAGAGACATTTATCTCTAGACACCTTTGCTCTCCCTGTTGGCTTTTCAAATATAAATTTCAGTAGTTGCTGTTGGAAGTAGGATGGCATCTGTCCTTGTTCTGGCCTAGCAAGGGTGTCACGAAGACCAAGGAAAGTCAGAAGTGATAGACCAGAATTGTCAAGGGGTGGATGCAGTAAGCTGAGAGTGTCTTTTTGCAATCATTGTACTTAGCAGGGAAGGAAATTAGGATTGAGTTTTGATGCAAAATGGGTTTGTGATGCCTAAGTAAAGCCTGCAAGAGACCTAATATTTAATATTTTGGTGACAGCTGAAGTCAGACTTTTGGCCTGCTTTAGCAATTACCACTTGGCAGGACTGAATTGACAAGTTGCAAATGATTTCAACTGCTGGAAGGCCTAATAAGAATTTGAAATTATCTCTAATCTTTCCTAATTCATTGTCAGGTTCACTATGGAAACTCATATTCATTGTGCAGCTAAAGCTTTCTAAAGAATACAAACCAAGTAATGAGACACTGTCACCATTGTGGGCTTTGTATATCATTCTGGTCACTTCATCTGAAATGGCAGAGGGTGGAAATGGATTAGAGATGGACAATAGGAATGATTACTTCTTTGAGAGGATTACTTTGTTTTTGTAGTGAGCTATGAGAATACAAAAATTGCTGTGTTTATGGGAGACATATAAGCAGGACAGAATAAAGGCTGTAATAGGTGTTCAGGACAATTGTCAAGAATATGAAAGGGAGCAAAGGCTTCTAATTACTCTTCCCTGTCTCTAAGGTGCTAATGAATCTGAATAGAACATTCTGCCTAACACATTCTGCCAAGCTGCTGAAGTCTGCTCTAGATCCTAGGTCATGTCAGCACAAGGCTGCCTTTATAGGTTTTAAGTCTGCCAGTGCAAGCCAGTGGTGCCTCAGAGGTCAAATCGCACCACTGAAAATTTCTAAAATTTCATCACCCGATGTCCCTTTGTAAAAGCAAAATCTGTATTTCAGCTAAAGGTTGGTAGTGTTTTGCTAGTCTGTTGAACTGTGTTGTAAGCTATCAGCAGTCACCATTATGAGTGGCTGAATCATAGAGGCAAAGTAGGAAGCTCCTCCCCAGACCCCATAGCTTGTAACTTGAGTCTACTCATTCATTTTCCTTCACACGTTTCATTTCAGAGTTAGCTAATGTGCACATAGGCCATTACACTTACCTCAATTCTTATGAGGATTTGAATATAACTTCATCCTTCAACTTCACCTAGCATTAGCATGACTTTTCCTGATCCCCATTACATCTTCCTTTTAGCTGCTTTGCTATGCACACACCCACACACACACATCCGTCCTAGTGGCCACCAGCTACCAACTGCAGCCATATATCAGGTCTGAAGTGGAAGACAAAATAGAAATGCTCTAATTCCAGAGTGAATAAAGAGGATAAAAGCAACATAGCTCAGAGGCATCATAAAGTGCCCAGTAACAGCAAAACACTAAAGCAGATGTTTTACTTATCCGTGATAATAGGTTTCTCTCCTTTTTTCATGTCTTTCAATATTGTCTTATGTTTTCTGAGAATGCTTGAACTTTTTTGCTTTCCAGTGTTGTAAAGATGATGCTGGGTTTGTTTATTTGATTAATTTATGGTTAGAAAACCTCTAGTGATCTGAACTCAAAGATACGAGCAGAATTTGAACATCTTCATCGGATCCTGGAAGAGGAAGAACAGGCTGTGCTGATGGGACTGGCCAGAGAAGAAGAACGGTGGCTGTTGAAGCTGGAGGGTGACTCTGCCCAGCTAAACATGAAGATATCTGAGTTAAAAAAGACCATGGAATCCATAAAGCAGAAGTTTGACAGACTGGGGAGTACCCTACATCTCGAGGTAAGACCACCCTAGTTTTGCATGAACCCATTTTGCATGGTTTCTCCTATTGTAGATTTTGCAGTGCTGGAATTTCATGGTGCATTTATAAGATTCCACCCAAATCACATCCTTCCCACAAATTATCCTGTATGCAGAATGAACTTGGTAAGCACCATACAAAATTGGGCAAATACATATAGGCCCTTATTGAGCTTAAATGAGATGGAGTTTGGTCACTATGGCTGTTTCTGCACTTGGGCAGGGGGAAGTGGTCCAGCTGGAACCTCTCTGGAGCAGTTCCAGGTTGGAGCGATCGTGCTTGCCTGGCAAAAGGCTGTCCACAGTTGAAGGATGTGTTCTGGGACAGGCCCTGGGCTGCCCTTCACCACTCTGAAGCTTGCACAAGTATAGAGCCTGATCTGGGGGCCCTGACAGCTAGGGACTAAATTTTCTGGCGTCTGAGCCCCAGGGGGGCCTACTTCAACAGCACAATTTTGTGTGCTGCTTAAATGGATCCCCCTGCTAGATCAGAACAGGGAGGCCTCCTTGGCCAGGCTAGGCTGCTTCTAGTGCAGACCCAGTAGCCTACCAGGGACAAGGGCCTCTCTAATGCTGATCATAATGCAAAAAAGAGGCCCAGAAGTGGGCTAGACCTCACACTGTATCATTCCAAAGGTAAGTGCAGAAAAGGCCATCTAGACCAGTAAAGACTGACAGCAGCTTTCTAGTATAGTATTGGCCAAAGTCTACCCTTTCTGTGCCAAGAAATGATGGGAGTTGTAGTTCTGTCTCAGAATGGTCCTGCCTGCTGTAGAGTATCAGGCAAAATATCTGTCCCAACCAGTTTTTGAACCCAGATATTTTGCATACCAAGTCTTTCTCTCTTTTTTTGTTTACATTTATATCTCACTTTATACCCAGAGTGAGTTACAACAAATTAAAACTTAATGCACAGGAAGTTAGAAACAGTGCTAAAACAGATTAAAAATTTAAAATAACATTTAAAATTTCAGGTTGAGAAAGGAAGAGTAGATTATTTAGTTTAACTAACGGCTTGTGTGAAGGGGGACCTCTTCACCAAATGTATAAAAGTATCTGGCACACCTTAATGGAGAGGCTATTCCATAATACGGGGGCTGTCACCAAGAAGGTCCTGTCATACACTTTCACCTCATTTAACTTCTGAGAGTAGTAGCATAGCCACTGAGTCCTCCTTGGCAGATTTTCAGGCATGGAAGAGGCATTCCTTTTGTTTTACACTTAGCTATAGTCTTCCCTAAAATGCTATTCAGATTCTACAACTGTGGAATGAGACTCTTTCCTTCAATACATTTTTTTGCCATGAGCCAAACCATCATGGAAATGGATTGATATCAATTCAAAAGAAGGAAGGAAGCATTAATTATTTCTGAGGGATTCTGATAAAAGCAGCTCTTTTGCCTGGAAGCCAGTGGATGGTGTCAAAGATTACATCTCTTTATGAAGCCTTCCGTCAACCTTTAGCTTATCACTGGCATACTTCTCTTTTGTAGAAATCAAGGTCTGTTGTGTGACTTTGCCTTATTGATTTGTCTAAATGTGACTCTATCAGGCTGTTCTAAGGCCATGAGAGGTGGTGGGGGGGAGAGAGATCCTTTTAAAAAAAATTATAAAAGCTCATGCATGACTGATTTGCAGTTGTAACTTATTATACTGATTGTATCTTTTTGCAATTTCAAGTTCAAGCTGCTTTGCAGGAACTCAGTAGAGCGGAAAAGTGAAGTACATTTTTTTTAAAAAAATGCATTTACTTCCCAACTAAGGTTGGATCCAAAAATAATTAAAATCTACAAACAAATGCAATGTAATTAGGAATGTTGCAATATCTGTATGTGGGGTGTATTCTGTTTCAACAGTGAAGCATATGAAGTTCCGAATCCTGGGTTTAGATGTGGGGTTTTTTGTAGTAGTAGTAGTTTTTCCCTTACTGTGACATCTGTTTATCTGCTCATGGTTCTCCAAGACTATTTGGCATTTGAAACTTCATTTGCAGTTTTGCTTTAAGTTGTCCCTGTGTCTGTGTAGAAGCAAGAGAGAGGGCTGCATACTCATTAAGGGATATTCATTAATTCTCTGTGTTTCTCATTGCAGGTGGAAAATGTGTCTTTTAGGTATGTGTCTGAAAAGAATGAAAAAAACCCGTTTGTATCTTTTTATGTTCCTTCACTTTATGATTCTTCTTGGAAAGAAGGATGAGAATTGTTCCATTAGTTTGCAGAAATGGGGCAACTTTTCTTAGCTGGACATAGTTCAATTCTTTTTTACGTATGGAATTCGGCTTCCATAGAGTTTGTGATTATTTGCTTCTGGTTCTCAAGACAGAAGGAGCTCTTGATTTTAATGGCCATCTAGCTAAGGTTTTAGTAAGTGATTAAAAGAAGCCTTGACGGAATCAAGGAGTGAGGACCGATGAATTTAACTAGGGGTCTCGCTTCTTTGCTCTTCTGCATCTGAATACACTTCAGCTGTTACATGGGCAAAGACAATTTCTGTGGCCAGATCACATTCATAGCTAGTTCCAGATCCAACTCAGGGTGCTTATGTTGACCTTTAATGCCCAAAATGCATGGAACTTAAATAGCTGACAAAGTGCCTCCTCCAGTATGGATCTGCCTGTCAGTTGAGACCTTCTGGATGGGCTTTCCCTGACATGAGGAAGTTCATGGATGGAATCCAGGAGAGTGGCAGCCCCAGGCTTTGAAACAGTTTTCCTACGGAGTTATCCCAGGCAGCAATAGTTTCCAGTGCTAGGTGAAAATATGTTTAGCACAGCTTTTGATAATAATTAAGATTTTTGTTTCTCTTGAAATTATTATACCGTTTATATGTTTTAATTCTGCCTTTGTTAGCCACCCTGAGTTGAAGTATAGCGTGGTATATGAACTGATTAATAAACAAAACTGTTACTTCATAAAGCTGGGAATCCAGTGGCCTCCTCCGCAGTCATTTTAATGGGCTGTATAACATACAAAAAAGACTTGGCTGAAAAGCTTCCTTCCTGTATTTTGTCTTGCTTAGTAGACTTGTTACTTTTACAGCAGGTCAGCCATGCCAGTGAAAGCATTGACTGCCTTCAGTAGAGAGCAGCTCAAGGATCTCTATGATGGACCCCTCCAGTATGTCTTTTGGAAAAGGATGCTAAAATCGATCAGCCTGGGTAAATTTTCTTCTGGCATCAATATGGGAGATAAAGCAGTAGAACAAAGTTGATTATCTCAAGCCTTTCACAGATATATTGTCTTTAATGTGCTCTCTTCTCACAGCTCCTGCTCCACTGCACTTGGACCCAGAATCTGCCCACCCGAACCTCATTCTTTCCAGAGATTTGACCGCAGTGACGGAGACCAAGATGCCACAGTCTGTGCCCAGCACTTCCCGACGTTTTCTCCAGAGTGTGAACGTGCTGGCCAGAGAATCATTTGATAGTGGCAGACATTACTGGGAGGTCTGGGTGGGCAGTAAGACCAAGTGGGACCTGGGGGTGGCAGCTGATTCTGTAGATCGGACAGTTAAAGTGAAACTGTGCCCAGAGAATGGCTACTGGACTGTACGGCTGCGGGAACATTCCCAGTATTGGGCATTAGCTACTCCCTGGGTACGCCTTAATCCCCAGCAAGTGCTGAAAAAAGTGGGTGTCCTGTTGGACTGCAGAGCAAACAAGGTGGCCTTCTATAATGCTGAGGACATGTCCCTTCTCTTCACCTTCCATCAGGCCAAGGCGTGCAAGTTCTACCCTTTCTTTAGCACATGCTTCAGTGATGGTAAGAATGCAGAACCCATAAAGATCTGCCATCTGAATCTTTAGGAACACTGTGAAGTCACTGCATATAGTAAAATCCAATCATATAGTAAAATCCAATCCAAGCTACCATTGCTGTGCCCTTCCTTCCCTCAAGGTGCAAAATGTTCTCATAGACTCCTTAACGTTTCCACCATAGACTGCTTTCTGTTTATCTCAGCCATGATTAGGAAATTAAGGGAGCAGTTGCTGTTTTTTTGTGAAAACCACTTTTTGATTCCCCCCCCCTTAATTGCACAGTTTCTTAAACCTTGTGAAAGAATTTTACAGGGCCAATACTGTTCAAAATCAGTTTTGACTAAGTAATAATAATAGAGTTACTTTAACATGATGATTTCGTATATAGAGATGACGCTATCTGCTGTTTAAAACCACCTGTTGGTGTTAATTTCCATGGGGCGTTTTAATCTATATCAGTATTTCGCAAAGTGTGGTATGCGTACCCCCAGGGGTACGGGAAGAGTTTGGTGGGGGTACGCGTTGAACCAGAGTTTAGTGGGGATCACATGGGAATATCCACTGTACCGTGCTTAGCTGCGCCCACAGAACAAGGAAAGAAATAGGCATGTTATCACAGTTTTTACACAGGAACTGGGGCCATCGTATATCGTATCGCAACTCATTATGGCGGGAA
>MTQE01000401.1:10904189-10930238 GCA_014337955.1 Aspidoscelis marmoratus | reverse complement strand
TCAGGTCTGCAGATAGTTGCCTCTGTTCCTCTTAAAAGTGAATCTCCCACTTTGTTGGGTACCATCAAGTCTTGGGTTGCCAGTGCCCTGCTCCCAGGCAAGACAGGGGATCGAAACGGCATCCCTTTGTTTTCCAGGCTGCTTCCATTATTATTGAGCTACAGCCCCTCCCAGACAACTTTTTACACCATGGTTAATAATGGAAGCAGGTTAGAAGCAAGACTGTGCTCACAGAGGCCCTTCCTGCACTCGTTTTAGATGGGGGATTAAGAAGACTTAATCTGGATCATGGGCCTCCCATCCACATGTTGATGTTGATCAAGGAGGTTGTGCCCCCCATTGGTCCTGCTCTGTCTACCCAAGATCGAACTAGATCCAGATTAAAGGCCCTAAATCTGGCTCTCTAGTGAGCCTGTTTAATCCGGTCCACAGGAGGACCAATCATGGGAAGTGTGCAGATGGCATGCCTCCATGATCCAGAACTCCAGTGAGGCTGCTTTTCAGTGGCATGCCAAACCACATCACCAAAAAACACACACACACCCCAAATGCCTAGCCATCAGGGGTTCAGAAGGGCAGCTGCAAAGCTTCACAGATGCTTCGAAGGGTGGGCCAGATGAGTGCAGACGGTGCTGATCTGGCCCACCCCTCCACATGATTCAGATCACTGGGTCTGACCTTTCTGGATCCACTGATCCATATCAAACTGAGGTAAGTGCAGAAAAGACCAGATACACCTGCCACTGGGTAGCGATGAGTTAATAGCTGGGAAAACAGGGAAACAGCAGCACAAAACAAGTTGTCTATTTGACAGAGATGGTTTAAAGGCCTTTGCCGCTTCCAGCCTGCTGCAGAAGCTGTCACTGTAGTGGCTTGACTAGAGTATTGGTCAAGCATTCAGACCACTGCTATAGCTCACTGGGGGGCCTTGGCCAAAGTCCTGTGTATGACGTGCTTCAGAGTTTGTTTAAGGATAAATTGTTTACTGCCTTAAACTTCTTGGAGAAGTAGATTTATGGATGGAAAATAAACTGTCCTCCTTTAGTGTACCACCAAAATAAAAATGCTTACTGTTACTCTTGTCAGTTTTGCAAGCTGACGTGTTGTCTCCATTGTTTTTACAGTAATGCTGAAAACGCTTCATAAATCACTTTGTCAACTAGTATTGAACTTTTAAAAGTTTCTGGCTGTGAAAACAGGAATTGCCTTCTTTTAAGTTGCATCCTCATGAGACAGAATTTCCATTTTTTGGGCGTAGGATCTCATTCAAACAGTAGAGGGCCCTGCCTGCTAACAGAACATAAAAACTGATAATATTTTGTGCTGGACACTTGGTACATGCCTGTTATTTTTGGCTTTATATGCTTCACCAGTTGCTCACAGAATTATTCCACTATGCAGTAGGCTTTATTAATCAGGTTCAGATATGAAAAAACAAATCGCATTTGCTTGTTTGTTTGGTCACAAAATTTTTCTACTACTCTTCATGACTCTCCCAGGGTGATGTACCTAGAAAGGACAAAATAATATATAAAGATAAAAGATAAGCAAAGTGAAGCAATAGCACATCCCCCCCCTTTGTTCTTCTGCTGCTGCTACTCTGGTTTCAGAGAGAAAGAAAGAAGTTGTGAACCAGATAATTTATTGTTCAGAGCATGGGCAGTATTAGATAAAGTATCTTTTCCCTGATCTCACACAAACAAAAATAAATGAGATGGAACCTGTCTCTCAGCAGAGCCATTATGCCATAATAGCTCAGTTACTGCAAAGGAACCTCAGAATGCTATGGCCCTTACTACTATGGGTAGGTTTTTTGGCCGCTGTTGGCAATGAAACCACTTTCTGACATGCAGTTGTCATCCATTTCTAATTGCATCCAATTCTGCTGCCATATGTTTAATCTCGTATTTGAATGAAGAATGTTGATCTTGGATTTTTCCCATTTCTGTCTGCATTTTGTTTAATTTGAATGTTCATTACTGCACCAACCATGCATTCAGTTCTGTCTGACATATGGTCCTCTGGAAGGTAGGGCGGACAGGCAGTCATGGGTCTTATGTGAGCTACCTTTACCCCCTATCTCAATTTCCTACAAAAGTGATAAGAGTTAACTCTGAGGCTGCCCCCTGTGGGTGGAATCAGCATGAGAGCAACATCCAACCAACAGGCCAACCTTAACCAAGAATTCTCAGTTACATAGTAGTTGGAGGGTTATAAAAGTACACAAGTTTATGTTTATTTTAGAGCTGACTTCCACGCGAGAGAAAATATTCAGTCACCTTTTAGGTGGGTACAACTAACTGAGGGGCAATTTGTTTTTGTATTTCTACTGTATCTTGGCTAGATACTTCTTAGTGTCCAAAGTTTTTGCACTATGATAACCTAAGGATAACCGGTGTGTGTGTCTTAATGTGCCAGTGCTTAAAATGGTAACTCAGCAGATTCCTTCAAAAGGAAATAAAAACTGACTGAATATGAAAGGGCCATAATACGTTAGCTTCCCCAAAGACAACCCCAAATTAAGTACAGTAGGTTACTGACTCAGAGGTCAGTAATTTTTTTTTAACTTTTTCTCAGAGGTGTAAAATTCTTGCCCTTTTGGGGCACTGTAAGAAAGAGCATATTGCATTTCATTTTTAATGTATATCTTGCTTTTCTTCCAATAAGAATATGAAAGGGAATGATCTGCTCGCTTCCATCCCATTTCTATTTTTGCAAAACCCCTGTGAAATAGGTTTGGTTAAGAGGCAGTAACTCACTCATGGTCGTTCAGTGAACTTTAATTGCTATGGGGAGTTTGAATTCTAGGCTCCAGCATCCTAGCAGAAATGTTCCTGACATGACCTTTAATGAAAACGTGTGGAAGATTTTGGTTCCATAGTGTGTTTCTTAATATAATAGATCATTCCCCAAACCTGGGTTGATTGTTTGATGGAGAACAACACAATTCCTAATACAGGTTTGCTAATATTTCCATTGCTGCATTCTTTAAATACAGAATTCCTGGCCTTAGGCAGTAGCCCTGAATAGAGTTCTCAGTATGTGAATCAGCCTATTGGGTCTTTGCACATGGCCATAACCTGGAGCCAGAAATTACTGTCTTGTATTCGGTGGCAATTAGAGGCACTGCATTTCTATCTTCTTATTTATCTTGCTCATCATGATTCTCATTTAGTGTTCAATTCTACCCTCTTTGTTTTCTGGAAATCATTACTTTGCTTTTGTAATTTGCAGTTATTGTTCCATTACAGACAAAATAGCTTAGCTGAGCAGTCCAGCTTGCAAACAGAACATTAAAACAGCATTACTAGCATCAACAAGGCATAGAGAAGGATAGCCTATTATGGACTTTTTTCAATGCAGAATGTTAATTACTTTTTAAGTGGACTATTTAATATTTAAAATTTCAGAGCAAGATGACAGACTGACCTTATAAGTAATTATAACAAATAAAACCTATTAAAATTTGGCTGTTGATGAAATTTCTGCTAGTAAATTTCTAGAGTACATCTGTATTAAGTATTGGACATAGGGTAAGTGTCAGAAAGGCTGCTCTGAAGTCAGTAAGCTTTTTTTTTCTGCAAGTTATATCAGTTTTAGATTTTAGCAAGCAACAGTCATTGATTCTAGGTAGCGATGTGCTAACATATTTCTGTAGCAGTTTGGTTCTAAGAGAACCAAACTACCCCTGTGGACAAACAAGTTATATTCAAGCCATCTAGCCTGGTTCTAACAAATAGGTCCAGCAATCTGCAAATGAATTCATAGACTCCCTCATCACATTCAGGGCCTACTACTATGGTTTCCTGGCACGTTTAGCTAGCCTGACTGCCAACTGTAGTACCACATCATGTCTCAGGCCCCCTACTTTTTTGAGCCCAGTCTTCCAATTGCCATGCTTTCCTAGAGCAGTGATGGCCAACCTATGACACGTGTGTCACAGGTGACACACCAAGCCCTTTTGGGTGACACACCTGGTCACCCTGGCACCTGGGTGTGTAGTGCTTGCTTGTTCTTGAAGTGTACGATATACCAACTTTCAATTGAAGATTTAGCAAACGAAATTCAACAAATGTCACTGATGTGAAGAATTATTTGTTTTTGCTTTTAATAAAATACATATATCAAAAATATAACTTTTTTACTAGAGCTACAAATATCACAAAATTATGGATATTTCTAAATGTGACAGCACCCGAGTTAAGCTAGGTTTTCTTGCGAATTTTGACACACTGAGCTCAAAAGGTTAGCCATCACTGTCCTAGAGCCTGCATATTAGGTTTTTTGGAATGAGGACCATGATCCTCCCAGCAGGCTGAGCATGGCTCAAACACAATTGGTCAATTTCTTCCACATGAAACTGATACATAGGCAAACCTGACCAATTGTGGCCATGTTTGGCTTGCTAAGAGCTAGGAGGATTATGATCCTCAGTACTGGATGGAGAACCTAGTAGACTGGATCCAGAAAAAGCAGACCAATTAACCTGCTGAAGAATCACATGGCTACCAAGTTAAGAAGTCCATGATACAATAGGGGCAGACTGTGGACATAATTGGGGTAGCTGTGTGATGAGGTGGTGGTCAAAGCAAAACATTTTATTACAGAACCCCTAGCACTGTCCTATTTCAAATAAGGTTTAATTAGAATCAATTGACAGATCTCTTAATTCTGGCTGATGCAGTAATTGTCCCATATAATAAATTTTGCAAATAAACCTTTGCCAGGCTGCATTGTCTTGAGATTCAATTCTCTAGCAAAACTGAGAAAGATGAACAAATTAAAAAATGCTGTGCACATGACATCATCTTAACAGTGTTTATTCGCAACACTGAAGCCTGGCAAAGGAGAAAATATATATTTGAATGAGTAGAGAAAATGGGAGAAAGGCACAAAGTGTTTAAAGGTGTTTGGGATTATAGCTGGGCATAGGCATACTGCGTAGGGTAGGGAAATTATCTCTCCTTTGATTGCTCAGGGTTCTTTGTTTCCCAGACTTTTAAAACTTCCCTGTAATCCTGAGGGTTAAAAAAGAAATTATGCAGAATGAAAGTTGAGCAGCCCTTAATTCTGAAGAATGTTACACATGGTTCTCTAAAAGCCCTGTTCAGCAATTTGTTTAGATTCCCACAACTAGGATTGGAGTAACAGGTTTGGACTCGTGTCAGAGTTTGGGAGAAAGTGGCTAATATCACTTTTTGGCTAAGATACTCTTGTCTGTCAGCAACCTTTTCAAAGGGCAAGATTATGTGGAGCATTTATAGAGCTTAAGTCTTTCAACAAGGTTTTCAACAGACTTCATTGGCAAAACTTAGAAATTTGGGGGGATGGGAAGCTGACTGAAGGGACTTGGCTAGATGGATAAATTTTTCATGGTTATCTAATCCTATTATACCCCCTAATCAGAAATATATTGTTTTGACCTAGTTGAGCAATCAGTTTTATTGTGGGTGATTTTTATTTTAAAAACCTGGTAAAAAGTATTATATGTTCTAATGAAAAGTATACAATTAAGCAATCCAAATATGTAAAAAGGGGAGAGAAGGATAGAAAGAAATAAGACAAAGATGGTGAATTATGGAAAGCAGGTTCATAATCATTATAATCTCAAAATTTAAAGCTGTTGAGAAAATATGCATGCTGGGATCCTGTTGTCTATAAAATTCAGTGAAAAGCTTCCAGTTCTTTCTGAATTGACCAGCTGATGAATGCTTCAGTTCCGTAGAAAGTTTTAAATAAGAAGTTTATTTCTTAAGTTTAATCTTCAGCATAAGAAGAAAGTGTAGGCTTCTATTTCTGCACATAAAACCCTGCTGCCACTTGCCACCTGACAGGATGGGCGGAAGCCACGCAGGGTTGGTGCAGCCATTTCCAGTGTGCCTGATGGTCCATCCAGAAGCTGCACCGTCCCTTTGACGCGGTTTCCCATCCGCCCGATAGGGCGTGCCATTGCCCACAGTAGCAGCATGACTGTGTCCCTGAAAGCATCTTTATCAGCATCTTTTTACTTTGATGAATGCTGCGCCACTGGTGCAGGCTGAAAAGTCTGGTCACAGCCTTAATCATACAATCTTTCATTTACTCCGTTTCTGTATCATATCTATCCACAAATTATGTATGTAATCCATTAAATGTAATTTAGGCCTTTTCTGCACTGGGCCTTATTCTGGATTATATCCTGGAACAGGGTTCTGCTGTCGGTATACTATTAGTGCACTGCAGGATAATCCAGAATAAGACCCAGTGCAGAAAGGGCCTGACATTCAATTTATTTGCAAATTATGAATTCAACAGTCTGGTGAAACATAGCAGTTTTGTAATTCTATGTTTTGCTTCCACCCTAATCAGTACAACGGAACCATTATTTTGTTTGCAACCCGTACATGGCACATGATTTTAAACCCTGTATGGTGTTGGTCTGATTTCCACGTGTTTTTCCTAATAGGAGTTCTAAGATTCTAAATCATACTTTTCAAATTGCATGCAATAAAATACACCAACACTTTCACTTGTCTAGAATATGAGTTTTTCCCATCCCACTGCACCTGTTCAAACTACAGTACAGTCTAACATAAGAACCTAAGAGGATCCCTGCTGGATCAGGCCACAGGCCATCTAGTCCAACAAGTGCTTCTGGGCACCTCAAGGAGAAGACAGAGGCAACACCTTCACCTGTTCTCTACACCCTGCAAATGGCCTTTAGATTCATCCTGCCAACCTGGAGGCAGTACCTATGTTTCCATTCTAGTAGTCATTGATATACCTGTCTTCCATGAATTTAAACCTTTTAAAAAGCTAGCCAGATAACATCCAGGCTAGTTGCTGTTACCACCTCATCTGGTAGTAAATTCCAAAGTGCGGAAACTGCTACGATTTAAAATGACTACTTTTGAATAGACATACGGAAGATGCTCTTCTATGAATCATTGCGAAGTTATGTTTTCATTCACACATCCTAGAAAGATACATAAACCTTGTACTAGGCAATAGAATGTCCCATTAAGGGCTGAGCACTGAAATGTAGATCTGCGGAAATAGGTTTTGCCCAGATTGTCAGACTTTCAAGGAACATGACTCATGAGTAACCCAAAACTCTGTTTATTCAGCATGCAGAATGTTACTGATAGAACCACAGATAAAGTTCAGGGAAATGAAACAAATATTTTTAGTTTAACATCTGATCTCCCCTATTTTCTCAAGAAGCTTGATTGATTGATTGATTGATTGATTGATTGATCGATTGATTGATTGATTTTAATTTTTATCCTGCCCTGTACCCAAAGGTCTCAGGGCAGGTTACAACATCAAAAACCAGTAAACATAAAAAAATGAGCATTAAAACCACAGCAATGCCTGAATGTGAGGAAGAAAGCATTTCCTTGTTTAGCTAAAGGCCAGGGCAAAGAGGTGTGTCTTCAGGGGCAGCTCCATGTAGATTACAATAGTCCAGTCTGGAAGTTACCGGAGCATGGATAACTGTGGCCAAGTCATCTCTGTCCAGAAGGGGCCTTAGGTATCGAACCAGCCATAGTTGGGATTAGGCACTCTTGGCCACAGCCTCTACCTGAACTTCAAGTGTCAGCACAGATGTTTCTGTCTGCTAGCATTTTCAGATATGCAAGAACTAGCCCTAGAAGTGGGCCAGTTCAAAAAGCACCAAGCAGTGGAGTTCAGTGGTAACAGCAACCTACGAGGTAATAGGACATCGAATGGCAGGGAGGGGTGATGACAGAAAGCACTGTCTGAGTAGGTTGTTCCACTCCCTTCTAAGCATGCTGGTGATTAAGAAGATCACTTGGCTTTTATACCCCACTTTTCTCAGCCATTTAAAGGGACTCAAAGCAACTGACAAAGCTTTCCATTTTCCTCCCCACAGCAGACATCCTGTGAGGTAGGTGGGACTGTGAGAGCTCAGAAACAGAGCTGTGACTAGCCCAAGGTCACCGAGTTGCCTTAATGGAGGAGTGCGGAATCAAACCCTGTGACTGTGAGGTATGAGTCTGGCACTCTAAGCACAAGACTTCTCTATGGCAGTATCTTGACCCCGTGGATTCAGGATTATGTGAATTCTGTGCCCTTCAGGCTATCCCTTATGGCATCATGTGGATTCTGCTGCATTTTGGGCAAGACCTTCCCGTACCAGGCATTTTAGTATGTTTTGATTATAGGGCCTTCTCATACTTTGACATCCCTGGGAAAACGTCCCAGGGAAACAAAGTTGTACAATGGTTTTGGCATCCACACTACAGGAAACCCAAAGCATTCAAAACTTAACTGGCGCTTAATTGCACACTGGCTAAGTGCGGTTCACCACCTTGGAGCTGCGGTAAATGGTGCCAATGGGTTTGCATGGCACCATTGAGGTAGTGACTGGGCAATGCAGCCTACAGCTGTGCCTGTGCTAATGGTAGCGCATGCCAGTCTAACCTCTTCCACTCAGAAGAGATGCGGATGGAGTGTGTAAGGCTGTCCTAGCCCTGCCGATTGTATAGTTGTAGAGCAGTAAAAACTACTCTACTGCTATCCATGCAGGACCACTTGTGGTACAGAAGTGGCTCCACATGGTGCAGGTTAGGGATGTGCCCAAATATTCGTAACATTCATTATTCGTATTAATTCATACTAATTCAGACATTTGTAAACGAATGTTCAGACATTCGTACGTTAACATTTGTACAATGAATGTTTCCGACATTTGTAACAATAGTTCGGAAATTCTTTCAACTGGGGAGATAGGAAAGTGGCTGCAACAGTCACATCTGCAATGGATCCAGATTGTATTCAACATGGATTGAGAGTGGATTCAAAGTGGATTCACGGTGGATTTGACACTTTCAGAGCAGATATGTTACAGGATATGTATCGGATATGTATGCATTCTTATCAGATACTTGCACATTCGAAGGGGATCTATTCGAACGAATATGATTTTTCTAACATTTGATCAAATGCCAAAAAAACCATCCCTAGTGCAGATGTATTGTCCCCAGAATTCCCCTCAGAGGTAGGTGTGAATTTCCCCATAGTATCAATAGATTTCTGTATTGTGGTGAATTAATGAATCAATAAACAAATTAGCCCTTGAAACAGTGCTTCCCTCCCCGCAAATGAAGCCCAAAGCACTTTAAAATGAAAGCAACAATAGTAATTCACTCATTATCCGTCATCATTATTATTACTGATATTTTATTACTAGCTTTGCAGAGTGAGAAAAAGTAATGCTGTTGTGATCACTAGACTATTGAAATCGCATCATGCATCACAGAAATAAATATTGAAATTAATATTATGGCATGATAGATCTTAGATGTTACAACCTAAGAAATACGCAATATAGGTCCAGATTTTGGGCAGCAAAGTATTTTGACTTTCAGAGTGCATTATAGGGCCATGGTCACACCTTCACTTTAAACTGTCTTCGGTCCATCTTCAGGTCTGACTGCTCACACCTTTTCATTTTTGTCCATTTTATCTGTGTACTTTCCACCCTCCACTTGGACTTTCCTGGAAGTAATGAAGTGGGAAGAGTAAGATATGTGTGCAAAGTGGGTGAGGGGGGAGAGCCTTCTTATTTATGGAAGAATTCCTTTAAAAAAAATGCAGAGCATGATAGAAAAATGAGTGGTGCAGCAGCAGTTTGAGGTATAAATACAATAACAACTCCACAAACGCAGAAGCAAAAGTTAGAGCAAAAATGAGCAAGAGGAGTAGCAACAAAGAGCAGAGTTTCATACAACTCTAAATCAAGTGTCAGCCATTTCACCAGCACACAACCACCCGTACACACACCCTGCATCCTCTGGTATTAAGAAGAAATACACTCAGCTGTTGCCATATCCCCAGAGGCCAAGAATTCCTCTGATGTACTACAATGTCACAAAACATGTGGAATACAGTGCTATTATCACTATCTTTTTTGAAGTGGTTGGCTAATAATGAATCACCAGGCCTTGGAGCCAAAGAATAATGAGGCTTCAGTCTGGCAAGAGGCTGGCTTACAGGGTGAAACCCCACCCGTTTCATGATGCATCTCCCCCCAGTACTGTGGTACCGTTCCCAAAGGAATAAAGACAAAGTGTTTTAGCAGCAAAAACGGGAGTGAGAGCTGTTTTTTCACATGTTTTTAATTGCGTTTTTTAGCTATTTACTCCTCGGAAAATGCAGGATCCCAATCTGTAATGTGGACAAAGAAAATTCAAATTGTTTCCAAACTGCAACAAAACCCAGATAGGAACAACTCCTAAGAGTGTGCTTGGTGGGAGAATCCTGCCAATGAACTGTTGATCTGCTTTTCTTCCTCATGGGGTAGTTAATAGTTTCTCATCTTCCTTGACTCAATTGCTTATGTGCCAACGGCTCAGTGTTTTGGCTTGTTCCTTCCATCACCTCAACTGAAAACCTTGTGCAGAACCGAAAGAGTTTACTCAACCCATTTTTCCCTGTGGATGTCCTGGAACAAACCTAGCTCCTTCACAGCCGGCTGGCCAAAGATGAAATGAAAACAGAACAGCAAAGGGGTTGTTTGTTTGAGATCTCCTGTGGGGAAGAGAAAAACAAAGTTCCTGGGGATGTTTTGTCCATGAGCAGCCCGTATTAAAAGGCTAAGAGAATTTAATTCAGTGAAAAAGCTGGCTAACTCACACGTATGCTGCAGCATGACTAAACAGCAAGCCTAATCTCTTTGGACCAGGAAAGAAAAACTTATTTTTGGCAAGGTTTTCCAACTATGCCATCCCCACACAGTGATGAATCTTAGCAGACGTGCCTCCATGAGTGTTGCACTCATCAGAGCAATGTTTTACCAAGAGATCTGACTTGTATCTTGCAAACGGCATATTATTACAGAGAACCTTTGTATAGAACTACTGTGCTAAAATATTTTGAAACTGTCTGAAATGCTTCCATATTGTGGTTTAGCGGGGGACCTATTTCAGCAGCAGACCAAAGTGCACCACTGAAATGAGTCCTTCAACAGGTGCTCCAAAGTCAGGAATTTGTTTTCTGTGCTCACAGAGCCCCTAGACTGTCTCCAAAGCTCACATAAGTTTCGGAGCCCAGCGCACAGGATGTCCCAGAACTCCCTTTCAAATACAAATGCCCTTGTTTCGGAACAGCTGGACTGCTCTAGCTGGTGGACCATTGCAAATGATACAGGCCTGCCAATTTGGTCTAGCTGGGTGACCTTGGGTTAGTCAGCACTTTTCTGAGCTCTCACAGCCCCACCTACTTCACAGGGTGTTCTCTTGTGGGGAGAAGACCAGAAAGCTTTGTCAGCCGCTTTGAGTCCCCTTCAATGGGTGAGAAAAGCAGAGTAGAAAAGCGAACTCTTCTTCTTCTTCCTTCTTCTTCTTCTTCCTCTTCCTCCTCCTGCTCCTCCTCCTTCTTCTTCTTCTGGGCCTTCATATCAGTTAGAATATCTTTCCCCATACAGTAGACTCATTACTCATAAGTTTGTCCTTTGTTAGTTTTATTTATTTATTGTCATGAATAACGACACTCATGGGTCCTTTCTGTACTGGACTATATTTTGGACCATATACTGGAATAGGAACCTGCCATTCACATGCTGGTGTAGACTATGGCCGTGTCTTCACGGCAACCCTTATTTCACTTTCCCTAAACCGAGATAACAGAACCGGATGCAAACGCGAATTTGCCTGTTCCCATTACTTTCAGCTTAATCGCGTTCAATCCGGGTTCTGAGGACGTACGTGACTCGAGGGGGGACTCCAGTGCCTATCTTTTAAAAGCCGGTTTTCGGGGCTGCCCTGTCCTCTTCCTCCTGGCGTGAACGCACCACCCATAATAGACTCCTTCACGGAGCCTAGCTGGGTGGCTGCCTTGCCGGGATGGAGGAAAATCGGCAGCAGGCAGACAGCGATTTTTTTCCCCTCCTCTCCCGATTGCTTAGGGCGCGCAGCAGCAAATAAACATTCACACATCTCTCCAAACGGCAGCTGCTTTTCTTTCTTTCCCTTTTAAGAAGGCCAGCACTTTCAATAGCAAGATGTTATCAGGCGTGAATTGCTTGTTTGCTACAGTGAATTGCTTGTTTGCTACAGTGAATTGCTATTCGGGCTGCTGCTGCGTTTACAGCTTGCTTTGGAAACAAGCTATTGGGGAAGGAAAACTCTCATCCCTTAACACGGAAGAGTTCCCACAGTAAAAAAAATGTAAAACGTTTCAAGTGCACAAACCGGAGTGAGACCTGTTGAAATGAGGATTAACATTTACAACGCTTTGGGGCGATTTAACACGCGGAAATCGTGTTAAGCCAAACTGCCGTCTGGACTGCGAGGATTCAAAACATTTTGAATTCGAAATAAGGGTGCCGTGAAGACACACTCTATGGCAGGCCCCAAATCCTGAATAAGATCTAGTGCAGAAAGGACTATGTATTCACAAACTAACATCAAACACTGGGGCGCTGCCATACATATTTCAAGTTATAGGCAGTGGAAATAATATCACTGCTTCTCGCTCTACATCTTCCAATCTTTGAAGCCACTGCCATTTTTAACAAAATTTCTTTGGTTATTTCAGGCTGCGGTCAAACAGTAACGGAATAGTCTATCTTAGGGCACAACCACATTGCAGTTCAATATTGGGTTGGTCACACCCATCCACTTGCTATGTCTTCCTGGCTTTAGTCTGGTAACAGAACTATTTCCGATCTACCCTTCCAGTTCTTCCCTTTCCTCCCCCCTCTGTGATCAGATGGGATCTCTTTATCCAAATGGCGGCTTCTTGTGAGAGGGTAGGCCACCTCCTTCTGCCCTTCCTCCCCCCCCTTTCTTTTGATTACAACCAATAATCAGGAGTGGATATGCTGGCATGAATCCATGGATGGGGGAATTCTGTGGGGTGGGAAAATTCCATGGAGCCCCAGACCCCCTTCCAAAAAGCCCCAGAACCCACCTTGGGGAGATCCAGAGAGACCAGAGGCTGTTTGGCTAGGGGTAATTCATTGCTTCTCATCGCATCCACATCCATGGCGATCAGTTTTGTGATCTTTCACAGTTTTTCAAAGGGAAAGCATACCAGAAATCTATCATGCCCTAAACATTTTCAGTGGCATATTGCCAGTCATGGAACAGGAAAAGCAAAAAACATTGGTATTTTAATTCAAATCTATTTGAATTTGTCCCATTATGGAGCTTTTGTCTTTACACACATGCATTAAATATTGCCATAACTTTCATTTTTCCCTTTTTCAACATTATAGTTATAAACAAATGTGCACAAAAAAAAAATTAAACATATGCACATTGTGTTGCAAGTATTTTCTAGGACCATACAATATTTGCTTGATTTTTCAGCAATAGGTTTTTGTATTTTTAGAGGGGATATAGCAGAGCTATGGTGAGGTTGCCACAGATAAGTGTGGCAACTCCATCATAATGGAGCCACGAGAGCACTATATTCCTCCCATCTGGACAGGGCCTCAGTATGGTGTGACCAGGAGAATGTGAAGCAGCCAGGAACAATTCTGCCCTGTGGCCATGGCCAAAAATGTGTCAAACTTATTTTCACCGTTAGTCTAAATTCAGATGGCTATAGCTTCCAACACACAACTTTTTAAGATCTCCTAAACATATGTGAAGTATAGTAATTTTGCATAGGTAAGCAAAAACCTGGAGTTCAAAAGTAGTTGGAAGGACCAGAGATTCTCTCTCCAGCATCTCTGATCGCCAACCCACTGCCAAACATTGTGTTTGCAATCCTTTGGGCTGAACATTGGAGGTATGCCTGCCTTCATTACAAGTGGACAAGCATGAACCAGATCAGTCTTTACTCATCTACTCCTCAATTACTGCATTTTGTAAGCAATCTTGGGAGCCTTTTATAGTCTTACGAAGGTCAGATAAAAATGTAACACAAGATATAAAAATTCACACATCTAAATGACAGCACGAGGCCAAGATAACATATTTAAAATAGTTCAATACATTCCTCCTTCCAATCAGTACCATAGATTTGGAAGAACATATTCTAATTCCCACCATGCACCTCTCCTTTGATTCACAAATACATCCTTGACACATCCGCATAAGGAAAAGACTTGTATGGGGAGCAAATGAAGTTTGGGTCAGGAGGGGAGGAAGCACATTGAAGCCCCTGCTGGGGTCATTGTCAGGAAACGAATTGCTGACAAATGCTTGAGAGAGAGAAAAAAGCTTAACATGTCAAAATGTTCATGTATTAATTTTGTGACCCCAGGAGATGCCATAATTCAGTTCTTTTACTCTGTTTTGCAACTAGCAGAGTGGATCCAACAAACAGAATGTGCTGTTCAAAAGAAAGGGGGGAGGGAGGCTGTATATGTATATATTTGTCTCTTAGGGGCAGCATATAATTGATAGCACACAAATGAAAATAATTAATGCCATTAACATTTCACTAAAACATGTCTCAAATGTAAACTCTTTTTCTATAACATTTTTGTTTTCTTTCTTTCTATTGACAAGAAGGATCATGTATGTCTTTTCAAAATGAGGTAAGGATGCAGTTTTCACAAGTTTAAACAAGCAGTAATAATCTAAATTGGAAAACGATTGTTGCAGTGCAGTTTTTATTCTTTTTTAAAAAGGTATTTAATAGTGGAGAATTTGGCTGTGATGTTTTATAGGAGGTACATTTTAATTTATTCATGAAAAAGAAAGAACACATTGAAAATAAAGAGGGTTTTGTTTTGTTTTTTGTTTTTTTGCAGGGACCTAATATGTTTAAGATAAAGATCTTGTTCAGAACTCAACAATATCCAGAAAATATATGTTTACAATTAAAATATACTGACACAGCCTCACAACTTGTCAAATATACAGTATATTCTGGCGTATAAGACTACTTTTTAACCCAGGAAAATCTTCTCAAAAGTCAGGGGTCGTCTTATACGCCGGGTGTTGTCTTCTTATATGGTGAGTATATCCCAAACTCTACATTTTAACTGGAAAAGTTGGGGGTCGTCTCTATACGCCCAGCCGTCTTATACGCCAGAATATACGGGTACAAAAAGTATAGGATTATTAAGAGAAGAAAAGAGAATGCAAATAGATTACACATCAGAGGGTGTGTAGCTTTTATTTCTGAATTTTTTTCACACTGAAAATATTGTTTTCCTTTTCACTTCTAGGATTCTAGATAGCCTAGCCTACCCCAGCCTTAAATATAACCTTTTAAAAGTGTTTTTTTTTTTAAATACATACATTATGCCAATTTCTCTTATGCTGCATCAGCAGCACTGGGGTAAATCTGCACCTCAACCAAGTAAGCGTGTAGATTAGGAGTATGCAGAAAATACTCTGCTGATAACTGAAAAGGTCTTGAACAAAACTCAAGATTCAAAAAGTGGTATTTTGAGTCCCTTGTGTCCTATGGCAGGGGCCTGGAAACTCAAAAATGTGTAACTCCACTCCTTTTCTGCAACAATCTTCACTGCCAGGTATGAAAACAATTCAGTTTCCCCAACACCTTTCAGTTTTCTGGGTGACTGAAGGAGATGACTTCCTCTCGGATCTTGAACATTCTGTTCTGTTGGAATTCTGAATATTCTGACGAAACAAAACCTGAAGCCTTTTCACATTTCCCATTGAAACAGAGCAACACAAGGCCTGTTCCTCTTTGGGACCTTTTCTTCCTCATGCTGGAGAGGAAGAAAAAGGTCCTGCCGCTGTCCCCATCTCAAGAACACTTCTCTATCCACATTGGGATGGAGAGTGAGGTGTAGTCTAGGCAACCAAAGTGACTGCTTTAAATCCCCAGGGAGAGCCAAGGCTAGTAACTTCAGTTCCTAGCAATTGGTGAACCACAAAGTAGCTCCAGAAACTGCATGATGCCTGGAGCCAGTGTGGGCCATTGACCCTGGACAACCTTCCAAATGCAGAAGGTCTGTGGAGCAGTTCCTGCCACCAGACTGTGGAGCAGTTCCTGTCACCAGAACAGCTCCAGAGTAGGTTGGCTTACTTGACCAGCCCAAAATGGTAAGTGCAAAGAAACGGTGTAATATTCCAAGTTCCAAACATTCAGACAATGGCTGCCTCCTGGCGGCGGCTGGATATAGAGGTAGGAAGCAATAATGCAAAGTATTGTTCCCCTGCATTAAAGCTTCCTGCCTAGACAGTGCTTTGCATGCTTTTATGCCATGTGATCCAGGCAGTTTGGCCAGCAACAAATTCCCAAATGTGTGTATCACTACCACCACGCGTCTCATACTGTGTGTTGTCACTGCCTCTTCCTCCGAGGATGACAAGGCAGTTACCTTCCCCAGTCAGACCGAGGCAGTCTTCCCAGACAGCCAAAGCGAGGAAGGCACACCTCATGGGTTAAACAGGAACAATGAATCTGTCTCCCAAGATGGAGACAGCTCAGATTCAGATGCTGGCCAAGGTCCAGTTCGCAGGCAAGAATGAGAGCACCTGAGGTGCTCAGCACAATTACAGATAAAGCACCTGCGATGAAGAGGGCATGCCTCACCCAGCCCTATTTAAGAAACACTCAGTCCCTGCAACTGCTGTTACAGACAACAGCTTGTTATCCTTGCAACCCCGGTTCCTGTGTATTCTCTGTGTTCCTGACTCTCTGACCATTTGATGACTACGAAAACCCTCTGGCAAACTGAACTCCGTATTCCTGACTACATTTTGACTTCTGAACTCTGGAACTTGGCCTGGCTGCTGCTACCATTAGCCGGGTGAGCATTTGTGTGTGTGCTTGCAGAACACCACCTGCTTGGGACACAACAACGTGTACGCACTATACGAAGCTATGATGGCAGCTCCATTCAGAAGGTAAATAACAAGCTAAAAAGCAACGTTCCTAGAAAATCCATAACCAGGGCTGGGTTTTCCAGCAACAGTATTTTGTGCTTTGGGGGGGGGGCTTTAATGGGGTTGCTTACAAAATGTGGCATAATGTTATTATCTTTGCCCCATCTGGAGGAGGCCAACCACACCGCAAATGCAAAACATTTTAGCTCGAAACATTGTGTACATCTCTAACATACTTTTTTAATATATGTGCAGTTTAAAATATATGATTAGGAAGTACAGTTTGCATTTTGGATGCTCTATCCAACCCCCACCAAAGAAGAAATCGCTGCAGGAATCAGTGATTCCGCATTGGCCAAGTATTCTAGGAGCCTCTCTTGCACACCCTCTGCCCAGGTCCTCCCTCAGACCCCATCAGCATGAACAAGGAAAGATCCTAGGACGCTTGCTGGTTTGATATGCTCATCAGTTCAGAATCACCCTAAAAACAAGTGGGATACAAAAGAACTTTCACCATCTCCAAATGGCATACTTTTTCACCTGCATTCTTGAAGGTTAATAAAATAACTCAGATACAGAAAGATATTTTTGGCAAAACGGACATTAAACAGTCACTTTATTTCTTTGTTTATCTACAAATGGGGTCTGTACATTCTCCTTTTTTAATATTTAAAACAAAATCCTCTTCAAGTTTGATTTTACACTGTACCCTACTACCACAGAATTATTAGAACAGCTTACAAAACTAAAGAGAAATCAAATAATTAAGGTAAAATGAAAATATGCTTATTATAAAATAATAAAACCTGAGAAATTATTTGTGTCCCTTTTCTTAATTGATAGCCTGAAACAGCTGAAAGTCACCAGAGGGGTTAACAGTGCTACCTGTCAAAAGCAAAGGAGGCTTAAGAAGTCAAGAAGTACTTGTTTATTGTTGGTTGTTGTGTTTTTTACTGATTATCCATCCAGACCATAACACATTTCCCTCCCTAGTTCCTGCCAATAGATGGCAGTGTGGTAAAGGCTGTGCTCACAAAAGCTTCCTGACGGCTTGCACCGCTGTCATTTAGCCACAGATGACAGATTCCAGTGCCAAGCAGCAAACAGTCATGATGCATGTTGACCTTGTTCCTCAGGTAGGACACAAATCTTTCCCCTGACCCAGTGTTGAGCATCAGCTGTTACTCACCCCACTAGAGAGAAGATAAATATGCAGAGTTAAAGCCAAGGTCTCACTATTCTCACCCTCTGCTTTCCACCAAGTCTCTTTTAAATGGAACGGCACTGCGTTTCCTTCTGCATTTAATGTAGGTTGGCCCCAATTCACTCTCTGTGCCTCTGCTACGCCTAAGCTACCCTGCCTTAATATTTTTATTAATTCATGTGCCTGGTACCAATAGCCTTGTCTTCTACTATGAAGCATTTTTATATATATAATAATTTGGCCAAGGGGGTGAACGACATTATGTAATCACACTAAAAAACTAAAGTACATTCCTGTTATGTGACACTGTTGCAAAGCATTAATATCAAGGTACTTCAAAACATGTAAATTAAAGAATAAAAATATGCATTATTACAAGTCAATACAAAATTCCGAACAAGTTCTCCCCCTCTGCAGAGCCTGGAGTTTCATCTTGCAAGCCCCAAGTGACAAGCCTCTGAATCAGAGCCTTTTGGCTCTGACCAAAGGACAACACCCTTGGCTGAGGCAATTATTTTAAGCAGAGCCATTACCTGCCAAAGAACCACTAAGCTCTTCCCACGTAATGTAGTATGGAGATCAGCTCCCATCCTGTTCCACCAATTTTGCCCTTGTATGCGGCTGTAGTAACAGTTACAAGGCCCACATGCCATTATCTGCCAACTCCAGGACAAACAGGTCAGACTCTGTATGGTAATACAAATAGACACAAATATGACATCAGAAATAACAACCAGTAAGTGAGGTGGGAGGCCATTTCAGCCTCCCAGGACATTCTTTGAATAGCTTTAAAGTTGCACTTGGAGAACAAAGGAACTTCAAAGGGAGAAAGCAGCATGAGACTGTTGAATTACAATACATCACGCAGTTCAGTACTATCATTTGTAGACTGAGCGAAGACAAAGGCTTTTTAACTACATTATAATGTGTTCCCATTACCAGGTGATTGTGTTATCAACATAATTATCCTGTTTAATTATGTAATTATCAGAGTATCCACTACATTTACCCCTTTTGTCACTGCTTGTGTGTACTACAATGTGGCAGTGTAAACCCAAGAGGGAAGGGAAGTACTTTCAGGTGTTTTCAAACTGAGCCGTGGTCCTCTAGGAAGAAGAATACTAAATGGATTTTCCATGGCATCACATCCAGCAGCTGTTACTACGTTCTGTTTCCATTCCTGAGCAAAATAAACAAGTTCCTTTAATAGATTTTGAATCTGGATAGTCCAATTTCTGTGGCTGATTAGATGGGAACATCTACCCAAAAGAAGATAAAATCAGTCAATACTAAAGGCAACCAACCCTAACGGCTCATTGGAAGGAAGCTGAAGCCCAAATCATGAGAAAACAGGGGGCTCAAGAGAAAAGGATACCTGTTGCCACATTCACAAGCAGTTATGGGAGGGAACAGGTTTCCATCTTAAAGCTTTCTTTTTTCTCTTTTAGTTTGCAGTTGTGTACAGAAGCCTAAACCTGCTTTGAAAATTGATTTTAGCACAGCAAACCTAATTATGGCTATGTGGATGGGGCAGGAAATACATAACCAGGTGTAACTGAAAATTGAGATGTGCAGTAACATCCTTCCTTGGAAACAAATTTGCACAGGACCACTTTGTGCAGGAGCAAAAAACAGAAAAAGGGAGACGTGCCAGAAATCAACAGGTTGTGCTAGAGATAGACAGGTTATGCAGACCAGTCATTTACGGCGGTGGTGGAGGAGGGGTTCAGGTAGGGTCTGGTAGGGAACAGAACATCCCCTTGCAAATTAAATGTGGTACTTCCTTTCGTGTGACAGGAAACAGACACACTGGGTGAGCGTTATCTATTTTTCATCTGTTCTATCCTGATGTGAAATTCAAGAGAGAGGCGAAGCTTGTGTATAGCTAGGCCCATACTATCATTGCATAGGTAGATGTGGAGATGTCTGAAATAGCAGGTGTGTGTTGCCTTGCACCTAGGGGATCACAAAAGTCATGCTGATCTGAGCCCACTTGTTTTTCACATCCCTACTGAACCTGAAGCTAAACGGGGTTTCACCTGGTTAGTATTCTGATGGGGAAACAAATAGATAGATAAACTGGCTGTGAAATAAAAGAATCCTGGATTCAGGCAAAACCAAACTATTCCCATATTGCTGCTGAAGAAACAATATTGGCATGGGCCCATGACCACCAGAGTTAAGCTTGAGAGAAGGCCAGGATTCAGTCAAACATACAAAATAGCTTAAAAGGACCCATTTTGGATCCTGTCCTTTTCTGTAATAATAACTTGGAGGCCTTATTTCTCTACCAAACCACTTATTTTCTGTTTTGCCATTAAGATTAATGGGGAATTACAGAAAGAGCTCAAAGCTCACACAGTCTTTCATAAGCATTTGACTGTCAGAATAAAGGATGTTGTCTCAATACTTTTTTTCCTTGTGTAGTACCACAGTCCCAGTAGTTTGATGGGCTTCTGTAGAGTGGATGGATATAATAAATATTTCCAAGAAACCTGAAACCTCTTTGGAGGCCAATTCACACTTAGCTCCACAGTTTGTGATAGTTGAACAACTGAGCAGGTGAATCTGCACTTGCAGGAGGCGTTTACCTCCAAGAAAAATGCCCCCTGCCTGCCCAGATGTTCACCTATCACAAACTAGAGGTGGTGCATGAAACTGTGCACCACACTCAACCTAATACTGACTAAACGTGATCAAAGTTTTACCTGTCGTATCCAGTGCTGAGCATTTGTGCCATTTCCAGTGCAAGACATCATTTGGGGTGCTGAGGAAGCGTGCTGTCACCTCAGATGACCCAAAGCAACTGTGTGTGTGCATAGCGTCATCGATGCGATAGTGTCAGCACTAGCGCATGCACAGTTGTACAGAATGCCACAGCTGGACGCAAGCACAGAGCAAGGTAAGTTTCCAGATGCGCAGGGGTTAGGTTGTCCTGTACTAGCATTCCCTAGTGCAAACACTAGTATACATTAATTTCTTCTGCACTCTTCCCATCCAATCGATAGGAAGCTAAGTGCAGAAATGCTCCTAGTTTCCTCCTTTCAGATTTTTTTAAAAGCAGAATAAAAGATAGTCATTACTATCATCTTTCCTATGGGTGGCAAGGAAAGTTCTCAGGACAACATTAGTCCCTTGGACATCACACCAATAATCCCCTGGGGCAGACCTAAAATTAGAACACTGGTCGAAATACCAAACATTTCTGGATCTTTGGTCAATTCCACACTAAGCAGTATACTGGACCAGCAAGTACACTGGGACCCTCCCTTCCACTTGCTAGTACAGTCTAAGGAAAGCCATATTGGCTAAGGTGAAGTGGTCTAAGGGAGCTCCCACTAAGCTAACTAGGGCTATGAAGCATAGGGAAATTTCATAAGGCTATGAAGCATAGGACAGACTGGCAAGTGTACTAAGAGCCTCCTTTCTGCATACTGCTGGTATATATAGGGGCCCCACCTGGGAGGAAGGGCCCCACCCAGAAGAGGTGCTTCAATGCTAAGTAGTCTGGTAAACTGGCCTGTGTGAAATTGCCCTCTGTGTTCTACTTACCCTGAAGAAAAAGACTACTGACACTCCTGTTTCATCCTGAATCTGATCTGAGCCCTGATCACACTTTGATGGGACAGGATGTACTATTCATAATTCAGTATGAATTATGTACCAGTCATGTTCACACCTAGATCTCTATAGGTCGTCCTCAGGCCGTCCTCATTTTCAGCTACATCGCTCACCTCTTTCTTCACAATCGACCTGAGCCTCCTCCACGGATCTTTCCTCCCCTTTTGCTGCAACAAATCTATCTCCTTTCTTATTGGATGCCGTTGGGTCACTCAAGGAAAGTGAGGGGGGGTGTTTGTGGTTCTTTAAGTCTGCTCCCCCATTTCCATGCCCCCGCTTCCTTTTTTATATGCTTTTCTTCTCTGTGCGATATTTTTTTTAAAAAAATACATTTGTGGGAAAATGCTAGATAATAATACCAATAAACTGAAGAGAGAACGGGAGGTACCTCATAATCTCCACACATGCTGCCCTCCCTTAGACCCTGGATAAAAGGAAAGACTGGACCACAGCACAGCACAGTTCAGCCTCCTTTAGCTCACGCCCTCGCTCACACTGAGGAAGAGAGAAGACAGCCTGGGGTGCCAGAATGGGCTGAGTCTTCTGGAAAAGAGGACTCCAGTTAAAACGATCTGACAGGGCCAGCTTGGAAAGTGAATTGAATAAAATTAATTTTGAGTAACGTGACCAGAAGATGACCGGAAATTGTCTTAAACTAAAGGTGTGACCAGGGCCCTGTAGTCCTAAAACAATTTTGAGCTTCATGGCAGAAATCTATGGTCCACGGTTGACTGGCAAATTTCATTTTTCTCAACATGCAGAGGCATGAAACAACCTTTGCAATAACATATTTTGTCTAAAAAGATTGTTCCAAAAAGCATTTATTAGCTGCCCTTGGGCTAACAAGGATCAAACTTTCTTCAGCTATGAACCAAGGAAAAAGTTAAGCTATCCTTTTTGGAAACTATGTCTTTAAGGCATGGAGCTACTGTACTCCACATCTGACTAGAATAACTTTTGTATAGAATAACTTCTGTTTGACTTAGCTGGTAAGTAGCTGATCTATATGTCTGTGGCTCTTTCCTCCCCTCTTTTCAGCTGTCCAGCTCCTGATTTAGGTTAGTCTAGCCAGGGTTTCCTTTTTCCTGTATTTTTTTTTCTTACTACCCTATCACCAAAGACAATTGTGGCTTTGTCCATTATTGCCCTTTTGTCAAACCTGTCTGCGAGTTAACATCACAAAGTTGCATTTTATCCTTTAAACAGAGGCAAGACCTGCATGGGGCAAGGAAAAGCACTACACATCTAAGGTTGCATGTTGTGAGTCGCTCTGAGTCTTTCTAGGCTGAAGGATGGCATATAAATGAACCAAATAAATGAACATAGAGCTCTTCCCTCTTCCCGTTAAGAGCAGCACCACAACTGCACTGACCCACTGCAAACAGTACTATGCCAGTCATTGCCCACTCCTCCCACCCAGATAGAGCCAGTTTGGTCTAGTGGTTAGGGAGCCAGACTCTTATCTGGGAATACTGGGTTTGATTCCACCTTCCTCCACAAAGCCAGCTGGGTGACCTTGGGCTAGTCACAGCTCTCTTCTGATCTCTCACAGCCCCACCCACCTCACAGGGTGTCTGTTGTGGGGAGAATAGAAAGCTTTGTCAGCTACTTTGAGTCCCCTTAAATGGGTGAGAAAAGCAGGGTAGAAAAGCCAATTCTTCTTCCTCTTCTTCTTCTAGATCAAAGCCAAGGATTCCCTAGCTGCAATGTAGATAGGCAGGAGGGAAAACCAACCTGTTCACTAAGGCTGCAATCACACCTACGGTTTAATTCGGAAACCTTGACTAGGAACATGTGCAGTATGAATAGACCTGCCCAATCACCATGGCAAAGTCTGAATGGGTATCACACGTACATTCATACATTGCCACAGCGATCCAGCAGCTCCTCCACCATGCAGCTGCAGTCATGCAGCCATGTCAACTCTGGCCACTTCTGGGCAGGCTGTGTACTGCTTTTTAGGACTCCACAGCTGAATTGCTCCAAGGCGAGGTTATCCCACACCAGGGTGGTTGCAGGCTCGTGAAATGTGCATGGACCTTACCCGTGAGCAGGTGGAACTGCTCCAACAGGTAAGTGCAAACAGGCCCTCGGTAACTTCTGCAAATAGAATCCAACTATTGTTTCATGCAGCTATAAAGCCAAGACTATAGATAAGGCAAACCTGGGATGGCAATGACATTAAAAGGGAACTTCATATATTCCATTAAATTTGCAGGGTTCCTGTAGAGGTAATAATACCTTTTCTGTGAAAATGCAAATAATCAGATTCCCTGTTCCCTAAAGATATAGTGCCCTATCTCTGTGAAAAGCACACTATGCCTTTGATCATGTTGTCTGCTAAGCAGCTTTGTTTTTGTTTTTGTGCAAGAAGCATCCCCAGAGACCTGTAGCAGTCGAGTGACCTTTGTACTGTTCTTTAATGAAACTTGTTAGAGCCCTTCCCTGCTGACCGGCATCCTTCCAAGCTACAGAACCTCATTGCCATCTCCCATTTCTCATGGCCGAAGCCTTCGCCAATAGTAAAACACAGCATTAGTATAGGCAATGAAAGAGAAATGTACAATACTCTTTGGTCTCTGAAGGCTTGCTTAACAAATATCCTGAAAAGAGAATTGACAGCAATCAGGCTACAATGTGCAGAGAGATATTTCTTGAGACCTGAGGGCCCCAACGTTTAACAAGAGCACAATATTTTTGTTTGCTTGTTTGCTTTTAAATTCAAAAACCAGCTGTCCTGATCACAACCAGGGTATGAATACCAGCATGCCAGATAGATTATGATTTAATTGTGGATGGCTCACTGAAGTCTTGAATGCAGCGGGCTGCAGCTGTCAAATAGGCAGTCTTGGATCAGTCTGTCTCGGATACTTTGCAGAGTTCAAGCATCTTACCCTGAAAAACAAAAGTAAAAAATATCATATAAAACCAAACCTAGTAGGCAGATTTCTAAAATGGGGGAGTAAAAAGATAGTTCCCTGAAGCTAAAGACATATATAGTTGGTGCCAGCTGCAGCTTTATAAGCTGACTGTTCCAAAGCCTGGGTGCCACCACTCAGAAGGCCCTTTCCTTTGTAGCCACCTGTTTTACTTCTGTTGGTGGGGGCACAGAGAACAAGCTTTCACTTGCCAATTTAAAGTTACAAATAGGGACATAAGTGAAGAAGAATTGGCTTTTTTGCTCCACTTTTTTCACCCATTTAACATGACTCAAAGCGGCTGACAAAGTTTCCTATTCTCCCCACACCAGACTAGCTGTGACTAGCCCAAGGTCACCCAACTGGCTTCATGGATGAGTGCAGAATCAATTCCCGTGACGGTGAGCCATAAGTCTGGCACTCTAACCACAAGACCAAACTGGCTCACAAACTGAAGCTACTCCTGGGGTCCTTCTGGACTTGGTCCCATAGTTTGCTTCCTGTGCACTTCCAAATGTCCCCTTCCAGGTAGAAGCACACTGGAAGCAAACTAAGTGTAGAGCACAATTTGGGCTCCACATGTGCACTTACCTGTACCGGCGCCAAAACCAGTAAGGCTCTGGACACTGCGTCTACACGTCTTTTGAGGGCTGAAGAAGCACATGATGGCACACACGCACTGGTGGCGGCATCTGGAGGCAAGATGGCAGCACCCTGACCACACAACTGCACTTCAGGTGGACGCACAGGGGCAGGGATGGTGTGTGCTAGCTTTTGCGAGTGTGAATGCTACTACACACAGGGGCAAGTCCATTTAGAACCTAGGGCTGTGGTCGCACCTAAGCTTTAATTCAGCTCCAGTCCACCTTCAGAGCAAAAGAACACATCAGCAAAGTTACCAGTAATTTCCTTTCCACATTATGTATCCCAAAGGTGAATTTTCTGAGGTATTTAATACTGAAAGAAAACAGCTTGTCATTTTGCTGATGTACTCTCTCACTCTGAAAGTGGACTGAAGATGGATTCAACTTAAGTATGACCACAGCTTAAATCTTAATCCAGCTTCAGGCCACTTTTGGAGTGAGAGAATACATCAGCTAAATGACAAGGTGTTTCCTTTCAGCATTAACGAAGGCCCTTTCCACACTTGGCCTTATTATGGAATATATCTTGGTACAGGAATCTCTTGCTCGCATGCTAATGCATTCTATGGTCTCTCCTGCAGCCTGCCATAGCCTGCACTAGTATGCAGACAGGAGGCCCCTATTCCAGGATATATTCCAGAATAAGACCAAATGCAGAAAGGCCCCAAATCAGAAAATCCACCATAGGGGTTAGATAATGCAGAAAGGAAATGAACAGTCAATTTACTGATGTGTTTTCTCACTCTGAAAGGCTGCGTTCCCATTACCACTTAAAACTGTTTACAAACTGTTTGGATCCTCCCCGTTCCCTCCCCCAATCAAGTAAAACGGTTTTAGAATGGTTTGGATCCTTGTCGTCCCCACTGGCAATCAGTTTCAGGGGTATTTTGAGGATT
>MTQE01000401.1:10837293-10897920 GCA_014337955.1 Aspidoscelis marmoratus | reverse complement strand
CAGCCTCCCCCCCCCCCGGTCGCCCACAACCAGCCCGTCCTGGCCACCGAGTTCACGCCCCCCCCCAAAAAAAACACCCGCTGGCCTTCCTGCCTGCTTTCCTTCTCCCTCCCCGTCCAGGCTGCCTCAGCGCCTAGTTCCCGTAAGCGCACCGGCCGAGGCGCAGCGCCGAACTGTGAGAGGAAAAGGAAAGGAAAGCGGAGCGGAGCGGAGCGCCGGCGGCTGAGCCCCTGCCGTCCGTCCGTCCGTCCGTCCCGCGCTGGGCGCCCATAGGGACCGCGGAGCCAAGCAAGGCGGGAGCAGCGTTGCGCTGCAGGAGCCACCGCAGCCCGGGCGCCGGACGTGCCGGCGCCGCCGTGGTCGTCTGTCGCCGCTGCTGCGCCGTCGGGGACCCGGCCGTCGGGCTCTCCCCGCTGCTGGAAATGAAAGGAGGAGGGCACGCGCTCCGCCGCTTCTGCTTCTGCCTCTGGCTCGGCATCGTCTCGGAAGCAGGTGAGTGAGCGGACGCGAGCGCGCCGTCGGAGGACCGCCTCGGAGCCGCTCTTCTGACTCGCGAGCGGAGCGGCTGCATGTCGCCCGGCGGCTGGCAGCGACTCGCGGTTGGGGTCCGACCCCCGCTCAGCCTCCCCTCCCCCCGGCCGCCAAGGTCCCATTTGTTCTCGGAATGCCGTCGAGCGCTCTCGGCCGCTGGCCGCTTCCTCAGCCGCCTTCGTTTGCCGCTCTCCCTCCCTCCTTCCCTCCCGCTCTGTTTGCCAGCCGTGGAGTCTCTCGCGTGCCTCGCCCCGTGCCACTTCCCGCGTCCCCTCCGTTCGTGCCGTCTCACTGCCGCGCCGGGCGTCGCATCTGCCGACCACCCGCCCGGGCTTCCCTCGGTGAGAGCGGCGTGATTTTCGGGCGATTGTCGAGCTCAGTTTGGTTCTGCCACTAGGGGGCGCTCGTCCCCTCCGGCTACACTCAGACGGGTTGTGGCCAAGCAAAACTTTCAGCATGTCTAGATACCCCGGCGGCAGGATCCGTAGCTACTTTATATGCGATGCTGTAAGATTTATTCCAGGGTTTTTTTATACGTATGCACACGCACACACGTGTATATTACACAGCTTCTGTGCCTTCTAAAGCAGGGCTTACATACACACACCGGTGGGAGCTGTCATAACTGGACTCAATGCTTCTGAACTAGAGTTCTTAGAATTGCTCAGCCCTTATGTGAAGGAAATCGCTACTCACTTCCTTTCCTGTTCAAAAACAAAAGGGGAGGTTTTTTTGCCAATTAGTTGGAGATCCCAAATACAGAACCACTGAGTCAGTGACCCTCAAGGACAAGAGCAGATGGAAGACTGCATTCACACGCAATTCAAGAAAAAGAAGCGTTTTTGAGGCAACTTAGAGATGGTTTGCAGGTGGGATTGTCGACCCAAACCTCGGTCCTTCCTCCATGAATGTTCTAGGCTGCAAAAGGTGGATTAGCGATGGAATGAGAACACAAGGATCGCACACTACCCTTTCTAAGGCACTTTCCACACTGGACCTTATTACAGGACATATCTTGGAATAGGGGCCTGCTGCACCTGCACCAGAATGTGGCTGGCAGGTCCCTATTGCAATAAATATTCTGGAGTAAGACCCATTGTGGAAAAGGCCCTAAGGTGCATTTGAACCATTCCCCCAACACCATCATGTGTGAGTGCAGCCAGATATTTAAAAATGACCCATTTCTCTAGTTTCTGTTAAGGCGTAATACTCTGGTCCATGTTTTGTATATAATTGTCTTTATGTAGTATCTCTTAACTATTAAGTTTCTGAAAAATTGCAGTTAAAGTTACCTGGGATATTCAACTTTGTACATGTGGTTTCTGGACCACTGGGAAAGTTATGGGTGATGATAGCTATCAATTAGCACAAAACCTGACCTTGACTGGCCCAGGATAGTAAATTTAAATCCAATGTAAATTGGATTGCAGATTTCTTTGTACTTATTCAGAAGTAAACACCAGTGAGGGAGGTGGAACTATCTTCTGCCTGAAGATCAGCCAGGCTTGGATGCAGCAGAAGATGAGCATATGTGGTGTCAAATCATGAAAAAAAAAAAAAGGCTGTGGACCACATTTGCAGAGAGGGAGGAAATGTTTCTCTGGAAGGAAGTAATATTTGATCGGCTTGAGTATAAATAGGAAGCCCACAGAGAACCCAAGAAGTCTTAGCGCAGGAAGTTTTACAGCTGGCAAGACCTAAGGCCATTTTCTATAACCTCAGTTCTGTGATTCATCATAGTTGTGGTGTATTGTTTACTGCAACCAAAAGTAGTGTAGAAAGGTCTTAGTAAAAGAAGAGCCTCAACTGAGTAACAAGTGCGAAGTATACAATACCTAGGGAATTAGGAGTACTGGCCCTGGGCATCCACAAATCATTATTTTGGGAAAGAAGGATTAGTAGCTAGAAGAGAATTCTATCTTTAGTCAGAAGCTAAAACTAAGCAATAGATAGAAGAAAAGTGGCAAAAACTTACTTAGCATACTTGGATAAATGTGATGCTCCACAGCATGGGGCAGAGCTATCACTGGGCAAAGCTCCTATTTTGCCAGAAGTCCAATAACCAATGGCAGCAGGTGAAAAGTCTCCAAATGGTGCAGAGTAATGCCTGTGTGTGTGTGTGTGTATGTACTTGTTTTAATTACTGCAGCATTTCCCATTGCAGAGCAAGAGAGGCTGTATGCTGGCACAGCTCAAGAGTGATCATCCAGGAACTTGCTGCTTCACACCCTTTCTACAGCCCACAGTAAATTCCCAGATGATTGATTCAGTGCTACACCATGACAGGCTGTGCCAAACAGGGCCTGTAACAGCACAGTGATAAAAACAGGCATTTTGAGAAGTGCAGGGAACTTTACACTTTCTTAAATCTGTGTTGTGTTGCCAGACCCCACTCCCTGCATAATTTTGGCCTCAGTCTCCAATATATAGGGCAAACTCATCTTGCTCTCATTGTCAGGGTCTACTCCACCTTGGCCCCGGTCTACTTCACAATGGTTCCAATCCAGTTAGCGGAGTTTCTGTTCCAATAAAATTCTTCTAGTGTCCACTTATTATTTTTGGATGCCAAAGAAAAACCTATTTGTACGCCCATTGTTTTTCTAAATACCAAATCCAGTAGTTGAGGGAGTTGTGTTCCATTCCTTTAATATCTATTTTCCATTTGTCAGGACAGTCCTAATCCCGCTTGCTTAGTTGTACTTATTGGTGCTTACTTTCAAGGAGAGTGAAAAATCAAGATTGCAACTAAAGTATATTTTCACTGAACTTGTAAGCAGCCACTTAATAAACATATTACTGTCAGTTCTAGGGGAGTTCCTGTGAGGTAGGCAGAGAACGTGAGGTAAAAACTTTTCCAAGCTAATTACTAGAATGAAGTGCCAAGGACACAGTCAGCAATGGCAGGAAAGCTTATGAGTGTAAATAGACTAATTTAATTTGGATGTAAATGAATGGACTTAGAAAGTGGCATAAGGACCCAAATCCTTGGAGTTTATCAACTTGAATTAGCCCCTTTCTCTCTCTGTTAGAGTTTCTTCACAGGTTTTTTGTCTGAAAGACAGTGCAAATGGGCTTCCCTTGGAAGAAGAGGCAGAATGAATATATATATAGTTGCCTAAATGATAGGAGAATTCATTTCAAATGTGCATGTTTTAAGGTAGTTAACTTGATGCAGAAATGGATTCTTGCCAGGAATGTGCACAACTTTTCTTTTCCTGTTCACTTTGCATCGAATCAAATGGGACAGAACTTTGCATTTGTATGAATGGAGCCACTTCCAATGGGCTAGGCTTCGAATTTGCTTTGAATTCCTGCTGCTATCAGGCACGCTCCCAAATCTGCTCTGGAGCTTCAAACGAAGGCACAAAAGCTTTTGCTTCACATGTGAATGTTTGTCTTCAAATATAGCCAATATTCTATTCAAGTGCAAAGTTTCAAACCTTTGCAGTTCCTACCGATTGCAAAGATGACAAACATTTTTTCAGCCATCCCTAGTTCCTGCGAATTTACCTTGTTCTTGTCGGTGAGAGTGTTGAATCCTGTGTGTCCTTTGTTGCTTTTACATATATCTTTGGGAAGTATAGTTTAAAAGATTGGTCACTTTAATGCTGCATTTTCACATTTTTACGATTATTGAATACCTCAAAGATCAGATCGTACAAGAAAAGAGCAAAGGAATGCATTAAGTACAGTACTCTGCCTCATCATGTTCCTAAGCTTCCTTCTCAGACAGCAGATTTGTGCTCCAGGCATTGTGCATGTTGGTGTGTAGCGCTGTGTGTGCACACACACACTTGGCCTTGCAGATTAGCATGTCTTGGAGTAGGAAAACCCATTTGGCATTGAGTCAATTTCAGTGGAACTTCTTGTTAGATCACTGCATGGGGATAAGGATTTCTTTCTGTGCACTGATGGTTTCTGACAGCAACCATTAAGCTCTTGGCATTCTCTCACTCTATTATCATATCACAGAGATCTCGTGATTAGGCCTTAATTTGTTTTGGGGTACCACTGAGTTGTGGGTGACTTCTGGTTGACTGCATGGGCACTTCAAAGCAGGTTTTTTGGCAGAGATACAGAAATGGTTTGCCCTTACCTACTTCCAGGGAGAGGCTGGGGATCAAACTGGGAACCCCTTACTTTTCATTCAGTTTGCTCCATCACTGTGCTATAGTAACTCAGAGGCCATAACTTACTTGCAAGATCTGACTTGTATTTTTTCCCACGTGTTACTGCCAGAGCCACACAATGTTTTATAATTTTTTTAAAAAATTGTTTTCTTTTTAATTTTTTAATATAAACTTTTATTTTTACAATGAGCCACTCAGTATTCAGCCAGTTTTTAGATTAGTTAATAGAAAGAAGCCAGTTTGGTCTTGTGGTTTAGAGTGCTGGACTCAAATCTCTCAGTCATGGAGTTTGATTCTGCACTCCTCCATGAAGCCAGCTGGGTGACCTTGGGCTAGTCACAGTTCTCTTCTGAGCTCTCACAGCCCCACCTACCTCACAGGGTATCTGTTGTGGGGAGAAGAATAGAAAGCTCTGTCAGCCGCTTTGAGTCCCCTTAAATGGGTGAGAAAAGCCCTGTATAAAAGCCAACTCTTCTCCTTGACTATGTAAAAGATTTCAGGGATAAAAAGTTAATTAATCCTCAGGTCTTTGTTAAGAAATCTTTCTGGTTGTGAAAGGGGCAAGCAGGATCACAGAATCTTTATTCTGCTTTGCAGGAGTTTCAGGAAATGTCCCTGATTTGAGTGATGTTTTAGAAAATATCCTTAAATTGCATGAACTGACCCAGATTTTCGTTTTGTGCCATATGAGAAAGGGGAAAGTAATGAGTTGGATCTGCAGTCCTTTCTTCCTGGGCTCATCCAGATGCTTTGTTTGGAACACCCCAGTTTCTCTGGAGCATAATACGTATCTGGCCCACAGCAGACCAACGTGCCCAGCTCTTAAGTCTCCGTTTACAGCGAGAGTGCTAAAAGCATCCTCTTGGCAGAAGACCAAGTAAAACTTAAACCCACTGCTTCCAGGAATGTAGCTGAGGGAGGCAGACAAATCCTTGCTGCAGACGTAGGGAAGCCTGCTGACATGGCTGCACAAGGCGTGTGGAATGCATGGTGACCTTGCTTTTCTCTGAGAGATTCACAATTGCTGCAGCACCTGCTCCAAGGAGGACACTTAACCTAATGTGTTAAACAGATACGCCCTGCTCCCTGTAGCTTTTGACGGCCGCTAAGCATTCCAAAGGACTACAGTGGGATCATACCTTCTTTTTTTGCAGGCATAAAAAGTCATCTGCAGTTGCTCCATTGTCCAGAGACAGTTTAAATTAATCCCAGAATTTTACTGCCTCTGGCTGTCTTTTGATTCTTATTTCAAGCTGCTAATGAGGATGGTTAGGTTAATCTTATGGGAGTGCTTTTTTCCACTAAGGTCAGAACAGGAATGGTTCTTAATGAGTACAGTGTTATCATCTGTTCTAAAGCACCTTTACATTAAAGGGATCTGGCAGGTCTAATAGCTGTGCTGAGTCAAGGTGGGTTGTTCCTGTTCTGCCAGCCAGCTTCCAGCCCCTCATTAAAATGGTCTTCAGAACATTTTCTGATAGCCTTAGGCAACCCAATGGATTAGTGCTCTTAGTTGATATAATGCAGCTCTAAACTGATTCAGCTCAGTTCTCAGATGAAGAGGGCCCAAATGACCAGCAACCCATCTAGTCCAGCAGCTTATTCTCATTGAAGCCAATCAGATTCTGTGGGGAGCCAGGCAGTGTTATCTTAACCAAAGGTTAGCTCAGAGATAAGGCATATGTGATGTATCCAGTGAGTACCAGATTTCATTTCCCAGAATCCTCAGGTGGAATTGAGTATCTTATCGGCAGTCCATGGCCACAGTGCTGATCTAGATGAATCCACAGTTCAGTTCAGTATTTGGAAGCTTCCTAAGTTCTTTCTGTGAGCATAAAGTTTATATGGTTATAAAGAGGGATTTCCAGCTCATGCACATTTCCTTACACTATATCAATCTTGTTTGTTGTTTCTCTTGCAACACTTTTTATGTTTAAGGCAAGCTCAGCTCAGATGTGCCCACTTAACAGACTCCTAGGCAGTGGGCCATGCTTGGAAAATCCACACCAAATCAGTAAGCGTCCACGTGAAAATTCAGCTATTCTGCAACCCATGAATTTCTCTTTAATGGATACCAACATCATAGCACTGCACAGTCATTTGGATATCATGATCTGCCATCAGGGGTAACAGCCATTCATACCCCTATGAGTTGCTCCAAATCTTTCCTGAAATCTTACAGACTTGATAGCCAGCCCCACACCTCATGGTAGCAAATCCAATGTTAAACTATGCATTGGAGTGTTTGTCCTGCTCCTTCCAAGACTCAGCTTCATTGGGTGGCCTCTAGTTCTAGTATTTGGGGAAAGGGAGAAAACCTTCTATGAGCTTTGTCCACACTGTGCATAATTTTGTATACCTCTTTCATGTTGCCTTGCACTCATCTGTTTTCTAGCCCCAAACACTGCAAGTCTTCCTCCTAGGGAAGCTCCTTCAGTCTCTTGACCACCTTAATCACAGTATTCCACATGTGGTGGTCACACTATCTATTTGTGTAATGGTATTACAATATTAGCATTTGCATTTTCAGTATCATGTTCTACATGGTATTTCTATCCAGTCCTTTCTTTGGAAAGATTCTGTTCAGAAAGTCAGAAGTGTGATAGTTGTCATTTTTCATTTCCTCATTTCCATTTTATTTGTATACTGCCTTTCCAAAAGAAAATTTGCCCAAAGTGGTTTACAACAAACCGGAAAGGCAAAATAATAATCGAAACAATGTAATAAAAATATGTTATAAAAATTGCACATCATACGGAACATTGCAAAATAAGCCAAACACAGACATACAGATTGAGACAGCTGAGACCAAGTGGAGTCCTGAGCAGCTGACAAAAGGCCCCAGTCCCACAAAGAAGAATCTTCAAGGTGTTTGTTCCCAGCCGGGCTGGAAAGTCACATGGAGGGCAGAGGCGTCTAGGCTTGCCACCACTAGACCACCCCCAGGAGAGATGGCAAGGTTCTCTTTCTCGGGCAGGGATTCTGACAACTGAAAGCCATAAGAAGCTTTCCCTTATGATCTCTAGTGTAGCTGGGACCAGGTGGAGTCCAGAGCAGCTGACAAGAGGGCCCAGTCCCACAAATTATTATTCAGTTTGTGGAAGTTGGAGTAAGCAGATGGAGTTTCAATGCATGCAATCTGTACTTCTAAACAGATTGGATAGATATTCATAGTCAAGGGTTTGATGGCTGCAAATCAGCAAGAGTTTGCTATTACAAGTCACTGTTGTGGCATGTTTCCACTGAGCTTATAGGCAGCTGAAACCAAATATTCATTTTATTTACTTATTTGCATTTGTATTGTGTCCTGCACCTGAAGGTCTCAGGGCGGGTTACAACATTAAAAATAAAATGTAAAATGAACATATTAAAACGCAAACAGTGCCTGAAAGTGCGGAGAAGCTGTTTCCTTAGCCAAAGGCCAGGGCACAGATGTGTGTCATGTTGGATGTTAATAAATGCCAAGCTGCAGAGTCATCCACCACTTGATTAAGGTATGGCCAGGTTTCTGCGTTAACAGGCACCCTCCAAAGAGTTAAGCGAGGATGTTTAACTCTGATGCCAGGCCCTGTGTCCAAGCCCTTGCTGATGGAGGTCAGAAGTGGTTCATGGGAAAGGAAAAATTGGCAGCTGGGCCGGATGTCCTGCGTTTCCCCTCTTCCTGCAGCCGCCTGAACTATGTTCCTTATTTAGCTTTCCTGATGGGCAGGAGGAATCTGATGGCGGAAACTGTCATAGCCTGATAACAGCTAAGAGCCCCCTTTACGATGGATGTCATGATAGGCAGTGGATTCGTTTTCACTTCACTAAAATGGGAGCGAGGAGCACCATGTCTGGCTTGCATCCCCTCACTTTGGGCAGCTTTGGCACCAGTGATTTCATAAACAGCATTTTTTTAGGGAGGGAGATATCTGTAATTCAGGACGTTCCTGGGCTCGGCCACTTGCCTGCAGCTGGTCAAAAAAATCTCCGAGGCTGTGAAAAGATGACGTCCTTTGGGGAAGTTTTTTGATGTGGCTCGTTCAGCCAGCTGATCCAGGGAGGAGGTCATGGGGATCCGGGAGGGGATGATCTTGGCAGATCTCCAGGCCTGGGCAGAGTTTTTCCACTGGCTTGTGGTGGTGTCAACAACGTGTCAACAATGCCAGCAATAACAATGGCATAAGACAGGGTGACGTGGGGATTGTCAGCTGGAGGTGGGAGGCAGTCAGGCAGAAATTTGTGTATGAGGAGCTTTAGGACAACATTAGATGTGTATTTTTGCTATACTGTATGCTTGAAAATAAGTGGGTGTTTTGCGTATATAAATCCGTAAGAGAATTCCTGAAATAAATCTGTTTCCAAAAGACACATCTTCTGTATTTGGGTTGACTTCAGGCATTGCTTCATGGAGATTGTCGGCTCACAGACTGATGGACCAAGAAAGTGTTAGTTATCATAGCATGTGTGTGCACAACAATCACTCAATTTGCCCAGGAATGGTTTTAAGTCCTCCATGAAAATTATTCCATTTCCTACACGACTGCAATATGAAAAACTTACATTCCTGTTAAACAACCTACTGGTTGTTGGCTTACATATTTGTACTAGGCTAGTCCTGTACCCCTGGGTTCAACACCTAAGTTTTAATCCAGCTTCAGGCCACCTTCAGAATGAGAGAACATATCAGCAAAGCAGCAAGTTGATTTCTTTCAGCATGAGTAAGATAATGCGGAAATAAAATGAGTGTTCACTTTTCTGATGTGTTCATCCATTTTTAAAGTGGACTGAAGTGGAATTAAAACTTAGGTGTGAACACAGCCTCTGAAGGAGCGCAGTGTTGCTTGGGATTCAAACTGTGAGGAGTAAGGCATGTATCGTTGTACCAATATAAATTCATTTAGCATAATTTATCATATAAAAGCTTTGTCATTATACCATTCACCTCCTTTTAATGTTCTGGTAGCAATACTTAACTGGCAGGGGAGACACCATGGGCCTATTCGCACTTGGCTTTATTCTGGAATATATCCTGAAACAGGAGCTTGCTCTCCACATGCTAGTGAGGCCTATCAGAGTCTGTATTAGCATGTGGATCACTCATCCCTATCCTAAGATATACTCCAGAAAAAGGCCAAGTGTGCACAGGCCCCATGATCACAAAGGTGGTTTTCCCAGGGCTAGGCTCATCCATTGCACTCCGGGTGTGCTGAACCCTGTGATTACCCCAAATGCGGGAAACTCAGCTGCATAATTTGTGGTAGTGGGGGACTGTGTTCATGCTTTATAAAATAAATAAATAAAATAAATGTTCTGGTAGCAAAATTCATAATTCCATATTTTTCTTTGTCCTGTTTACTTTGTAATAGCAAGGCATGGAGAGGAAGCCTAAATTTGGGGGTGTCTTAACTAGATAGGCATTAGTGCCTAGCCTTTTCCAACCCAGTTATTTGTCTGCACCCCTTCCTCCGTCGTTTCTCTCCCTTTTGCCCTAGTAGGCTATAAAAGGGAACAGCATGCCCTCCCCTCCCCAATGCAGGTCTGTTAATGTTTTAGCTAACTTATGTCATCTGTTTTTATACAGATTTTATTGTAATATGCCCTGAAATATTTGGGTGTGGATAGCAGAGTAGAGGGCTTAGAGGAACGCTGTGAGGAAAGGGTTAATAGTGCCCCTTCCCCATTGATCTTCCTTTGTAAAATGCTGGTTTAATGTCCCTGTTAGCTTGGAAAGTTTGCTTAATTTAACCCTATACAGTACTTACCCTTTCTTTCACTCCGAAAGGGAATGTGAAGTGTTGAAGTGAACTTTTGTACTGGGCTCGTGGTCTACCTAACCAGTTCTCCCTAAGACACAGCATTAAGAACAACAACAAACCAGGGTAAAATTATGCACAAAACATGTTGTCTTCAATGTTTCTTAACCTAATTTAACAAGCCGCTGCCAAGAAACCCAACACAGAATCGTGAGGTGTAGCAGAACTGCTGTGAGCCATTTTAGTCTAGTGGTTAGGGAGCCGGTCTCTTATCTGGGAATGCCGGATTTTGATTCCGCACTCCTCCACAAAGCCAGCTGGGTGACCCTGGGCTAGTCACAGCTCTCTCCTGATCTCTCACAGCCCCACCTACTTCACAGGGTGTCTGTTGCAGGGAGAAGATCACAAAGCTTTGTCAGCCGCTTTGAGTCCCCTTAAGTGGGTGAGAAAAGCCGGGTAGAAAAGCCAACTCTTCTCCCTCTGTCTCCACCATAATCTTCACAAATGGGTCTTCAGGGAGTTACCAGCCCCAGTTAATATTGGAAGCTGTAAATATCCCACTTAAAAACAGAGTGATGAGCATTTGTTCATATGATTCCTGGAATACAGACTGGACCTAATGGCAGCTAACAGCAGCCGAACTTACAACCATCATGACACTAGGCAGTGGATAATATTAAGATGAGTTGTTGTGCCAGAACATCAGTATTTGGAAAGTCCCAAAGCCCATTTTTGCCCTTTTTATTGCTTCAGTTCGCGGACTGTTTTGTTTTCCTTGCTGATTGCTTTAAAGCCTCCTCCATTTCTAGCATAGCTGTTAGCATCTGCAGGAAGGAATAAGGATTATCTACTAGAATAGCTGATGGCTTTAGCCTCAGGAGATATGAACATAGTAGAAGGGAGCACTGCTTTGTTCTGCAGAGTGTGCTTCAGAAAGAAGGAAGGAAGCTTTTATTATTAAGCTAAATCCTAAGTTTGCTGTTCAGAGCTCAATGACTTCCGAGGGAATGTTGCCTGATTAAAATTGGGAATGAAAATTCCAGGAATCACTCCAAAGTATTATTTCCCAAAATTGCCAGAGCTATGTAAAACATGTGGCGGACTGTTAGACTGGTAACTGCTTCCACTTAAATAGGTAAATCCCCGATAAATTTAAATAACCAAGTGAATGTCGAGGTGGAGCCCTCACCACACAAACCTTCACATTTTAAAATTAATTCTGGGTGACAATGCATGTGTTTCTGCCTAAGGGAAAGATATACCTGGGTAGGTAATGTAGCTCTAGTACACTTGTTTTCAGGACAGAAGCTCTGCTCCCTACACACTCTTTCTGAATCTCCTGCTCACCACTGTAATTGATTAGTTACAACCTGTCAGTCATCAGCATTTTTTCTCCAGGGTTTCAGTTCTCAGATTCATCCCTTTTAGAGATGGACTTGAATTTTTTCTCCCATTCACTTTGCATCAAAGCAAATGGGACAGAAATTTGCGTTTTTGCGAATGGAGCCGCTTTGAATGTGCTAGGCTTTGAATTTGCTTTGAATGTTCCTTGATCCCTGCTGCTACTTGTTGCACCTCCAAAATGCCACCCGCCAATGTAATGAAGCTTCAAACAAAAGGAGAAAAGCTTTTGCTTCATACAGTATGTGAAGGTCAACCTTCAAATATAGCCAGTATTCAATTTAAATGCAGAGTTCTGAACATTTGTGGTCTGTACAGATTGTGAAGGTGACAAACATTTTTCGCCCATCCCTAGTCCCTGTGCAAAAGTAGAAACTGAGAAGCCTAAAACGAATGCAGAAATGTGCTGCTGTGTGACCCTACAAATGTGGGGAAAGCAGAACAACAACAACAAAAAAAATGCTGTCTATCCAGATCCCTTTGCAAGGGCTCCATAGCACTAGGGTATACCTGGCAGCTTTCTCTTAAATAGACTGTAGAACTGTAGGAGGCACCTCATTTCTTCCAACTAAGCTCTGTGAACAAGTGACAAAACCCTGAATAGCCAGAGTACCTGTAGCATCAGAAATGAACCTCTCCACAGGAGGAAGAGGCAACACCCTCTATCCTCCTTTGGAATACCCCCTCTTCCAGCTTTTGTAAAACTCTAACAACACTCTCTCACTCTTGAAATGCCAGAAGAAAATTACTGCATATATGACACATGAGCTTACATTTTGATGTGATTTCACTCCAGCTGAATCTGATTTAATGCATAGTAAAATTTGTATGTAGCCTTCCCCTGATATTTGTGGACCATTAAGCTTCTGCTCTTAATCACTGTGCCTCATGCAAGGTTCAGCATGACCTGTGGATTATGTTTAAAATCCCAAAACAAAAATAAAACACTTTGACTTAAATCAAGCCGAAATAAGTAGAACATGTTAAACTATTAGTAACATGAATCTGCATTTACTATCCCAGTCTTGGGCCTAAAGCTGCAAAAGACAAGCATGTAAACCATGTTCAGAACCACATCTTATAGCCATGTAATACTTTGATTTCTTCTGTTGGATCATCTGCTAGATTTATCCATTATGATGTCACCATAGTTCCATTCAACTCCCCTGAAAATGTACTAAATCTATTGCTGGAAAACCCAGCACTGCTCAGGGTTTTCCAACAATAGTGCATTTACTCATCTTCTGGACAGAGCCACCATCGTTGTTCCATCCACCACTGATTTTTGGAGACTCTGTGGAGTTTATAAGGAATAAAATAAGAAACCAATATTACATGCAAAAACAAACAGTGGCCATGCAATTTAAATACTGCTGAAAGCAGAAATGAGGAAGTATCTTAAAAAACTACTAAAAACACATCAGTGATGGAGCTGTTCAAATTTTTGTTAGCAGAGCACTCCATAGATCAGGGGCTGCGACCAAAAAAGCTTTCTTCCTGGTTTTGATTTCAGATACCACATGAAGGCCAGACATGAGATCTAAAAGGATGTGCACTGATTGGACAGGTGGGTGGGTTTAAGAGACAGGCTTGGATGTACCCCATTGCTGATGGTGGCAGCCCACAGATCAGCACTGAGGTGAGGAAAGCCTCTATTTCACCTGCTCAACCTGGGACTCAGAAAGGTGAAATAGGATCTTTCTGTTTTTCCATAATTTCCACCTCCTTTCCACCGCAGTTCTGATCTGTAGGTCACCACTCCTGGCTACATGATGCAGATTGTAAGTCCAATGAACATTCTCATCCCCCCACCACCACCACCCCTGGCCAACTGAGTCCAACAAGGCCCGTTCTCCTGGGGACTGACATTCCCCAGTGTTTACAGCTCCTCCCTACCCCCAGCTGTTTAGAGAAATCAAATCTAATGCTGCCTGATTCCCTGGCTTTCTGTCTTTTGATAGCAATAACAAGACCTGGGTGGCATTTCAAAGAATGCATCAGCAGGAGAGAGTTTTAAATGCATTAAAATACATTCTTTTCATTTGAAGGCTGGGAGAGAAATGTAATACCTTCATTATAATAGACTAAAGACACTGGATTAGCTGCTGTTGCTTCAAATGGCAATGCACAAGATTGCTCACAGCACTGACCTTCCCCTAACTCCCACCCAAAATGAAAACATGTTTTATTACATTGCTGGATAAAAGGAAACATAAATAAATGTGGTTCTGTGAACATTCTAGGATCTTTCACAAGTGTAAGAGGATATGTTGGCGCTTACATGTTTGGTTGAAAATGGACAACTGGGATTCTTGCTTCCATCCTGCTCATAATTTGATGTTTAGGGACATAGTAGGTCATTAGCTTAAGGACACAAACAGCAACACTGAATGTTTTCACTCTTTAGTTTACTGTCCTATTAAAATTGCCACAATTGTATCTCTGGCTTCTTTAATCACAGCTCTCACCTGAATTCTTTCCACGTCCTACTTACTGCCTATACTTTTCTCTCTTCTAGCAGTCACTCCTGTTTGTTGTGTTGATCATTCCTTGCTGCACATCATGTTCCCTACTACCAATAGTGGAATGGTGCTCTCAGAGTCTCACATGCAGACCTGCTGTTCTTGCTGATAACTTCAGTGGTACAATAACTGGAAAGGGAATAATTATCCTCATCAGAGCAGCAGGGCAGGTGAGAGTTTTGAATCTTTTCCTCTTTGCACCAGCACATTATTTCTCTGCAGTGTTTGCTGGTTGTACCACTAACCTCAGTAGCAAAAGGAGTGGGCATCCCAATCGGGGCCTTCTCAGTCATGACTCCCAGATTATGGAATAGTCTGCCCGCTTGGGTGCCTCAGGCACCTTTACTTCACAGAGCAGTGAAATTGCACCTCTTTGCCCTGGCCTTTAGCTAAATAAGCAAACCATTTTTCCACCCCACTTTCAGGAACTGTGATTACTGTAGTATGTTCATTTTAACCTTTGGTTTTTAATGTAGTAAGCCACTCTGAGACCTTGGGGTATAGGGATGGAGGGATAGATAGATTGATATTATTTTGGCCTCCCCTGGCACAGTCAAGTGAATTCTTGGTAGGACTGAAATCTTTGCTTGAAGGGCTTCCTCAGTTTCTTGAATGGGGTGTTAGAAATCCATAGATGAGGTAAAATAACATAACATGACCTTCCTAGGACCTGACTTTTACTGGTCCAATTTTTTTCTTCAGCCTCCCTCTATCCTTAATTGAATATATCTGGAAACCATTCAAAGAACATATTTTACAAGTTACAGCTCACAGAAACCTAAGAAATTAAATTAAAATTTTAAAACACTGCATTAGGCAAGTGCCAGAACTTTGTTTTGTGTTGGCATCTTTTGTGGTATACTGGTATCAGGGAGTGTGAGAAAACTTTGGCACAGTTTGGTGTTAACACAATCAAGCCCTGGCATTTTCACTTTTTTTCTGGCACAGCTGTGAAAATAATATTTGGAAAGCTGTTCCCATTTTAGATGCATTGCATTTTATCATGTTGTTCTGGGGAAACTATGGTTAACCTTAACTACAATTTTTGAATGCAGGCCAGCTTCATAAACTATAGTTTAAAGTTGGCTAATTTCCATAACTTGTAGTTAAGCTTAAAACAGTTCATCTGGGTTTTGATGACAAGTCAAGCTGTGCTTCTGAAAGCTGAACTGCTCATGCCTTCACCAGGCAAGTCTGATGTAAAGTCCAGAGAGAGTCTAACCTAACTTTCATGACACAATGTTGTGATTTAATTTGATGACTTGCCCAGATCTCTTCCTTGTTTAGGTAAGCATCAGAACTTTCGGAGAATACACTCTTGTGCTGTATTGAGAAACAACAAATGAAGTGCCTCAGAGATGCCTCAGAGAGACAGTGTGTGGCTTTTGTGTTTCCAAGCCTTCTCTGATCCACCTTTTCTAGCACAGGATGTTCAAGGAGGGGGGAAGGGGCAGACTGGTATGTGAAAAATCCTACCTCAAAGCCTTTGGCTGCCTCACGAGATGCTCCCCCCCCCCCCGCTGTTTCTGATTACAACTTTGGTGTATTTGCTTACATCTCTTGGGCTGTGGTCCCACTTTCCTGATACGGTCTGTCCTATTAAGAAGCTGAACAAAAGTCATCCTAATCCTGTTCACACCCAATTCCTGAGAGTCCGCCCTCAAATTCATCTTCAGTTTAGACTGCTGAGCTGACACCTTTTATGTTGTTGCCTTGAGTCTCCCTTTATGCAACTCCAACCAGCATGCACCCCGATCCCCCAGCTTTTTCTGAAGAAAAATGATAGGCTGTACGGTGATGTTTACCCTAAAGCTGCTGAAAGAGCTCTGCTTTTTTGCCAAAGGTCCCTTTTACTGAAAGAAAACATTGTTTCCCTTGCACATTGGAAAAGAAAAATAGAAGAATTGTATCATTTATACCCTTGCTCCAGTTTCCCTTTGCAGGTGGGATTGTTCACACACCAGTATGCTCCTCCGCCTGTCATGAACATTCTAGGCCGGTGATGGCCAACCTATGACACGCATGTCACAGGTGACACGCCAAGCCCTTTTGGGTGACACACATGGTCACCCTGCACCTGGGCATGTAGTGCTTGCTTGTTCTTGAAGTGTATGAAATACCAACTTTAAATTGAAGATTTAGCAACAAAAGTCACTAATGTAAAGAATTATTTGTTTTTGCTTTTAATAAAATACATATATCAAAAATAGAACTTTTTTACTAGAGCTACAAATATCACAAAATTATGGATATTTCTAGATGTGACACAGCACCCAAGTTAAGCTAGGTTTTCTTGCGAATTTTGACACACCAAGCTCAAAAGGTTCACCATCCCTGTTCTAGGCCAGAAAAGGAAGATTAGAGATGGAATGAAAACATCAGGGTCACACAACACCATTTCTTAAAGCACTTTCGAACCACTTTTTCAGGCTATGTTCAAAAGCTGCTCTTTGTACATAATTAAGTGTAAGTAATTATTGTCCTTCAAGTCAATCTGTTATCATAAACAGATGTTTCCCTGCCATCGTATTTTCATTGTGAATAGCAACACTGGGATTTGAGATACTGTGTGTATCAGCAATATAAAATATGAATACTATAATCAGTAGATTTAGTAAGGGTTCTTCTTTTTATTTTCCTTAATAGCTCGTGAGAGATTTTTGTGTTTCTAGAAACCATTTGTCAAACTATCGGAAACTTTCAACCTTCTGCCCTTAAGCGAAGATCTAATTATGAAAATATGATTGACTGATTATAGCAAGTATGCTGAGATAGCTAGTTTAGCCAGTGCATGACAATTTCATCAGACACCCCCTTTGCTGGAAAGGAAAAATAAAATTCATGCCTGCATGTGCGTGTTAGCACATACTTCTAAGTTGCTTGAGGTATTGGTACAGATACTTTTCCTTTGAATTTATTCTGATAATTAGGACTGAGAATCCATTTTCAAAATACTCCATTCAGGAAGGAAAAAAATATTTAGCTTTTACCAAATACTAGGTGTCTAAGAGTAAATATTAGGTTACTCCTTTAAGCATTAATCATATGTGATCAAGCCTCCCTGTATCTCAAGGTACTTCTCTCTTATGGATTATTTTCATTATGGATTATACAGCTCCTTATTCTGTGAAAAATTACAGGAACCTATCAAGGAGGTGCTTGTATATTTTGGGAGGATCATCTGACTGAAAGGGGAAAGGGAGACCTTTCTCTGCTTCACCCAGCGTTCACATGAGATGTGAAGAAATGTGTAGCGTTTTATAAAATAGTGATGCCATGAAGATGTATGTGTATATTTTTACCTGCTGAGTACTTAGGAAGGCAGAATATTACTTATCGAAAGCATTGAAGCCTACTAGGCTCTTTCAGAAGAAGAGATGAGAACCCCCATTCGCCATCATTTATTCACAGGCCAAATTAAAAAGCAGACAATTTTAGATGCACAAAGATGATCCCTCCGTACGTTACTAGTAAAAGCTGCAAATACCAGACTCCCCAGAGAGATGGAAGCAGGGCTGCTGACAACTCAGCTTCAAGAGGAGGCCTGCTTGGTGGCCCTGGGTGACCTCCTGGTTCGAGGCCGGACATGTGGCTCACTGACAGGCTAACTTTGGCTTGTGATGCCTCCTCTTTGGGAGGATGGAGCAGGGGAGAAAGGGCACGGGGGGGGGGAGGGGAAAGGAAAGCTGACAGAGAGAGAAATGCAAACATGGCCTAACAGTTGTGGCATGGGGGAGGTGTGGAGGAGAATGAAGAGTAAACCTGGCAAGAAAACTCAGGAAATCAGGCTGAAGAAGGGGGATGATGAGATAGCATTTCCTGATGAGGACCAGGGAGAAACAGGCAGATAAACAGGACAAGAGAATGGACGCCGTACCTTGACTGAAGCCCTAGAGGGCGCTGTGCAGCAGATGACAACCAAATCCTTGTTTGCAGTCCATATTCTCTCTTCATATGACATTCCCTTTTATGTAAGGTCATGAGCACCCAAAAAGCCATGTGTACTGGGACCTCAGCTGTATGTATACTATGTCTCCGCCCCCCCCCCCAAATACAATATTTGCTACCAACTACATGGCATACTTGAGCCTAGACCAGGTCCAAGAAAAGTTGGGGTGTGACTACCAAGATATACTCAAGACGTACCTGACAGGCTTTTAAAATATCATTTCTTGTCTTATTCTGCTCTATCACATCTTGTGTTTCAAAACATAAAAAGCCCTCACCTCTTGCTGAGATTGATAGATATTCCTTCATCAGGAACAGTATGGCTCTAACATGAATTTGACCCTTCTGCCTCAATAAGATTAACATCTGTTGCTTAAAAAATATTGTATTTGATGAGGAATATATAAAGAAGAACACATGTTACCAGGGTGATCAAGAAGGGTACCCCTCCTTTCATCCTGCTCCAGTTTGCAGGTTTTGCTTGAACTCCATGGAGTGCCAGCAAATCTTCCTTTGATCTAAACCAAAATGGGTTGGATCAAAGGAATATTTGCCAGCGCAAGACTTCAAAGGAAGCCATGAACCAATGTCGTGGGGAAGGCGCTTCCTTTTTGTACCCAATCGCTCTGGCAGCCCCTGCACATTACATTACTATTTATCTCTTGTAATTCAATGTACAGTTTAAGTTTTTTATAGCCTTATAGTTGCTTTGCTATAAAAAATGTGCAACTTAAAACAATTAAGAAAATTATGCTTCTGAAAGGAAATACGGTGTTAAAAGAACTTCAGAATTTGAATTGGTGATGTGTTGCTAGTGTATTTCTGCCAATAGAAGATGCCCCAATGATACAGAAAAAGCCAGGTTTTCTCAAAATATCACAGCCAGTTCATTGAGCTGATCTTGACCCATTGTTGGTTTGGGGGGCTTCTTCTTGTTTCTTCCTTGAAATGTTCTGCCTGGTACTGATTCCTGTTACTTCTACTTCCACTTAGGCTGTTTCTACACGTGCTTGTAGATCAGACCAAGAACTGGCCTATGGGCCTCCCTTCTGCACACCAGTGTGGCCTAAGGGACACCCTGTTCACTCCTAGTATGCTCCATCTGCACAGGACATCTGATATATCTTGGGGTCCAGTATACCATAGTGGAGCTGGTATACCATTCAGAGGCATCCTGTGTCGGCTCCCAAGTCGGCCTGAGTTTTGGACCCCGCACAGGACAGTCATCTGAATGTGGATGCCCACGTTCCACACCAGGAGTAATCCATCCTAAGATACAGTGCCTGTCCCAGACCATTCTGATCTGGTCTACCAGCTTCCTGGTTGAATATAGCCTAGAGCAGTGATGGCCAACGTATGACACGCGTGTCACAGGTGACACGCCAAGCCCTTTTGGGTGACACACATGGTCACCCTGGCACCTGGGCGTGTAGTGCTTGCTTGTTCTTGAAGTGTGTGAAATGCCAACTTTCAATTGAAGATTTAGCAAATGAAATTCAGCAACAAGTCACTAATGTAAAGAATTATTCGTTTTTGCCCTTAATAAATACATATATCAAAAATATAACTTTTTTACTAGAGCTACAAATATCACAAAATTATGGATATTTCTAGAAGTGACACAGCACCCGAGTTAAGCTAGGTTTTCTTGTGAATTTTGACACACCGAGCTCAAAAGGTTAGCCATCACTGGCCTAGAGGTAACTGTCTTCCCCTCCAACCTATTATTTAGGCATTTAAAATATTTTTAATTCATAATCATTTTTTAAAAGGTATTTATATAAAAATGGACAAAAATATCACTTTATTTAGAACCATAATTAAACTGGAGGTGGAGGGAACGAAACCATTCACATTTGGAAGCCCTGAATGAAACGGAATGTCTTGAAAACTAGATCGCCCCAGTAGGTTTCCACTCACTGATCTTATTAACTGCATCTGCTCAGGGATTCTGTTCTTGTTTTCCTGATCGTTCAAGCTAATGTAGTGATGAGTCAGGAAATATTTACCTTCTATCAGAGTACCATTAAGTTTTCTAAGTAGAAAACTGTAAGTGTGTCATGATGGTGTGCATTTAGGAAATTCTTCTCTGTGTAGGAAATTCACAACTTAACTGAATGGCAGTAAGCCAAACATGAAATTTATGCATTTATTTACTTACATTTTTATCCGGCCCTATACCTGGAGGTCTCCAGGCGGGTAACAACATCCAAAATCAAACATCATTTAACATCACTAAAACATTAAAACAATAACAGCATCTGCCAGTGGGAAGAGAAAAGTATATCCCCATTTAACCAAAGGCCAGGGCAAAGAGGTACGTCTTTAGTGCCTTCCTAAATGTATACAATGAAAGCGATGAAGAAAATTGGGTTGCATCTAGAAGAGGAGGAGGAGTTGGCTTTTATACCCTCCTTTTTTTCACCCTTGAGGGGGTTCAAAGTGGCTGACTAAGGAACCCAAAAAGACTAAAGCTGCTTGGGAGATATTATTGAAATCAGTAACTCATATCTAAGTTGATTAACTAATTGCATAAATAATGCAAAGCATTATAATCAGCTAGTAATACGCAAGTCACTTCCCCCATGTAAGGGTTGCTTCTCAATTCCTGGTGAGAGGCAAAATAACTCACTAAGAATCTCCACCACTGCCAACAATTTGCCCTTCCCAGTGCCCTATAGTTTTGAGGGGCTGCAAATGTTAAGGCGTTATTTGCACTTGAGAAACCATTTACCTTAATATTTTAAGAATAACTTGAGAATATAGTTAATGAAGAGAGCCACTCTAAGAGGAATTCACAAAAGGACCCAGGTCTCCTCCTTTGAGACAACTAGGTATTTGTAATGGTCTTCCTGTGCTCACATTTTAAAAATCTCTTGAGAAAGTCCCAGGAGGTCTTTTATTGTAGTTTTAAGGAACCTAAACATGCACACTAATCCTAGTCTCTTTCTCCAATGATAACAATGTTGCCTCGAGGAATAAGACTTTGAGTTGCCAGATCTTTCATATTACTATATCAAATATCAAAATATCCCAGCTCTATAAAGCAGAGTATTATAGAATTTGGCATTGCCCATTTTTATCTAGCATTTTTGTAACAGTTTCTTGAACAGCTTCAAAATATGTCCATTCCCCCACATCCAATCCCACATCTGCCTTGCCAAGTGAAAGTATGGCTGCGTCCCCAAGCAACTTATTTGCCTCTCTAGTTTTCCTCTACTGTCCCTATATTCCAGCGGACTTTAAAAGTGCTGTTCAATTCCAGAATAAGCGTCCCCATGAGGTTCGGTAAAACACGCATTTTAAACGCACCTACAGTCCCCAAGGAAGCATGCTTTGTTTGCCCGCATCTTTTTCTCCCCACCCCCTCTCTGCTTGATAGGGTGCCGGGGAGACAACCTCCAACAAGTCCAAAAGAAAAATAGCCATATTTACAAGTTCTTGGTTCGTCTCCCCTGCCTGCAAAACCCGCCAGAGCCATTTATCACTTTGGGATCCAGAGCTTGCTTCCGAAGATAGTGATTTCACTGTAAAAATCCACCCTGTACAGCAGCCATTACACTGTAGCAATCCACCCACTTCACACCTGATAACAGTGTTGCAATTCTCTGCAATTCTGGCTCTTTAAAAGTTCTGACCTTTAGAAAGGGAAAGGAAGGGAAGGTGCTGCTGTTCTGGGAGATGTGTGAATGTTTAAGGCTGCGTGTGCAGGCGGCGGCAACAGCAGAGCCAGGGTGCTTTTTTTGGAGATCTTGGCCGCCAATCTCCGCCCCTTTTGCCATGGAGCATCTCCATGCACAATGTTGCTCGGAATACCCGCGGCTTCCAAAAAGTGCTCTGGTAGTCTTGTTTAAAGGGCACTTTTTTCCGTGCATTTTCCTCCTTTTGTGCCGCTGGAAGCTCGGAGAAAAGCCATGCATGGGGGCACTCAGAGGCAAAAGAAGCTTTTTAACGAGCTTTTTATTGCTTGGGGACACAGCCTATTAAGAGCTTAGGGCATCATTATCTTATTTGGTGGTGTTTCTTTATAGAAAGTTTAGAGGACATTTGACCAGAGTCCTTTGTCAGGACTCCATTGGCTCTCAAACAGTTTGTTAGATCCCAATAATTTGAACGTTTCACCATCACCATTATGAAAGGCATTAGTTATTTGTTCTTCTTCCCCATATACAACATGAAAGTAGCTGCTTTTCCTAATTTCTGTCATGGAGACTTTTGCTATTGATTTCCTTGTCTCCTTCTTTTTCTTCCTTCCTCACCTCTCTTGTCAGTTGATAATGTATATTGTAAGCTCTTTGAAATGAAAACTACCCTTCTCTCTGTGTGTGCGTGTGTGCGTGCTCTCAACTGGTTAGCAGTAGAACATAAAAACATGCTCCACAACTAGACTAGCTGCAGCTTGGATGTGGCTAGTAGAGTCCAGACTGCACCCTTTGCACCTCTTCTGGGTGAAGGGTGCGTGGGGCAAGGGAGTGTGCCTGCAACTGCAGTGTGCATGGCCATTGCCGCAGCTAAGCAGTTGTCTCTAGTAATTGCCTTGGTAAGGTGCCAGGTAGGTTTCGGATGGATCGGCAGTTCAAAATGCAAATGTCTAATCCATTCCAGATCTTCACTTTCCTGAGATGATTTCCCAGGGAAGTGAGTGTCCTAGTGATGAGACTTCTTGAAATACTTACGTCTTGAAAAGAGATTCACTGTTCATAATCTCGTCCTTTATGGTGATGGCTGCAATATCAAATCTCAATCTCATTTCTGTTAGTTTTTAATCCTGCCTTCTGCATCTTTGAGTTTGTGGTCTGCATTTTCCCTTAACAACTCTGTTGAGTGGCTTAGGGCTTACTGCAGGGATAAGTCTGTCCCTTAGTCACTGGTAGGAACCAACATGATCAGATTGTTCGAGGGGGTAAAATAATTGCCCTACATTGCAACTTAAAATACTGGGGAGAAGTTAGAATCGTTTGCTTTGGTTTTGGCACCGGCTTTGCTTTGTGCTCTGTTTTGCTTTGCATAGAGCATCATTCTCATACTGGCCCACCAGATGTTCCTGTGCCAGGATGCTGGGAGTGGAATGCTGGCAGTGGTCCAAGAAAGTCCAGAGGAGCACAGTTTGAGAACTACTGGCACAGACATCTGAGCCCAGCATGACATCAGCAAGATGCCTGGGCAAGAGCTTGCACTTGATTGTGAAGGATCCTTACAAATGCAGCTTCATTCTAATGGGGAAGAAAAGAAAAATGATTTGGGGACCATAGGAAGGGATATTCCCAACTGTGCTATTGAGAAGAAGGGCCGATTCGCACTTTGGCCCGTAGTCTGCAATTAGGAAACATCTGGTCAGGTGCATCTACGCTTTCAGGAGGCGTTTACAGATTAGAAACGCCCCCTGCCTGCCCAGAGATTGCCTAATTCCAGACTAGCAGTGGTGATCGAAGAACATAAGAGAAGTCCTACGGGACCGTGACACAATCCACACAGCAGGCCAGCATTTGCTTCTGGGCATTCTCAAACAAAAAACAAGGGCAAAACTCACATCTGTTCTTGACTTCCTGTAAATGCCTCTTTGATCTAACCTTCAGTGTCAGACATTCTAGAGAAATCCAAGTTTCTGATTAACTGTTGGTGAGGTTTGGAAGTTTCATCATATTGAAGCTTGTGGGATGCTTTTATTTGCTTTTGTACTATTCCATTTAACCTGTATTACACATGGCCATGCCACAGTTTCCATCCAAAAGAGTACAATTAAAAATCTGTAAATTATATGTAAATTATGTTTGTAAATATATGTGTAAATTACAGCTAACATATCATTTCAACCACACTTTGCAACAGCTGATAGCATGCCTCATTCCATACCAAAGCCACTGCTGTTTAGACAAGGTCAAAATCTATACCTTGGAGGTTTTAGGTAAAGAAATGGCAGAATGTAGCTCCATACAATAAAAGTATTTTGTATCTCCGCTTATAAAACTTCTGCTTATCCAGGAAATTCTATTCCCCATCACCACCACCACATATTAGTTCTAAATGTTGTTTAGCTAAGACAAGCTCGAATCTTGAAAACCTATATTAAGAAGCTGAATTAGTCAATTAAGTGCTGTAAAGACTGTTCTTTATGTTCTTAAAACGTTAATGGCTAGCATTTAACCTAAAACTGTCATATATTTTAGTGCAGTAGATCCCAGATGGGAGAAGAGCAGACATTTCCTAATGTTATGAATTATGTTAGGATAGATTTGGGAGCTAATAGTTTAATTAATATCATGTGAGAAAGACATTGACTAATCGCTCGGTTAATTTATTCTTACTCGAGATAAACAAAGGATTTGGCATCAGTGTGCTAAAAATCTGAATGGTGGACAGACTTGCCCTTGCTGTGGTCAACACTTTGTAAATTATGTCAAATTTCTGACTCGAAATAGTCATGATTAGCCCTGTATTTCTAAGGGAGAGGGTATGGGTGAAACCATGCAATTCATCTTATGTGAGACAGGGGCAGACAGTGATGGAGGACTTAAAATTAACCCCATGTAGAGCACACATGGGATATACTCTGATGCCCTCATGTGAAAAATGGGGAAAAGATATTGGCAGTGATCCTATGAAAATAGCACATGGTGCAAATTCTGCCCGTCTGTCACCAGTGTGAATTAATTTATTTGTATCTGCATTCCATTTATTCAAAAGATTTTTATCACTCTTTTGTTTACAGTTTGTATGCGAGAAACAACTAAGAATGCTATTTTTGGCTGTCCTTATCAATGTTAAAAACTTCTAGTTTGGAGAACAATTGCAGTCTGTATTGGATATTTATTTATTCTTGGCACAGTGGATGCACAGGCAAAATGCAAGATCTACTCAGCCCCAGACCTGGGGCCTGTTCACACTACAGCCAGTAGTACATGATTAGGAAACTTCTGGGGAAGGACATCCACGCTTGGAGGAGGCTGCTACAACCTCCAAGTGCCCCCTGCTTTCCTGAAAGCTTACCTGGCACGTCCAGGTACCTGCCATTCACACTTCTTCTGGTTCAACCCACCTGTGAAGACTTACCTTAACTCTGCATTCTTCATTGTGGATGAGACACAAATTTCTTTGAATACAAAAAATGGCCATTTCCCATATTTGATGAAATAGTCCTAGATGGAAACATTGCAGTTGTGGAACAAAAGCTCTCCAGCTGCAATGTTTATGTGGCCAAGAACAAAAGCAGGCATGTGAACAGAATTCACATTAAAAAGACTACTATGAAAGTAGCACTTTTTTTAGTCTACTGCATGGCAGCACTTCTGCTTCAGAGAAAGGAGTACTGAGGCCCTGGTCACACTTCTAGTTTAGCCGCATTGCTCACATTATTTTTATTCAGTTCATTCTCCAAGCTGTTCATTACCCATGTTAGATCATTTTAACTCTAGTCCTCTTTTCCAGAGGGCTCAGCTCATCCTGGCATCCCAGGCCATTTTCACTTCCTCAGTGTGAGCAGGGGAACAGGCTAAAGGAGACTGAACCATGCTGTGGTAGGTGGGGTCCAGTCTTTCCTTTCCATCCAGTGTCTAGGGGAGGGCAGCACAGTTTATCTGTATGATTCCTCTATCTAGCATTTTTCCACGAATTTCTTATTATTTTAAAAAATTAATCACACAGAGAAGAAAAGCACATAAAAAAGGAAGGGGTGTGTGGAGATGGGGGAGCAGGCTTAAAAAATAACCACAAACACACACTCTTGCCTTCCTTGAGTGACACAATGGCATCTAATAAGAAAGGAAGTAGATTTGATGCAGCAAAAGGGGGAGGAGAGCCAAGAGTTCCATGGCCTATAACGATCTACGTGTAAACAGAACTAGTATGACTTCAGTTTAAATTATGGATAGAATATCCTGTCTCATATAGGTGTGATCAGACCACCTTGTTAAAGTCAGAGACTTTACCCATGAATCACACCAGCATGTATGCATATCATCCTCATTCTGTTACAGAGATATGGAAAAGTACAAGAGGTGAGAGTGCAGGATTTCACATTCTCCAAGTGCTTTGGCAATACTCTTTCCCTCCTGTGCCGGTTTGGGGATCAGCCTGATGCCCTTTGCCGGCACAGTGATGCTTTGAATGGCCATATTTGCAGATGGTGAATCACACCACACAGTCACAAAATGCTGCAGCTTTCCCTAGCCCAGTGACGGTGAACCTTTTGAGCTCAGTGTGTCAAAATTCGCAAGAAAGCCTAGCTTAACTCGGGTGCTGTGTCACATCTAGAAATATCCATAATTTCGTGATATTTGGAGCTCTAGTACAAAAGTTATATTTTTGGTATATGTATTTTATTAAAAGCAAAAACAAATAATTCTTTACATTAGTGACTTTTGTAGCTGAATTTTGTTTGCTAATATTCAACTGAAAGTTGGTATTTCGTACAATTCAAGAACAAGCAAGCACTACACGCCCAGGTGCCAGGGCTTGGTGTGTCATCCAAAAGGGCTTGGCGTGTCACCTGTGATACGCGTGTCACAGGTTGGCCATCCCTGCCCTAGCCTATGAAGAGTCCGTGGTATGGCCTTTACATTACACTTCCAAACGAAATTATTGGGCAAGTTCCCTGTCAAATCATGATCAGAGTTCTTGCTCTTGCTCATGTGAGTACTATAAATAAAGGTCGAAGCAGAGGCAAGGAACAGTGGTGAAGGAGTAGTTGGTTTGGTAGCATACTGCCTGACTTCTGAATAGGAGAAACAGGACTACTCTTCAAAAACAGTCAAATATATAAGAGCCCAATCACACAATGAAAGACGAGAAGCTGAGTTCCAACATAACCTTTACTTCATTACATGTTCAGCTGCTTACATCTACCTAAATCAGTTCTACCTAAATACAAACATCTTTGGCTTCTGCAGAAGGAAAGAAATGGCAGCTGGTGGTGTGGGGTGCACCATAAGCAGCAGTTGCAGATTCCAGTCAATTTTGGCTGTGCCCTGTGGGTGCCAGCCATCACTGGAGGGGAGCCATGGGAAGCCACCCACTTGCCTTACTGACTGTGCAATTGATTTGCCACTATTTTGTCCCCACTTACGGAGCTGAATCTATTTGTGAGAACACCTCAAAATAGCTGTGAATTATGAAAGGCTGAAACCCAAGATTACCAGACATTTACGTCTCTCTGTATTCACAGACATCAAGCGGAGGGTGGAGTAAACTTACTATTCCGGGCAGTGCAACATCTGCACACCAGAAGAGAAAAAAACTGCACACTCAGAATCCGGAAGGCAAAATCTGTGGCCTTATCCTGGTACTTCTAGTGCTGACATCACTAGTCAGCAATAACCCCTGCTCTTGTTGACATAAGGAACAAACCCAAAAGAACGTCTAGACATTGAGCCGGCTGCCAACTTATTCAATATTATCTGGAAGTGCTCAGAGATCAACTTGGAGGCAACAAGGGTTTAGAAAAGGGAAATGGTATTTCCCTTGAGGCTTTCTTTTTATTTTTCTAAGTCTTCATTCCCCTGGTCAAAAGGGTTTCTTTCTCTCCACATCCACCGTTGCTGATTCCTTGGCTTGGAAAGAAATGGCAGTTATAAATCCATACTCTTAACATCATGGCTGTTGTTTATTTTCTGTACTGTATTGTTTGCTCTTTAAAAATCTGAGGCAACTCTGAGGCATTTTTCTGGGTGGTGCCCTAGTGATGTCAAGTTCTGGGAGGCTCATTGGGCATCAGAATTAACATCTCTTCTGTATAACATGGTAGTACATAGGTTATATACTCTGTTACCTATGTCTTTGGTTGAAGGAGCATGTACTCCCTTCATGCGGGTACTGCACTTTCCTACATGCTTTTAATTTTTGTCATATTGTTTAAACCTATTCTACGAGCTCCAAGTATAGGACAGAGCATAGGTGTAAAGAACATATAAATTAATTAATTAATTCACCACAAGGTCCGATTTGAAAAAAGTTTCTGGTTTTAAAAAAGAATTCTGCATTTTAAACTTGTACAATCTGCTTACATAAATCGTATTTGTGGATGATGGAAAACATATCTTATATGCCATATAATAACTCGGTATATATTTATATACATAGTATAAAATACAATATGTATTTTAAGTTTTATATTCTAAAATACACGTTTTATATTAACATCTTTGAACCCTTGATGATCACTGTAAAATCATGTTAACAATCAATTTCTAGTTGAACAATTATTCATGCATTGATTGATTTACATTTCTATGCTGCCCTATAGACGAAGATCCCAGGACTGGTTACAACAAAACCTGTGGAATAATATATAGTTAACGATAAAATGTAGTTAATAACGGAACTGTCAATCATATAAGCAAGTGTTTCCACTCCACTAAGTTATACTGCCAACCATTTGGGTCGTATAACTCTCCTGAATTAAGCATTCTTCTGAGAAATCAGTCTCTAAAAACAAAATAACAAAAACCTGCATCTTAAGATCAACATATCTTTGTCTTACAACATTCAAAATAATGTACCATTGATGTAAAAGTCTGTAATTCTGCAGTTTTCAAAAACAGATACATCAATATTTTTGACTTCTTTAAACTGCTAAGAGACAAGATTGGTCTGAATGCATCCAGTGAATACTCTAAATCCAGTAAGAAAGTTGGGATGTTTAAAACTTTAGTAATATCTGATTCCCCAAACTGAGTGAACAAATGTTTGAACTGGACTCCACCTCGTGAGCCAATTTGGTCTAGTGGTTAGGGAGCCAGACTCTTATCTGGGAATACCGGGTTTGATTCTGCCCTCCCCCATGAAGCCAGCTGGGTGACCTTGGGCTAGTCACAGCTCTCTTCTGAACTCTCACAGCTCCACCTACCTCACAGGGTGTTCTGTTGTGGGAAGAAGAATAGAAAAGCTTTGTCAGCCACTTTGAGTCCCCTTAAATAGGTGAGAAAAGTGGGGTAGAAAAGCCAACTCTTCTTCTTCCACCATAGTCAAAAGAAAAGCAACCAATCCATGCAACATCATTGTGGTGCTTTGAGTAAGTGCTGAGAGAAGTGAAGTCTCAAATCACAGCTCATCTAGCCATGGGGAGGGAGGCGAGAACAAGCCTCCCCTATTCCTCAAATGGTGGCTGGGGATTCCCTCACTGCCACTTGACAGACAGAATGTGGAAATCACATTCACATTAATAAGAACCATAAACAAGACCTGAACACTGATTTATGGTGCCGTGAATAGGCCATAAAAGGGCAGGGTCTACATGATCTTGGCCCCATGTGAAGCAACTGATGTATGGGATGAGTTATCCCCCTGCCATGCCTCTGCCATGCTCAGAATGTCCTGCCATGCCCCCATAAGTGCTAATAAAGCACTGTAAGAGCAAAGCTGGATGAAGAGCTCCCATTGCTCTTCTCTCCACTCTGTAACTTCACACTGCCACCATGCCACCACCTGTGCTGCTGCCTGGGAAGACTTAGTGGTCTCCTTATTGGCCATCATTGAATACAGGAAATGGCTCATAGTGTGGTTTCCTCTTTTCAGTGATGCTTTGGCTGTCAAGATGGTAGTCAGGGATTCTTCAGCAGTGGGAAAGGTTGCCTCCACCCATCGAGATCACAGCTGTGGTTGTCGTCAGGATCGTAGCTCACTGGTAGATAAATAACAGGGCTGCTGCATTTCCCCCATGATAGGATTACAGCTTGTCACAATGGTGGAGGGTGGGGGAGGCAACCTCTCCTGCTATCATGACTGAAGCTAGAGAACCCTGAACTTTGATTTTAACAGCTGGAGTCTATGAAGAAGGCACACTGATGCCTTGCCAGTAGTGTTGCTTGTACAGTGAGTGGAGTGCTCTATCCCCAGTGTTGAGATACTGTCATACAGTCAGAGTTCAAGTTTTTAAGCAGCATCACAATTAATCTGCAACCCAAACTGGCTTTGGATGGAACGCAAAGCATGTCAGTTCAGCCAAAGTATGTCTTAACAGTTCTAAATGATGTCCAGGTCTTCATGTTTATCACAAATAAACATATAATTCATTTTTTTAAATTGGTGTAGTGGTTAGGGAGCCAGACTCTTATCTGGGAATGCCGGGTTGATTCCACCCTCCTCCACAAAGCCAGCTGGGTGAACTTGGGCTAGTCACATCACTCTTTGAGTTCTCACAGCCTCACCTATCTCACAGGGTGTTTGTTGCAGGGAGAAGAACAGAAAACTTTGTCAGCCGCTTTGAGTTCCCTTAAATGGGAGAGAACCTTCTGTTCTCTCATGCCTACTGTCAGTAAACCATGTATTCCCATTTCATCTGTACACTTAATTATGCTGTCCTAAGTGTAGCACTTGGTATTTGTCTCTTTTGGCTTCCATTTAATGCTAATTGATTTTTTTTAAAAAAAAAATGGAGCCATGGAATGATGCCAAATAGATCGGAGTATTATGCTCAGTTTCAGATAGCTCCACTGTTAACAGATGCTGTGAGTGAAATGAATGAGATTATACTGTACAAACACAAAAGATTAATAACCATAATAGTGTGGAAAATCAATTGTAATCTTGCTGGTAACTTATAGGAAAAGAAAAATTAGTTAGGACTGTGAGTCCATCAGTAACTACCTCTCCTTCTATACTTCCGAAGATTTAAACATTGTATCAGAATCTTAAGTTGGATCCAGAAACAAAAACTGGGTTACCCCTAAATATTTATATCCTTCAGGTGACGGCTCCCAATAGCATCTGTGCAGTTTGTTTGTTTATATTTTGATTCTGCCCTGTATCCAAAGGTCTCAGGGCAGTAAAAACAAATTTTAAAAAACCACGAAAAACAATACAGTGCCTGAAAGTGAGATGAAACGACAATGCACTCCGTCCTAGAAAGTTCTGCTTCACGTAGACAGGATCACAGCAGCTGATGCATCCCAGACTGTGATAAAAGGCAGTCAGGCCACCCCTTGTTACTGGTGGAAAGTCCCAAGCCCAAGAGAATGTTCAAGTGGTAAAGGTTCTATTCCAACCATAGGATTCATGTGGGCTGAAGGGTTTATTCTTTAAGCCTTTGGGCTGTGGCAATGGGAAGACTGAGATTTCAGTTGTTGTCAGGTCAGTAAGGAAATGGGAGAAGACAGAGAGCGTGAACTAGCTACTATCCCAGGAGAAGCCCTTGTTAATCAACAGGTGGGCTATTCCTCCAAGAGTGGGAGGAAGAGAAAAGCATAAAATGCTGTAGCATGTTGGAAGCTCATGAAGAGGATGCAGACAAGGGAGGATTTCCTGCTGGCAGGAAAGTAAGCTTCTAAAATGTGTCTGAAAGGTCTCAAGTGCTTCAACCTCACTTTTGAAATCTTAGATGCCCCCATTTTGCTCCTACAGTGTTCCCAATTAGCAAAACAAAGGGCCTGTAGGACTTAAACACCTGTTTCTTGAAGCTGCCGAATGCACAAATGAAATTAAGTATCCATGCCTTTAGCTGAAGAGACATGGGATACAGCAGCTGACAGATGAGTGGAGCCAGAGACACAGCCATGACTTGGGGGTAGTGGTCTCCCTGGGACAAAAACGCCAAAACAAGAAGGAGTGGGAAACAGAAGCAATCTAGGAATAGGCCCATAACTTCCAGCTTACCCACAAGTGGCTAAAGAAGAGCACATGCATATTCATCAAACAATCCACAGAATTCTGATCGTAACAAAAAGTGAGTGGGATAAAGAAAGAAAAGGGTAAGGTTGCTTCTAAAGACCATTTGCAGGGAGTCAAGAGCATGGGAAGGTTTTGCTTTCATCTTTGGCTTGAAAATACCCAGAAGTAATTGGTGGGATGGATGAAACAGGAATCTGGGGCAATTTCACACTCGTCTTCCCTTCTGCTGGATGGGAGAGGAATGCACTTGGAGCACTAGTCACCATTAGCCTACCCCACCCCCGCAATTGAACACTTATTTCCCATTTGATCACCAGCCAATCCTCTTCAGGGTGCCGCCATCTTGAGTGCTAATGTGGACTGAGCCACAGGAATAATGAACCGTCCAGAGGCTGTGGTCACACTTAAGCTTTAATCCATCTTCAGTCCACTTTTAGAATGAAAGAACACATCGACAAAGTGACAAACTTTTCTTGCAGTGTTAAATAACTCAGAGAATTTACCTTTGGGATAATGTGGAAAGAAAATTACTGGTCACAGTGCTTATATGTTATCTTGCTCTGAGTTTAAATAAATAAATAAATAAAGTGGACTCGGAATGGATTAAAGTTTGACTCATGTATCTGAGAGAGTGCTTCAATTATATACTCCAATCTTGTTTTACTGTAAAAGTTAGTACAAAATAATCAGGCAGTAAAGGACAAGTAGATACTAAAAACACATTGCAAAAATTTATAGCAGATTACTGACGGCAAAGACAGTTGCCATTTTGCTGTTATTTAACACGAAATTGTAACTTTTGTATGCTCCAAGGAATCAACGAAAACAAGAAAGAGTGCAGTTAAAGAGTCTTTTCTGTGTTTCCATCTAGGACCAGAGTGGTGCAGACCAGCAGAGGCTATGCACCCTGGTAGTATAACCTGACAGCATTGGACTATGCCATGGATCGAGATAGATGCCAAAATGGGATCCTGTCCTAGTCCAAGTGTGGAATTCTTTAAGGAAATCCACAACCAGATTAGTCTCTGTATTCTTGGGATGCTGGTAGTGGCCCTACTGGTTGTCCAGCCTAGCATAGGCTGGCTTCAATAGGCTGCACTTCCTCGATCCCATCTGGATTTCCCTTTATGAAGGCAGTGAATTCTAGTTGTCATAATCATAGAGCGATACTTAAGATTTCAGAGGCATTTTCCAAGGAGTAAATTGCTAAAAACCTCAATAAAAAAAAACCCTGAAAAAACAGCTCTACTATTTTTGCTGCTAAAACGTTTTATCTTTTTTTGCCTGATGTCTGTCACTGTTGTGGGTGCATCATGGAACAGGTGGGGTTTTGCCTGGTAGGACAGCCCCTTGCCATCCCTCCTTTGCAGGGAAGTTTAAAGTTTTAAAGCTGCCCCCTCCCCACTTTTCCTTGGCAGGCCACTTCACAATGGATAAAAAGTTTCATTTTCACCCACTTTGCACCGGATAACAAATTTCATTTCCTGCCCACGCTTTCCTCTCACTTTCTCCTTTTTCAGCTTTCTCCTCACTTGGGGAAAGACAGCTTGGCTTGCTCCTTCCTGTGTGAACCAACAATGGTGAGTGAGCAGGAAGTGAGGAGAAAGGGGTGAGAAAGGGGAAAGTAGGGGGAAAGTGCGGGCAAGGGAGGCTTAGGGAGGTGATTTTGTGCAACATTGAAACATTGTGGAAGCGATCCCCATAGTCGTGGGGGAATAGCTAGGCCAAAATTACACAGTTGCGCAAAAGAGGCTGGGTATAGGATCGGCCACGTCATCATGTTAGCGAACCCAATCAGGAGAGGGGGTGGGCACCCCGACTGGCAAAGGGGGAAAAGGAAAAGATTCACTTTCCCCAATGCATTTTTGAAGTGTTTTCTGTGGGAACAGCATTGGGGTTGACTGCAATTTAAAATGAAAAAAATGGGGAGGGCCAGAATGTGCATTTCAATTGGGTTTAGCTTTGTTTTGTTTTTAAAAACTTAAGTGGGATTGCAGCCCAAAAAGACCATTTTCATCTTCTTGTTCTTTTCTCATTATCTGGGCACTTATCACTTTTTTAAAAAGATGGTCTTTTTCAAGCTGTTGACAATTTCCAGTGTATATCATATTATCATTAAATTAATAGATTTCCCCCCCCCCATTAGAATGTTAAAAAATTTTAGCGAAAAGTATATAAAAATTATTTGTGTGCCTGCTTTATGTCACAACTTCATTTTTATTTCTGTGCTCTATTTGTTTGTTTGTTTATAATTCTATCCTGCCCTATATCCAATGGTCTCAGGTCAGGTCAGAATAAAATCTCTATAAAGGAGATAAATTAGCTAAAACAATAACCATGTCTGCATGGAGGGGGATGCTTTCCCTTCAGTACCGTTCCCTTTAAACCTGCCATGTTATGGAGAAGAAAATAGTAAGGTCAGAGAAGGGTTGCCGTCTAAATGTTTAAAAGCTTTTTCCTAATCTGTAAGTACACTAAGGGCGCATTTTCCGATACATACCGCAAACAGAAATGTGTTGTTCTAGAAAGAGTAGCAGACTTTTCCAGCAGTTATCAAGAACCAACAGAAATAAACATCAGAGAGGGAGTGGGAATTGCCTCTGGCCGTCCCTGTCAAACTGTGGGGCAAATGCAGACGCTTACCTGTCTAGACACTTGCTCTTATGATGGCGAGGCAGCCACTTCCAGGTATTTCAGTGGTGCAAAATATCCAGAAGTGTGCATGTACCAGCTGCTGCACATGCACACTGGCTGTTTTCACCCCGGTTTTGGCCTTGGATATGTTCAGAGGCCATTTTCTTCAGGAAGGATCCCACGAGCAAGCTTTCAGATAAGTAGGCCTTATCACTATTCCAGAACCACTATTCCAGAACCCACATTGAGATCTGATTGTCTTGGAATAGGGTTATCGTGGCATTGCACTCCTACGTTACAATGCCATGGTGGGATTGCCATAGATACACATGGCAATCTCAACATAGCCCTGAGATGATTCCACATTTTAACCCCAGACATTCCTTCTGAACTATATCAATAACCCTGAATTAGCCATCTCAGTTCATAAAAGCTATTTGGTGACAGTGCTTTTCAGTAATGACAGACAAAAATCCAGTCTGGTTAAATACCTTATGTGCCACTTGCCCTGTTTGAAAATCTCAAAATGGAAGATCAACGATAGGAAAACTAATAGGAAACACCATTTTCCAGAAATAGACAAGGTGTGAGCAGCTGTAGAATCCTGCTTCCTTTTTCAATGTCCCATCAATCCAGTTGTGTTTATTTTAAAAGTCTGCTGCCAGCTCTCTTGGAAACCATCTTGAAAAAACAAATACGAATAGAGCTGCTGCATGCCTTTTTAATCAGGCTGATTCTTTAACTTCATGATAGCTGCATGCACATAAGAAATACAGGGGCTAACAGTTATTCTAGCTACAAGCAGTTGCTGTATGTTGACACACGTTCTTATATAGGCCTGTTGAACCTACATGGTTTCTGGGGGCTCTGGAGAAAGTTTATAAAGATGGATCTGACAAGAATATAAATCTTGGAGCAGTGGGGGACTTATATGTTAGCAAGACTATCTCTCTCGCACCATGGGATTTGTCTGGAGACACAAACCATCTGCATGTCAGCCAGCCCCTCTTTCGCAGCAGATCTCAGTGCCAAAATCAACTATCCGGAGGGGCATATGGTGCCTTGCAGACACCAGTGAGAATGTTAACCTGGTAGGAACTCAGCTAATCAAAAGCTCAATGTAAATGCAAAAGGATGGCTTGGGTAAGAGGGAGCTGAGTTGTAAGAGACTTCAGAGGAGAGGCTTTCTGTTTGGAGATCAGATTTGGCTCTTGCCTCTCAAAGCCTGTGCCTAGCGCCAAAGCCACAAGCATTGGCTGTTTGGGAACATAACAGCACAATGACTAGCTATGATCATGTCCAAAATGTTGCTAACTTGTATCAAATACCCATATATATGCCGCTGTTGCTTTAAGGCCCAGAATTTGTTGTTTTAAGGCATTGCTAGTTACTGAATCAGAGAACAGCGAGTTCAGAATGGGTGGTTCAGTTCAGGCTTGAACCAACCTAACTGGTTCAGCTCAAGCTTCACCCAGCACACCCAGTCCTTTCTGAGGCAGAGATAAATAAGCCTTCACTGTACCCTCTTGAAAGGCTAGAGGCATCCATAAAGAAAAAAATATATTTTCACCTAGTTGTGCTCTAGTGCCCAGAACTGTAGTAAGTATCACACAGCTGCTGCCCATTTCCCTAGCCGGCTAGTACAGGCTGGAGGAGGGGGGGTCCTCTCTTGCATGGTTTCTGTACCACAAAACCAATTCAGCAGACTGTGGGGGGAGTACAGTTTGGATGTTGGTCAAACTAAGGTTGGACTGCCTAGTTCCCCCAAACTGGTTGGTTTAGCACCAAATCAAACTACGAACGATGGCTCAGGCACATTCCTACCAAAATGGGAAGTCCTCTGATTTTATTACTATGCTGGCATATAAACACCATTACGATCTCAGTAAGTCTTATCTTTTCTGAAATGTCATCTCCCAAAAGCCAATCTTCTATAGCTGATCTTCTTGTAAAAAAGCTGTATAATTGGGAACAGGGATCATGCTTAGAAAGCCCAGATTTTGATCTCTAAAATCCCAGGCCAGAGCATTATGCGTACACTTGTTAGTTGCCCATTTTGCTTGTGAGTTTTGCATATGTGGAAGGGAGTATTTGTGATGCTCTTTCATTACTTGCAAACACTGATAAAAGCTTTCTCACTGGATGTGTCCAAAACAGCAACACATGCGTGGATTCGCCACGACAGATGTGTGCTTAATGGGTGTTAAAGGGCCAGTGCGGAAGCACCCAAACAAATAATGAATAAATATTTGTTTAATATACATCTCCCTAGGGGGTAGTCCCAAGATGGTTAACAAGATAAATAAAACAAAAACAGTAATCTACTTAAGCCACTGTTAATCTCTTTAGTATTGATAGTAGTTATGGTACGCTGTAGAAAAGAAGGAAAACTAGGTAATCACAATCTCTCCCCAATCTTGTTGTCTACGGCTTTCCCTCAGCTGATCACAGGCCCTAAAATAGTGTTCTAAGCTTCCATCATCAACTGTACCTATAAAGCAACTTAATTTTGGAATCATACCTGGTTCGGACTTAAACATCTTTAAATAAGGAAAGAAAGAAAGAAAGAACTGGCATTTTTAGGGTCAAAAATTGACTACTGATATAGAATTATTTTTGCAGTTTTCTTAAAACATATCACTCCCCTAGTTGCTGTTAACCCGATTTTGATATTGCTATTTATAAAGCAACAAAAGAAGGTATATTGACTGAAGGTGGGCTTCACCCACGTGCAAACTCTCTCTCTCACACACACACACACACACATACATCTTTCATGTCTATAAGCAGAGGTTTAGAAGCGATCAAGGCTCCTTGCTGGAGTGCTCCATCCACACCTGACCAGACTGCCACTCACCTGGAGTTGCGCACCCTTCCCTGAAAGAATCCAACTGTAGGCTGCTAAAAAGCAGTCCATAGGCTGGCCAGGAACATTTGGTTTGCTCTTGGATGGCAGATTCCGCACTCTCTTCCAGGTGCTGCACAGCGAGGGGGCATGCCTGCGTGACTGTGGCTGTGCAGTTGTGCACAGCTGCCGGCCACCATGACAACATCTGGCCATGCGCTGGATGCCAGTTCATATGTTGTCTGGGCTGGCCATTCATACCTCAAGCACTGCTGGCCAGATACAGGACTAGTTCAACACTTAAATGCGAGCAGGTCGTTATTTATTAAATCATAGTTTCATGTGTTGTCCTGAATTTAGAAATGTATCCAATCTTTGTAGAAGGGACATGATTTACTTTTTTCTCCGTTTCCATGTCACAAGATATTGTTTTTAACAAAACAGGACATTATTTTTGAAATGCAGTGTATGTGGAAAAGGGGAAAAGAGGAAGTTTCTGAACGGAATTGTAATTCAGTATAACAAATCTTAAGCAGGTGCTTTTTCTAATTAATTTAAATGTGACACTAGACACTAGTTTTTATATATAATTTCTCCCTTGCCTCTGTGAGAAACTTTGGCTGAAGGGAAATAAAGGAAGAGAAAAGCACCTTGGACAAAGTGATAAAGGGATGGGTCCAAACGGGCTGGTCAGTACTGTATTACAGATGTTTGTGTTACCGGTTTCCCTCCTGCTCATTCAACGATCGCCGATGCATGTTGCATTCCAATTGACAATTTGTTCCTTTTCCTGTCTGACTTGTTCAGGGCATCAAACAGGATACATCTGCAGGAATCCCAGAACCAGACCTGCACAAACTGTTCATTCTCTCTCCCCCACCCCCACCCTCTGGTTTTGTTGCCTAACAGGTCATAAGCTAAGAGTTGTGCTTTTTTTTCTTTTTACTTTGCATCCTTCCCTTATATCCCCCACCCACCTGAGAGGTAATTTAACCTTTGTTCAAAACCATCTCTCATCAGCAGAATGGAGAAGTATTCACCTCAGTTAGTACCACTGTCTCATGTTTTTGTGTTGCCTAATAGAGACAGCAACATTTTTTCCTGTAAATATCATGATCCTTTAATTTGGCGGGTTCTAAAAAAGGACGAGGTGATCTGATGCTTTAGAATAGGAATGCCTAGCCTTCAAATTTCTAGAAGTTGTTGGATTATCAGTCCTGTTGGGTCAGCCATGGGCCCTGGTCACACAGGTCTAAAACAGGACGGCTTATTCATTATTTCGAACTGAGATATGTACCAGTGCTGGTCACACCTGGATCGTTATAGGTCATCCTCAGACTGTCCCCACCTTGGTCTGCATTGCTTACACCTTTCTGCATGGTTGGCCTGAGCCTCGTCCACAGACCCCTTGGCTCTCCACCCCTTTTACTGTGTCAAATCTGTCTCTTTTCTAATTGGATGCCGTTCTGTCACTCAATGAAGGTGAGAGCATATGTTTCCAGTTCTTTTTTAAGCCTGCTTCCCTACTTCCATGCCCTCCTTCCTTTTTTATGTTCTTTTCTTCTCAGTGCGATTAAGGTTTTAAATAATAATAATAAAAACGCTAGGTAGAGGAATCATACCCATAAACTGAGGAGGAAAGGGGAAGTGCCTCACAAACTCCACACGTGCCGATTGGCCAAAGAAAAGAATAGAGCCTGCCCTTCACAGCATGGTTCAGCCTCCTTTAGCCTGTCCCCCTGCTCACACTTTGAGGAAGCGAAGATGGCCTGGAGTGCCAGGACAGGCTGAGACCTTGTCAGTCCTTTAAAAATAGGACTCTAGGTTAAAACAGTCTAATGGGGGTAGGCCGGCTTGGAAAACAAATTAAATACAAATAATGTGAATAATACAGCCTGAGGTAGACCTAAAACACTTGTGTGACCATGGCCAGGATGTCTAACAGCCAGTGAGGAGGATAGAAGCTTTAGTTTAGCAGCATCTAGCTGTACAATGCAATAATTATCTCTGTTTCAGAGGCAATGCAAGGAGTCCTCTAAATATCCATCAATTTTTGCTCCTATTGGGGATCAGATCTTCAGCTGCTTCTCCCTATGCTTAACATCAATCTCTACTTTCCATATTCATGAGGCTCTTTCCATAGTACATACTGAGAGACAAACTATTTTTGTGTCAAAGGAGCCTAGCCATTTGGATGTGAGGTTTTGACTGGAGGCAGACATTGTCAGCCATAAAATGAAATTAGAGATTTGTATTCAAGATGGATTGGAAATTTTTTTTTTGTTTCAAAAATGATTATATTTTCAAGGGATTTTGCAAAAATGCTTTCGTTTGTTTTCATAACCACAGAATACATTTTTCTGTACAACATCCAACTGTTTTTCTTCCCCCTTTTCCATCCATTAGTTTGTTCAGTGATAGCTCAGGGACAAAATGAAGCTTAACCCTTTTTGTATCTTACCCTTCTCTTTCACCTAATCATTCTTCCAGGGTTTTTTGTATCTGGTGATCTGGGTTTGATCTTGCTTTTGGATTTTCATCTCAGTTGCAGGAATTCTTTGATTTGATCTAACTACCTTTATGTCCAAGTTTGGGAATAATCATATGACACACATTGCCAGGCCCAAGGTCCTTTTTCTGGTGCACAAAGTTGTGTAGAAAGCACTAGATGTAGGAGTCAGAACTGTGTCTCATAGTGAGAGTGGCACAATCTACTTCCCCCACCTCACTTGTGGCCCCTAATTCCGCTGGAGAAGGAGGCAAAGGGTATGGAACTGACTTTTAGTACTGAATGATATAAGTAATGAGAAACATAAAGGCAATTCTACAGTAGCTGGTATACAAGCATACTAGGTGTCTCCCTTCTACATGCTGATGCATTCTAAGTGGGACCCCAGCCAGAACCTGCCTTAAACTGCTCCAGCCTACAGAAAGGAGGCTCCTGGTATCATTGTTGGTCCGGTATACCAGCCAGTGCAGAATCACCCTAAGTTAACAATTGTAAGCTGCACTCCTTTTTCTTAATCAGGGATGACTTCAAGCGCTACTAACAGTCTCCCAAAACATATTTCTGGCTCTTCAGTTTGGTCCCTTATCCTCCAGACTGTAACTTCATAGCAGTGAATGAATGTTTGAATTATTTCTTTTAATCCTTGTAAGTACATCATTATTTTGAGTCTCTACTTTGTTCTTGTTTGGGGAGCTTGTTGATGACTGGGCTCTTCCTCTGTAGCTTCACAGAGACAGTGCATGTATTCTTGCCTTGCTGTCTAAAAGTTGCTATAAAGAATTTGACCTTCTGATAGTTTGGCACTGTAAATGCTAATCATCTGTAACAAATTTTCCCTGTTTACAGTTATCTTAATTTGATTTGGTTTGTTTACATTTATACACTTCTCTGTACTAAAAAATCTTTGACGATTTACAAATTACATAAAAACTGACTTAAAAGCAATTTAAAATTATATTATGAATCCGCAACTGTAAAAGTTGCAGTACTGTACTGGAAGGGGGAGGATAGATCTTCTCTAACTGAAGGCATGCCTCTTCATCAGCCATCAAGGGCTTCACCCAGACATCACTTACTTATTTCACATTATTGGGTAATCCAGAATAAAGTATGGATAATCCAAAATAAAATGTGCCTGGATGTGTTTTATTCCAGATTATGAGGAATAAGTAAAAGATGTCTGGATGAAGCTTAAGCAGGTATAGTGAGGCCTAGGGGCCGCCACAAAGAAAACCCTCTCACATCCACTTTGCAGTTCTGCTTGGAATAAGCAAGTGCAACTCATTACAGCCAGAACTGTTAGTAAATGAACTTAACAATCCTGCACACTTCTAAATCCAGTTCACGTTCATCATATATGTGTTTGGCACATCCTTAGCCCTTTCCTCTTTCACTCCATTAACTGAAGTGAAGCAGATGACCACAGAGGGAAGGGCCTTCTCAGTGGTGTCACCCAGGCTTTGAAATGATCTCCTCAAAGAGGATGCCTGGCACCAACTTTGTGCTCTTTTAGCCACCAAGGGAAGACCTTTTCATTTTTTCTGACAGTTTATATTTCTGGCTTACTGTTCTGTTTTTAAGTACTGTATATTATTTTACTTTTAGGGTGTGTTTTTATTACATTGTTTTTTCTTATATTGTTATTTTATATATATGCATGTCTCTGTTTTATTATGCTTCATCCAGACAACCTGTGGTTACTGGGCAGCCATAGAAAGTTAGTCAATGATCTGTAGCCTGGGTACCACAACATGGTGTAGTGACTGAATCTTTGCACAAGGATCTTGGAGGAAAAGAGTTCAGTTTCCCATTCAGCCATGGAAGCTTGCTGGGAGGTTTTGAGCCAGTTGCTGCCTCTCAGCTTAGACCACCTCACAGGGCAAGTGTAAGGATAAGATGGGAGGGAAGAATTAATGTTCATTGTCTTAAGCTCTTTGGAAAAAAAGAGAAGATAAACGAAGGAAGGAAGGAAGGAAGGAAGGAAGGAAGGAAGGAAGGAAGGAAGGAAGGAAGGACTGATCAATATGAGTGTTCTGAATGAGATAGCTCTAGTTTCTGTACATTGTTGTTCTTGCATAATAAATGTCTAAGAACATATTAATCCCATATTCTCCCTTTTTGTGATGTAAAGGTCAAACTGGCTCAAACTTTTCCATTTTGATTTTAAAAAGTCAGACACAAACTGAACTTGTACATCTCTGCCTCCTGCATTTTATTCCCACAACAACACTGTGGGGTGTGTTAGGCTGAGAGTTGTGACTGGTCCAAGTTCACCCGGGGAGATTTCATGGCAGAGCGGGGAATGAAGCCCAGGAAGTCCTAAATTCTAACCTGGTGCTCTAGCCACAACGTTACACTGGTTCTCACTCCCTTGAGACCATAACCATCATGGTAATTAAATTCCCTCTTCTATTCTGCTATTAAATTTGTAGGAGCTCTGTCCTCTTTTCCACATGGCAATCTCAATTTTAGCATGCCCTGATAACTTGGGTAAATACAACCTAAGAATATAGGCCTAAAGCAAGAGGGTATATTGTTCTTCTTGGAGGAATTTGCTTCAGAGACAATAGTATACATCAATTTAAAAAACCTGAAATCAATGGAAGAAATGATTGCCTTGTCATATGGCTCTTTGTGATAGTGGCTATTGCTACCACTAGTGCTGGCTGCCTGTACACTTTAAATAATAGATACTATGAATAGTAGTAATTACTCTAGTCACTGCAACAGAAACTATGTGCAACGGTGAAAGGCGTGTCTACAAGGACAGAAGTAAAAAACAGCTGATGCCAATCCAGTTACTAAAGATATGCCTCTTTAAAAATTGCAGTCTGACTTCTTGGCAGGAAGGAAGTATAAAACAATTAAAATGAGCAACTGGGCTGTCTACACAAAGATACATTTAAGGAATGTCATCCCAAAGATCTAGGTGCTAGTTTGCACGTTTCTCAACCTCCCTGGAGTGTCACTCAGATTCAGAAAGACTGCAGTTTCTTTTCTCCCCAACATCTATTCTCCCCTTGTTATAAAACCTATATACAAACTGAATAAAGAATGTGAATATTTTAACTTTCTCTTGCTATCATATTACTGAAAGGTAAGTATCATTTTACTTCTAAAGGACCATGTATAAAAAAGTTTAGAATTATGCTTTATTTATAACATAAAGGAAACGTGCACTATTTAATATAGCTACATAAGCAGCAGTCAAAAAAGTACAGGCTTAGGATGTGAAGCAGTTCAAAACACAACTCTGGACAGCAGTTTATGCACTGATAACTTCTCAATTGGATTACAGTATTAGGATGGGATCAGACTGTCTTGTGATCATGGCAGGAATATGCACACTTGACCCATGGGTCACATGCTCATGTATTCCTATTGCTTGTGCTCCATGACAGAGATACAGGAAGGGCGTAGGATCAGAACGGTGCATGAGTGTTTCCTCCCTGTAGTACTACCGGATCATGTGTCATGTGATGCTTATTACCAGTACACCTTCCACGCAACTGGCCAAATTGGCCATCTGCTCAAAATGGCAAACGGCTGTCTTTATGTCTGTAGACCACACACCGTAGCTGTAAAATGATATTTGTTGTGGCCCCAGGACGGGACAACTTGCTCATTCCAGCAGCCATTGATCATGTACTCTACCTGAGGCTGCCACTGAAGATATTTGAGAGACTGCAGTTAGTACAGAATGTTGTTGCAGACAGGATAGTAGGTGGCGTTGAGAGACTGAGGGCGTAGCTACATACAAATTTTACCAATCATTAAAGCAGATTTGGCTGTGGTGAAATCAAGGGTGTTTTTCCACTTAGCACTAGAGTACCCTTTAAGGACCCATTGAGAACCCATTAAGGACCCTTAATGAATCCTTAATGGGTCCTTAATGGGTACTCTAGTGCTAGGGTTTATTTCCACTAGCTCTAGAGTACCCATTAAAGGGTGTTTTTCCACTGCAGCCCTTAGATCTGGATCTAAGAAGATCCGGATCTAAGGAATGGGTACATTTCGTAATCCAGATCCAGTAGATCCGGATTAAGGGAAGCACCCAATGTGTTTCCACAGGAGGTGCTAACACCCCTGCTGTGGAAACAGCTTTGCACCCATCTGGGGAATCCGGATCGACCCACAAGGGGTCGGTCCATTACCCCAGGTGTTTGGGGGGCAGGGGGGGCAGTCTTTGAAGCAACTTTGAAGTGATTTCGAAGTGACTTCGAAGTCAGCTTCGAAGTCACTTCGAAGTGAATGTGAAGTCAACTTCGAAGTGACTTTGAAGTGACTTCAAAGCCAATGTTTGGGGGGGGGCAAAGGTGCATCCCCTCCCCCTAGCCTCCTTTGGACCCCATTGCCTGTTTCCAGTGGAAACAGGCTCCCTTTAATCCAGATTTTCTGGGAGAAGACCCCATTGTAGACCCCTTTAATGGGGTCTACAGAAAATCCGGATTAAAGGCCAAAATGTACCCATTAGATCTGGATTTTCCCAATGGCAGTGGAAACAATCGAGTCCCAAATGGGTGCCGTAGTGGAAATGGGGTCATCCAGCTCACACCCAAATGGGTCCTAAATGGGTGCAAAAATGGGTACTTTTGACAGTGGAAAAACACCCAAAGACTCATTAAGCACCCATTAAGGACCCATTAAGTGCTAAGTGGAAAAAACACCCCAAGCTGAAATGTGAGTTTGTCTGTTCAAACGTGCAGTATTTTCAAATGAATTCACTTTCTGGCAGAGTATATTGCATCAGTTTTTCTCCTTGTGAAGAGGTTTGTTTATGGCACTACAGGTACTCCAGCCCTTCAGAGATCTGTCAGAAGAAAACAAGCATGCAGCTGTGCACAGTGTTTTAATGGAAATGCTAGCATTAAAAATTAGAGGGCCTAGGTAGCTCTTACAGCTCTAAAACCTGGTTGCTGAAAAAAAGCAAAAGACATCTGCTGAAGGAAATAAATTCAGACAGACAGCTGGCAGCCTCTAGCACTGCAGAATCCCTGCAAAGGGATCCAAATTGAACAAGCCCTTTAGTACCACCTTTGTACTGCTCTATTGACAAGGTTATGCAGGAATGCACTTCTGTATTTATTTTAGGGTTGCCAGCAGGGTGGATAAAAATAAATGATTTTTTAAAAAATATATTTAAAAAATCAGATTTTTTAAATTTAAATCAGATTTTTTAAATTTAAATTGGATTTTTTAAAAATAAAATGCTTTTTGAGGACAGTATTTACGTTTTTCATGTGTAGGCTAGGCTGACAGTCTAAGTTTCAAATTAGCCAAATTAGTTAACAAACATGGAGGTTTGTTTAAGCAAATAACATATGCTGTAATGTTATTGTTTCAGTTGAATAAATCTATTTAAATTGTTATTATTAAGGTAATGATTATTTTTCTCCTTCCTAAGTACCACAGAAAAGTTGTGTCCAAATATGAATGATTAACCTATTAAACTGGGGATAAAAAAACTAATATGAAAAGTTGTTATTCTAAAAATCTTCATCTACTTGCATATTAAAGTAGCAAGAATTAGTTTATGTAGAAACTGTGATTTAAAACAAGCCTTACTGTTTAGTGATTTAAATCATAATTTAAATCCGTTTGATTTAAATCAAATCCACCCCGGTTGCCAATTTATAGTTTTGCACAAGAACGCACTTGAGCACTGAAACAATGGAAGGGAGCTGCCAGTGATTGATAGGCTGTGCTGACCAATCAGTTACACAGGAGAACTTTCAAAGTAAGGATGTGGAAGGACGATGGGACTCCTGCGAACAAGCACACCCACACTAGGAACTCATGTGATTTCATCTGGAATTCAGTTTGAAGTGTGTAGTAAGGTTTCTATGTAGCTAGGTCCAGACTTTCATTAGCCTTGATACGTGAGCACTGCACTACCTCACAGGTATTTCTAGTTGACCTGAAGGTGCCAGTTCTTGCCTTTAGCTCCCTAAACGGAACTGGATGTGGATTTCTAATTCCATTTCACTTGTGCTTTGGGGTCTTTGGGAGACTGTTTGATTGGCATGACAATTCAATTTTTTTGAGAGGCACTGAGGCAGTTCTTATAGATAGGCTTTCTTGGCAGCCATTTTTGTGCAGTGAACTTCAGTTGATATAAGAACAGGACTGCTCACTGTTTACTTTCAGGAAGCATTTTCCTAATGAACAACCCCCTGATTTAAGGTTTTAAAGGAGTGTTTCATTTTATTTTATATTGAAGGATGGCAAGTTCTGTATGATAGTGAAACCTGGGCTCCAAACAAAGATCACTCAAAGAGTAATCTTCGTTAATCATGCCATCACTAATCTCATTCCTGTGATTTGTCCAGGCAAAGCAACACTGAAACAGGGAACTTTTATTCATAGGTTCATTATTTCTCCCTAGCACCATCTTGGACAGCACACTGTCAAAGACTTCACTAGACCACGTAAATCTTCATAATATGGCACAATTAAACTGCTGCAGAGCTCTGACAGAGCTCTTCTAAGGAGTTTACCAGTACAGCAATCTAATGAGTTCTAAGGGCAAAATGAATACTCCCAAGGTGCAGAACTGTGTCATGAACCCTAGGACCACACTTACAGTGCAACTTCTGTGCAGCCAATGTAGCTTCAGTGTGATCCCACAATGCTCTTAAGGGCCCAGATAGATCTTTTCTATGTATTCCACCTTGAGTTCCATGAGTTTGGAGGATAGTAATGCTTATTTTGTGCCAGTGTGCCTTTCCACTACAAATTTGGTGCCTAAAGAGTTGATTTGAACTTAATACTCAATCAATACTAAACTAATTTGTGGAAATAGTACAGTAATAGAATAATGGGATCATAGGGAGACTACAGAATCAATAGAGTACTAAGTCTGTCTAAATGTAATGGTATTTCTTTAGATCACCTCCGGGTTTAAACACAGCTACAGTGTTAAATCACCTTGAAAGAAGCAAGTTATACTGTGATGGTGTCCTTTTCTTCAGTGTTAATCAGAGAACCCAAATTAACCAAACCAGATCATAAGAACGTAAAAATGTATGAGGAGCCCTGCTGGACTGGGCTACAGCCCATCCAGTCCAGCATCCTGTATCACACAGTAGCTCACCAGTTGCTTCTGGACATTCTCAAGAAAAAGACAGGGGCAATTCTGAAGGCAGTACTTAGGCATTAATTCTAGTAGCTATTGGTATACCTGTCCTCCATGAATGACAGAACTGCTTGAGTAAATACTAATGTGAACGTTAAATATGTACAGCTGTTATACCATGAACGTATTTCTTTCACTCCCTAGATCTAGTGAACAGCTATTCTATGACTCCACCTACTCTCAGCATCACAGAAGAGGAGTACGTGATCAGCGCCAAGGATACACTGAATATTACTTGCAGGTAAAAACTCTGTTCACTCCTGCAAACTATTGCATCAGAGATTCTCCAAGGTGGTTCATTAGGCAAGCAGCATGAAGTAGGCAATGACAAACCACTTCTGAACCTCTGCCAAAGAAACCTACATAAAGGGTGGCAATGGAGCTACCCATGCAGTCAACCAGGAGCCGGTTCCAACTCAGTGGTGCCCTACAACAACATGGAGTTCCACCCTTGGTTCCCATGATAGGTTTGGAAGAAACAATATACCTTCCTTTGTAGGTGTTTCTGGATTAGAACTGAGTTTTTTCTCATGGGTTGGATTCTTACAGTTATGGTATTGCCTAATTCTATTAATACATAGAACTAGCAGGTTAATATTATTTTTCAAAAGAAGCAATATTAAAAACAAGCACAGATGCATATAATTACTATAGCTAAATACTAACGCCACAACAACATGTTCCAGTCACAGAAGGCTGTTTTGAGGCTTATAGATTTCTTAAAAAGCAGCTCTGGCTGCATCGCACAGGAAATTACTTTAGAAACCAAAAGGATGTTCAAAATCAAGGTATATTGTGGGTTGAAAGCAACCATCTCCAATAATCCTTCTACCCATTTATTTAGAAAACATGTTCTGTTTGCATATCTATACGTAATTCAGCTAATGGGCAGATCAGTTACCAAACTCTCTTTGGCCATTGGAAATGCACCGTATATAAAATAAATCTGAGTGGCTAGATTTTTTGCAACTCAAGAAAACCAGATTTTCATTTAAAAAAACAACAACAATACTATATTCCCAACAGTTGAGTTCAAGCCTGTTACGGAAAGACACTGGATGGATATATTTGCATGTATCTCTTCAATCCCAGGACAGGGCGGACAAGGGAATATATCCTGTCTCAAGCTAGGAGAGGTTGTCTGTGGTGCTGGACAAGCCCTTTCACACTGCAATGGCCCCATGCCTAGGGTGGGCATTTCGGTGGTGTGTCATGCTGTCCTACCAAAAACAGTCTCTGTGATATACTGGACCATGTAGGCATGCCCTCTGCTTGTAAACCAATGGACAGATGTCAGTGTTTACAAGTAAGCCAAGCTAAGGTATCATTTTGGGTGCCTTAGCCGAGTCTGTGCTCCATCCTCTGCATATAGCTCCTTATCACTGGACAGTGTCCTGTGTGGAAAAGACATTATAAGAAAAAAAGTACCCAGTAAGAAAAAAAAGTGACTCAAAAGTGGTTTAGGGGTGTAGCAATCTACACACTACCTCTAATACATATTAAAGGTGCACTTTCAAAGTGCATTTTGGGATATTAAAAGTAGGATGGAAACACTAGAGTCCACATGCTACAACCTCTAATCCACTTTCAAGCCACTCTTTGATTTGGCTTCCTTTATGACGCAGAAGACTTGAACTTAATGACTTCTGTGGTCTATGCTTGCCTGTGTACTTTAATGCATCCATTTCCTCTTCTGAAGAAGAGTTGCCTTTTCTACCCAGCATTTCTCACCCATTTAAGGATTCCCCACCACAGACACCCTGTGAGGTAGGTGGGACTGTGAGGGCTCAGAAAGAGTGCTGTGACTAGCCCAAGGTCACCCAGCTGCCTTTGTGGAGGAGTGCAGAGTCAAACTCAGTATTCCCAGTTACGAGTCCAGCTCCCTAACCACAAGACCAAACTGGCTCACACAGTTTTACTTCTAAGCACATCTTACTCTAATGCCTCCAGCCAAGGAGAGAGCAACCATTATTCTAACATTGTATCTCTAGTTCAAATCATATTAATTATTTATTTAAAATGCAGAGACTCCTAGAGAGGAAGGAAGTGTCTTATTTCTGATCTTGACTCTTGTGGAAAGCTGTCTTTGCCAAAATAAAGAGGTTGATCTATACCCTTGAAGGAAAATATAAAATCTGTACTGAGGCAATACCTTTATTACGCTAACCAAAATGAAACTAAATAAATTCTCTAGGGTAGGGGTCCCCAACCACCGGTCTGCGGACCAGTACCGGGCTGTAGGGTTTTTTTTTTTTGCCAGTCCGCACTGCCACCGCAACAAACTGCCATGGCCACGCCATGCCATGGGAAACAGAGCTGGTGCCAAAAAGGTTGGGGACTCCTATTCTGGAGAGATCTTCCCAGATAACAGTTGAATGTTTTGCTGTTGTTTTGATCCAGCTCATCTTTAATCCTTAGGCAGCGGTGGCCCAAAAAATGCCCCATGCCAGGATAAAGAGAGCCGAAAGCAACTGTTCCTGTCCTGAGCTTCTAGACGCAGTAATGTAATCAGTGTAATTGATCAAAGATAATTGAAAATAGACCCCAGAATTGCAAACAGCAACAAAATCAAGTGTCCTTAGTTTAGCACTAGAACTCCTGCTTTACATGCAAACAGACTGAGATTCATTTCTGGCTCCTCCAGATTAACCTGAGGGAGTTTCATGTCTGAAAACCTGGAGTTCTAGTGCCAATCAACATTCCCAATGGAGCACTTTCCAAACATGGCTGGATTACAGTTTCTTAAACCCTGCCTGAGCTAGTTAAGGCTGCTTTAATCCAGCAATAGCAGGAGGCATGTTGAAAAAGCTTCATTTGGACTGATGGTCTCAACTATATAATCAGGGAGGTGGGTATTCTTTAAATATCCTTGCCTTAAAACAAAATTTATTTTGTCCCTATTCTTAGCTTTACATTGTGTTAGGCTTTTATTGCTTTAATACGTTGGGGAGATGGTTTTGCCTGGAAGAACTGAATTTCTTCTTACGTGTTTCTTTGTCTAGTAAGTTCTTAATCTGAAGCAAATTCCCAAATCTTCATGAATCTTTTAATCTTGCTCAGCTGTATTTTACTGTTCCCCCTCAGGACTATCAACCACCCTGATCAGACATGGCTTGTATTAGTAAAAGCAGAGAGGGTTGTAACACAGAAATAAGCAAAATCCCAGCCATCGGGGGAAAGGAGGGTGGGGAAGATTCTATGGTGAAACTGTAGGAGAGTTCTAAAATAAAATTAGTTCAAATCAGGATGAAGCAACTTCTTTTCTCAGATTTCACTGAAGGAATGGTGACCCATTTGTTTGTCTGTGCTGTAACTCTAGAAAGAATGTTCTGGCTGCAGCTAGTAAGCAATGTTAAAATGTGCCCTTATTATCTCAGCTTCCTTCATGGACTTCTCAAGATTTGCTTTTTTGCACATATGAGGCCAAATTCCATTGAATCCCAGTGGCATGAATTACCTCTGGATTTTTCTTACCTAGTTCATCACAGAATCAGACAAAGCAGCAACAGGGCATGTGTCATTCAAAATAGAAATAGGAGGACATATGTCATAATTCACTAATGTCGGTGATGAGGTTGTACCACTCATTCCATTTTCCATTATTCAGTCTTGTGTTTCACCTTATGTGCATCCCAGATGAACTTGATGAGCTTCTAATGCAAATTTCAGAACTCAGCTGGATGGATATTTATTACGTTACAGCTTTAATAATAATGCTAGTTCAGCTGAGAGGTGGACTGATGTGGCCACCGCTTCCATTTTAAGTTATGACCACAGCAGCATGCATACACCATTATGTTGATCAGCAGTTGGTAAAGGAAAACAGATGCGACGTAGAAACCTGAACAGGTCACCTCAGTCTATATAACATACAAAAATAAAGACCAAATTATTAAATTATTAATTGCTAAGGCCTCTGCCAACAAGTTCATGTTATTTTGGAACCTCTTTTAAAATTGTGATAAAGATTATAACTTCAGAGAGATCCCTGTACCCAATGGAGGGATGTAGGGCAAATTATTTTAGACGTGCCCCAAACGGAAAATACAAACAATCTATACAGTTCTTGTCAGAAGTAAGAAGAGAAGCATACGGAAAATGACTGTACAGCTAGAAAAGAAAATATTTTTTCTCATACAGTGGGAACCAGCCAGCTTAATCAGTAAAAATTCAGCAACAGATGTGACATACTACTATCTACACTCTGATAAAGTAACTGTACAATGAATGCTTGTGTCTCTGGAAGCAATTGGGGCTTGCACAAGATCTTTCACGCACACTCATGTACACATAGAGTCCAGCCAAGAAGTTGTAACCAAATATTGACCTGAAACAGGAGACTGTTTTTTGCTAGTGAAAGTGCTCGGTGAACCTCTGTTCTTGAGGATTGCCATTTTTAGTGTCTCTGCAAATAGAATATTTTTGAAGTTGTTTGTCGCAAGAGGGGGTACTAGTTGTGCCTTCAGTCAGCCAACTTGTGGTAGCCATGCCTTTGTCCCTCCCTCTCTCTAAAGGGTGGTGGATTTTGCTTGTGATCTCACACTGGGCTTTAGTGGTGCAACTGCACATAGGGATGGGTGTGCACAGATATTTTTGTTGCATTCAATTCTTATCAAATCGAATGCCAGAAAATTGGTATTCATTCAAATAGATCCCCTTCGGATGTGGCAGTATTCAAATTTAATATGAATTTTCCATACAAAATTTTATACAAATGTCCAATACGAGTCTCACACCTATCCGCTACCTATCCCCCTGGAATGTGTCAAATCCGTCCTGAATTTATTTTTAATCGGTCCGCTCTCAATCCACTTCGGATCCACTCTGGTTCTGTTGCAGATGTGACTTGGGCAGCCAGTTTCCCACCTCCCAGGTTCATACTATGTAACAAAGCTTCGTATGAATGTATCGAAACATTCTATTTGAATCTGAATGTCAGTATTCGAATGTGCCAACATTCAGTTTGAATCTGAGTGTCCAAATTCAGCTAAATTGGTATGAATAAAGAATATTTGTGTACATCCCTACTGCATAAGTGCATCCATGGTGCAGTAATATGTTTCCAGACAGAAGGAGCCTCTGAAAACTTGCACTATACTTCAGAGGAGGAGCAGTTACACCTCAGCGCTAGAGCAAACTTTCTGGAAAGCAGAGACTTGACAGTTTGATTCCCAGCTACTCCTCAGAAGTAGGCAGTGGCAAATCACTTCTGTAGCTCTGCGAAGAAAACTGCCTAGAGGCACCATGCTTAGAAAGCATGCTTAGATAAGTCACACTTCCTTTCAAAGTTTGTTGAAATTAAGTCCAAGATCTGGGCACTGCAATAAAAAGGAAAATGTTTTTACTGGTACAGAATGTATGAATGTTTTTGGAAGCTTATGTCCCTATGGCTCAACTACACAACTACACCTAAGTTTTAATCCACATTTGGTCTGCCTTCAGGGTTAGATAACATATCAGCAAAGTGACAAGCAGTTTTCATTCCACATTACCTAAGCCAGAATATCCAGTTAATGCAGAAAGAAAATAACTTATTCTTGTGCTGATGTGTCATCTCATTCTGAAGGTGATCAAAAGTGGATTAAAACATAGGTATAGCCGAGCCCTTAGGCAACTTCCACCTGTTTCCAAGGAGCAACTGGCATAGTCCAAATGACCCAATGCAGAAGCTTCCTTAGTCTCTTGGCTATCAGCACTTTACCTTTGGTGAGTTTAGGTGCTCTTCCCTTGCTACTGGAACTCCAAGGCACGGTATCTGTGATCATATCTACATGTAGATGGATTTGATAAAATAAAGTACCTTAGAACCGCTGTTCTGTGGCAGGAGTCTTGGATCTCTTAGCAAGAGAATTCCCGGCAAATGTTTTTGCCCGCAGAAACTGATTTGAGACAGATTTGAGACAGATACCTGCGAAAATCTAGCTAACTTTAAATTTCCACTCCTAATACTGGGTGGCATGAATTAAGATCTGTCTGTCTGTCTGTCTGTCTGTCTGTCTGTCTGTCTGTCTGTCTGTCTGTCTGTCTGTGAGAGTAATCTAAAATGTGGCCCTGGAATGTGACATAGCGGAGACTCCTTGAGAGTCAAAGCAAGAAGAAAGATAATTCCTGATCACCAGACCTTGCCATGCATTCAGGTCCAAAAATTAGATTTCAACAAAGGCCTGCCTAAGATTTCCTCTGTTATTCCTCTCTTTCGAACAGAGGGCAGCATCCCCTGGAGTGGTCGTGGCCTGGGGGTCAAGAGGACACCGTCCAGAGTGGGAAGGAGAGCGAATCAGTGGTGTTGGTGAGTCTCGACGGTATCCGAACAGTCACGGAAGAGGATTGTGAGGGCACAGACACAAAGCCCTACTGCAAGGTCTTGACACTGACAGGGACTCAGGCTAACGACACAGGCTACTACCGCTGTTACTACAAGTACATCAATGCCAAAATCGAGGGCACCACTGCAGTCAGCACCTATGTATTTGTGAGAGGTAAGAAGGTAAAAGACCCGCATGGCCAAAACAGGTGAATCTCCAAGTGGAAAAGCAGGTTTTTAAAAGAAAAAGCGATTGTGAGTTAAGATGGGTGTGAGGACAGATTACTTGGAAAGGTAATCCCAAGAGTTTCAAATGGTGCAGTTTTGCTGGCCTCGCCTTCTGACTGCTATTGCAGAGGAATGTCACTAATCATTTAAAGGTTGATGTAAAAGTAGTAACAATAATTTCTGTTTCGTTTTGTGTCACTTTAAACATGAAACGGCATGAATGTATAACAATTAGCATGCTGTTGCGTATGGGTTTAGGAGCACTGTTGTAGTTTTTTAAGTTGACTAAAGTGGGGGAGTAAGGGGGAAAGGAGAAGCCAGTCAGGAGCATCTAGAAACATGTCTGAAAGCACAGACATTCTTTCTTGAGACTGTGAGTAACAAAGGGAACAGAAGTAATGACAACAAGAAAAGAAGTTGGGAACATTCAGACTACTGGTAGGTGTGGCAAAGACCATACATAAGGAAAGAGTAACTCACTGGGCTTGATTTCTGCCCCGATGCCCTCTAGTGAGGACAGGAAACGTCCTAGCCATATCTCCGGTACTCCAGAGTGAGGCTGAGTGGAAATACTACTGTTCTGGGACCCATACTGGAACAAATGGCATTTGCCCACCACACAATTCACTGTTGTGGAGGTCCTATGCCTTCAGTTCTCTGCCTGCCTGAGTGGATGCAGCCTTACTCATAGATGTCCTTCAAAAATGGAGCAAACTCAGTATACAGAATCAGGAAAGAGACAGGAGTCCAATTTTACTCAAATCGTATTGCTCTTGCTTCACCACAGCCAACTTGTTCCTGTTGGGCTTCTTCGTTTTCTTGGTAGACAGAAATTATTTTAAGGAACTACACAACACGATTCAATATGAGAGAAATAGCCGTGCTAGTCTAATTCGAAAAGTCCAGCAAGGTAGTTAGTAGCACTTGGAGACTAACAGGAGAAGGGTTGGTGGCATGAGTTTTCGTAGACAGCTCAGATAAGTAGACGTGTCTACAAAAGCTCAGGCCACCAGGCCACCAACCCTTCTGTTAGTCTCCAAGTGTTACTAACTACCTTGCTGGACCTTACACAAAATTAAATACTTTATATTCTGGCGTATAAGACTACTTTTTAACCCAAGAAAATCTTCTCAAAAGTCGGGGGTCGTCTTATATGCCGGGTGTCGTCTTCTTATAAGGCGAGTATATCCCAAACTCTGTATTTTAACTGGAAAGTTGGGGGTCGTCTTATACGCTCAGTCGTCTTATACGCCGGAATATACGGTATGTTTATGTGGCTGGGAACTAATAGTATCTTTGTGCTGCAGTGGATGTGTTAAGAGCAACAGTAGCAGCAGCTGCACACTCAATTTGCAGTGTGTGATTCTACGGATGTTTGGTTAAAGTAAATCACATTTGATTTAGTGGAGTGTTCTGTCTTGTGTAAGAGCAGCGTTCAGTCCTCATACAGCTTATGCAGATATATTGTACCAAATTTAGGTTCCAGGGCAACATTAGCATGGTCAAGAGAGATGCTGCCTGGTACTGCAGCATTCACGTTCTAGGCGGGCCCCTGGGAGGCACAACCTGTCCTGCTGGTAGCTGGCCTGTGTGCAACAGTCTCCAAAGCGTTCCCTGTGAGGGACCAGATGAGCTCTGCTCCATTCATGTGACTGACGAGACTATGGGGCATGCCAAGCCCAGCACCATTTTATTGGGCTCCCAGGATCAGTCAAGGAATTGGGCCATTTCTGTGTGCCTGGCAAAAATATCCTCAGTTGGCAACTTCGGAGACAAGGAACAATACTTCCCAGCCTCTGGACTTGGGCAGGGATGGGTTACACCATAGCTCACATTACTGAAGACTACTACAGTCTTTGCCCAGATCAAAGAATCCAAGCCAAGATTATGCTCTGTATTGCATGCCAACAAAAGCAGTGTGGAAGTTGTTTAGCATTACGGTTCTGGGACCATTATGAGGGACCATAACTGAACAGAAGAAAATGACACAACAGTCTTAGCCCTATAAACTTAGGACTAGTGATATGAAATTGTAGTAAAGAGACCCAAGCAAGACATTAGGAGGACTTTCCTGGATGTAGGAAACATTTAGTGGCATCAGCTTGCTTCATACATTAGTGGATGTTCATGCACTGAAGGGTTTGAGCAGAGGTTAGATGGCTGTATTTTGATAATGATTTGACAAATTCCTGTTGCAAATTAGATGGCTATATTTTGTGAATGGCTTAGCAAATTCTTCACACAGAGGGTCTTTCGGTTTATGGAATTTGCTGCCGGAAGAGGTGGTGACAGCTACTAGTCTAGATGGCTTTAAGGTAGGGTTAGACAAATTTATGGACAACAGATGTATCAATGGCCACTAGAATGAATGCCTAGGTACAACTTTCAGGCTGTAGGGAAGCAGGATGCTTCTAAGGCCATTTGCTGGGATTCGAGAGCAAGAAAAGTTTCGTCCTTGTCTCTGCTTGAGATGCCCATGAGCATTTGGTGGGCCACCTTGTGCGACAGGATGCTGGACTAGATGGGCTGTGGCCTGATCCAGCAGGGCTTCTCTTATGTTCTTATGTAAGGAGCTGGAGGTTGAACCAGATAACCTTCAGGGCCATTTAAGTCCCCTTCCAGCGTACATATTCTTTGATTTATTGAATCTTGTACTTTGGACTGCTGTAAGGCTACTCTGAGCTCCAAGAAACCACAGGAGTAGATAACAGCAATGAGTCCGAAGCAAAAGTTTTAAGTAATACTTAACAATAAATGGTATTAAAGAATCTGTAAGGCAAGATGGGAAGATCACTGCCCTGTTCCCGATACTGTATGTTTCTCTTTTCACACTACCTGGCCTGAGTGAGGTTTATCCTTCATGCTCTTTGAGTATTTCTCACTACATCTTACGGTTTCCTCTCCCATCTGCCTAAGGCTAATTAATTCCATGGAGTTCACAAACTAGAGGAGGGAAGGGTGTCAACTCCCTCCTGCTGAGAACATATCGATATTCATCCTCTTGTGTGGGATTGCTGAAGATCAGCTCTATCTGGGGGATTCAGTTTCATTGATGCCTGGGGTGAATGTTTCTGTAGGAGTGGAATGCAGGAATTTTATGTTCCTTGGTACCCTAGAACCACAGCCATGATCCTTTCTAGTTTTAGGAGAAGTGAAATCCATTCTTGGAGAGAGTAGGATGAAATGTAGGAGCTGTCTTGAATAAAACTGACTAGGAAGAAATGAAAAACCTATTGTTGCATGCTACGTAATGATAGAATTAGAGCAGTTTGTAGGAGGCAGAGATTATCTCTTCTGCAGTCACATATTCATTCTCCTCTGTACCAGGTTCATCATGAGTTATCTGGGTTTTTCAGATTCTCTGGCTTTTTGCCAGATAATGAAATCATGGCATGCAGCATTCTTGCTTTTAAAAGTTCTGTTGAGCACATCCTGATAGTTAGGCAGAATTCTAGTTTAAAATAGCACACTAGGTGCAGACGTCCGACCTCTTTGAAAAAATGAAATAAAGGGCTCATGTTTTTAAGGGATGGTGATCACAGCAGTGTCTTAAGAAGAGCCATGCTGGATCTGCCCACCACCCAGCTAGTCCAGCATCCAGCGCACTACCACATGTCTTGGGATATTATCAAGGAGAAGGCAGAGGCAAAATCTTCACCTGCTCTCAGTTCCCTGCAATTTATAATATGGAAAGAACAGTCCAGAGGGCTATTTGCACTGCAGCACGTAGTACATGATTAGGGAACCTCTGGGGAAGAGCATACACACCTTGAGGAGGCTGTTACAGCCTCCAAGTGCCCCCTGCCTTCCCAGAAGTTCCCTAATCATGCACTAGGTGTGGAGCACGAAAACTTACTAAGCTTACCCAGTTACTTACCAGGAGCATCCAGCAACAAGCATCCACCCTTTTTCCAGTTCTCTGTGGTCGTCTTTGGTGCCACGCAAGCGCACTGGCACCTCAGACGACCATAGATCCAACTACATGTGTGCAGAGCATCATGGCGACAGCGCTAATGCACCTGCAGTTGCTGAGGGCACTGCAACCAAAATGCTGGTGCCCAGAGGAGGAACAGCTCCAGGATTGGTCATAGGTGAGTGATCAATCATGTGGGGCTTAGTCTGTCAGAAGTGCAACCTCCAGTCAATGTTGGGTGATTATACTCCTTTCCCATCCAGTGGATGGGAAGGGAAGTGCAAAATCGCCCCAGGTGTCCTTCCCAAATTGTAAATTTGCAATATGGCTGGGGTGCTCAGAAGCGGCCCACAATACGTTCCTGAACAACAGCTTCCAAAATTCTGTATCAGCCTCAAAACCAACCCCCAACCTCTGCAGTATGGGTGTTTTTTCCCATTGGCTGTTTTCAGAATTGAGGAAAATATACCTCTGCAGGTACCAAGAGAACAGACTGCAACCTTGATGGGATTTTTGCAACATGAAGTACAGTATATTTGCGAATGAGTTCTCAGATCAGTTTGAGTATATTGATTGAAGTATATAAAATTATGCATAGTATAGAAAAAGTGGATAGAGAAAATTTCTTTTCTCTATCACACAACACTAAAACCAGAGGGCACTGTATGAAGCTGATGGATAGGAGAGTCAGATCTGACAAGGGGAAGTATTTCTTCACCCAGAGGGTCATCGGTTTATGGAATTTGCTGCCAGAAGAGGTGGTAATAGCTACCAGCCTAGATGGCTTTAAGGCAGGGTTAGACAAATTTATGGACTACAGATGTTTCAGTGGCTACTAGAATGAATGCCTAGGTACATCTTTCAGGCTGTGGTGAAAGCAGGATGCTTCTAAGGCCATTTGCTGGGATTCAAGAACAGGAAAAGGTTTGTCCTTGCTTGAGATACCCATGAGCATTTGGAGGGCCACTGTGTGCGATGGGACGCTGGACTAGATGGGCTGTGGCCTGATCCAGCAGGGCTTCTCTTATGAGTTAATATATAAATTCTTTCTTGTTTGTACAATCTAACCACATTACAACTTTCTTGTTTTTAAAATCGCTCCATATATATTCTGTTCACATTTTAAAAAATAAAGCAGAGTTGCTGTAGTTTCCAAGAATGTTCTCCAAACTATATAACCCCATTTTCTGTGATCAAAAGTAATTAAACAATGCAGTGAAACTAGCTGTTGTGTAACCAGAGAGATAAACATATGCTGGGGAAGACAAACCATAAATGTCTTAATTCAGGAACTGTCTTTGTCACTGACTTTCTGCCTCATCTAATTTCCGTAGGAATCTTTACAGAGAAACATTGTGAAATGTTTTACAGTGCAGTCATCTAGCCTTTGTTTATGAGTTACAGTAGAAATGTAAGTGCTACCTGTCTTTTCATGCATGTTTACAGTGACACTTCAGCTCCCATAGGACTTGACCACTGCGGTTAGGTACAATGGAAACCAGACTCCAGCAACATCTGGAAAACACCCCATGCCTCTTCAATAAGAAAAGTGCAAACTCAGCATGCATACAAATATAGTACAGTAGCCCCACACTGTTTACAAGGATAACTTTATGGGAAAATGTAGCATATACTAAAACTTGCAAATCATGAAGAGAATGTCAAACAGCTGATTTTCACACACAGCATTGCTATTTCAAGGTCTGAGAGATCAAGCTAGTTTGCAGTATCAAATTTGTAAATATCAAAACTTGCAACAGCGGGCGTTAAGCCTTCTCTTACAAATACATGAAAATGGATTTTGATCCCGAAAGCAAACAAGAACTCTCTGGTGATTGATGCACCTAAGTGCACTGTGGAGAATGCTTCTAGGCTAGGGACCCGGCAAGTGATGCAGAGTGAACAGGGAAACAAAAGTTTCTTGGTCCCAACGTTGCAACCTAGGGACATGTCCATTCAGCATAGAAATGTCCCCCCCTAAGTGACCCTTCTTTCAGACCCCAAATGTAGTTGGGGTCTGAAATGGAGCTTGGGCTATTTTCACAATGGCAACAGGAAGCAAGACCTAGCCTGATCCACATGCTAATATGTTTTTGGGTGCAGATTCTGCATGTGAGAGCAGCGCAGGCATGGAGAGGGGCATGGTCTTCTATAGTACACGATGGTACGCAGACCCCATGGATCCAGGACACATGTGGCAAAGTCCTCAAGCGCCATGCAAATGTAGTTAAGTCTCCATGGAATGAGTTTTCCCTGTATAAAGTTTCTCAGATACAAAATTTATATCCAGACTTTTTTGAAATATAAATATGTAGCATCTATATTGAACTGATTATTTTTATGAGTATACCTATGTGCATGAGAATCCAGAACTTCCTAAATCTGGTCAGGTCAGAACTGTGGGCTTTAAGAACAGGCAATTTGTTGACCAGACTAAAAATCCAAATGATTTTCTCTACCCACGTTTACTGCAGTTTTGGAGCTGAACACATATTGTGATGAAAGTAGCCGTTTTCAAGAAGAAAAGGATATTACATTAGGAACAATAGGACAGCAAACAGCAACAACACCCAAAATAATTGTATTTTTTTAAATTACTCTGAAATTGCTTGGTATAAATCAGGATTAAATAAGTGAGTAAATCTTTACTGGATTTGCATAGCTACCAAGTAATCAAAGTTCTCAAATACATAACTGTGGTGTATGGAGTGGTTTCAGTCTTGGCTCTAGATTTTGCTCCATCTAGGTTTTTCAGGCTTTGGTTGTGTCTTCATGTAGGGGTCAGTACACTTTCACCTTTGTTTCAATTTGGTGTGTGGATATATCCAGATTATTGTGGAGGGAGTTTTAGTGTGTGTTTTGCCCTCACAAGGAAAATGAAGTCTGAGAGTGTTGGATCCCAGAACCCTCCGCCTTCCTTCTGACACCTGTCCTCCTCTGTGATGCTGAAGAAGTGCTTCTCATTTGGCACAGCACACCATGAGCTGCATGTCACAGCTGCCTGACTGAATGTCTGGGCAGCCGGACACAACACAGAATGATGTAATCACAGGGAGACGTGAGCAACAGGGAAGAAGCAGGAGAGCTCTCGGTATGCTACTAGGAGGAGCTTGCAGCCCTTGTGCTAAGAGCTGAACCCAGCTTTTGTGATCTTAAGAACATAAGAACATAAGAGAAGCCTTGCTGGATCAGG
>MTQE01000401.1:10810542-10820911 GCA_014337955.1 Aspidoscelis marmoratus | reverse complement strand
CGCCCAGAGACCTTTGGATATGGGGCGGGATAGAAATATAAATAATAAATTAATAATAAAAAAATAAATAAAGCAGATTTTATTTTGTGGTGTGCTCATATCCTGCATTTGTAGCTTAGAGATAGTTGCAGTAAGGATAGGTATAGGGTGGGATAGAAATGCAAATAAATAAATAAATAAATATTAAGGGTTGTTATGCACTGTTTTTGAGGGATGCTTATCTTACGGGTTGTTTTATTCATGGAAATGCCACTTGGCAAGGTGCCTCTCTGGCCTTCATGAAGGTATTCCAGGAGTGCTGTTAGAAACAAGGGTATTTTATAGGACCTTTAGCTCTTTTTAAGACTATTAATGTGCAGGACTTAATCAGCCTTCTCTTCCATTTGGATACGGTGGCCAGGAGGACGTTTTACAGGAACTGTCTAAAATTACTGACAAAGAAGAACAGAAAGAGGCCTCTAAGGTAGAACTGTTGACCCAGGAGGAAGTAGGATGTCTATAAAAGTACTGCTTTCATGGATGTGATGTTTGACTGGTTGAGGAAACAAGGGCATTTCCAGTCCCCTCAGAATGTTTTGTGGCCTTGTCAGGAAGGAGAAGAGCTGTTGACATATGAGCACTGTCTCCCAAGGCCACTGTGTTTCTGCTTATCCCAGCTACAGAGGATGCAAGAGGCCTCATCATTATTTCCTGTTGTTTAGACAGATTCTCACTTTTGCTGTGGTACATGAAATGTAGTCAGATTTTGCCCTTTCTACTATTGGCATATTGTTCAATACCATTCTAGTTCTGAGCATCAAATCAACCTTCTCAGCCATGTTCTAAATCAATAATTTCCTATACCTGTTTATCCTACAACCATAATATAGAACATTTTATAAAGGCACATTTAATAAAGATTTAAAGAGCTTTGAAATCGTTTTCAGAGCTGAGCACTCCCAAAAGGTCAGAAGAATCCACAGTTTCTGAGGATTAAAGGTCCTGAAATGCAGATTATCTATATTCGAATAAAAAGAAGTCTCACTGCTGGATTTAGAAATAATCGTCACTATTTAGCAATGGGAATGCAAGCAGGTTTTTTTGGGGGGGAACCATGCTTTAGGGGCATTCTCCTCTGTTTCCCTGATCCAATAATAAGCTGTTGTTTCCTTCCCGTTTCTCCTAGCTGTTGCCATTAGTTGCTAAGGCAAGAATGAGCAGAGCTTACAATGTAATGAGAGATCAGACCATAGCAGGGAGAGTCGGATTTTACTTAAAGAGACAAGGATCAGAAAGACTTTGCCTTCGATGTCTGCCAATTCATGGTGTGCTGATGCTGCACAAAGCTGGTGCCTACTTGGTCCCTCCTCCCTCCATCATTTTCCTGTAGTGATCTCTGTTGCCTTCCTTCTTGACCTGGTTCCCCCCCCCCCGCCCCGCCATTTTGCTGCTTTGTACCAGTCTAGCACAAAACAAAGGGGAAGTGATTAATCTTCTACTGCTGTGCTACAGTGTGGGGAAAATTGCTGCCATGATATGAATGAGGACCAGGCTTATATAGGGGGTGGGGTTTGGATCACCCTCCCTGATGAAATCAGGGTATGACGGAAAAGAGAGGAAGGAGTTTCTCCCCTGCAGGTCTGCATAATAAGCTACCAGTGGGAACACGAAAAAACAGAACTCACTGCTGATTTAAAAAATGGATTAAAACCTGGGCTAAATTGTGCAGTGGGAACCTGCCCACAGTGTGTTAAATATGGGACCTTTCTGTTCTTGCTTCCATGGAACATTCGCGAGTATGTTCCCACACAGAGCATACAAACTGTGCAGAGCTACTTGTATCATAGAAGCATCTCCATGTGTGCTGGAGCATGCCCCTGTGCATGTAGCTGTAAAGCACAAACACATGCTCTATAGCTATGCCACCCACTGGCTATTATAGCTTGGCACGGCTCCGTTCACACCTCCTCTAGGCGAACAGAGCCTGGGGTTGAGTGATGCAGCTATGGTTGCATGCCACATTGCCTGGTTGCTCAGCGATGATGCCTGTTGCAATACCAAGGTGATCCTTCCAGATGCATCAGGTGTCGCAAGGTGCCTGTGTGTCTAAGTAAGGTGCAAAAAGGCCCGTGATTCTGGTTTTCTCACAGATGAATTCTGACAGTATAGTTCACTATAGCATATTCACTCTTCAATTTTCAGTCAGTGAACTCTAGTTGCCAATTAGTTTGTCAGTTCTGTCATCTTATCTTCACTTTGGTTCTTTCCTCTCAAGCTCTGACTCCAGTCTTTTGTTTTGGTGGAAACTGGTCAAGCTCCAAAAACTCAAAATTGTTCTCACTCACTTGAAGTACATATGAAGAGTCCTTACAGAATGAAATCAAGAAACTATCTAGTTATCCATCCTGCTTTTCACAATGGTCAGCCAAATATTTAAGAAGAGTCCACAAACAGGATGCAGCTATAATTTCTTGCTTTTACTTTCCAGAAACCAGTGAAAACTGTATCTAGTGGCATAATGCTTTGTGGGTAGCAAGATTCAACATACCATAGCTATAACTTTTATCAAGTTTTTTTTTAAAAAAAAATCCCACTCTTATAGCTCTTCTTCCATCTAATTAATACATGTCCAGATACTGGTTCCACACATATCTGACTAGGTACAGAAAACTGAGGGCTCATTTGCTTTCCATTCATATCCTGACAGACCAAATCTCTGTTAAAACTGTTGGCAATCAGATCTTATGGAGTAGATTCCATCCTTGATAACCAAGGATTCCATAAGGATAACCAAAGTAAGAAGTGCTCAAATGTGTTGAACCACAACTCCCGTCAGTCCCAACCAATGTGACCATTGGCAAGGAACAATTGGAACTGTAGTTCAGGAATTTCTGGAAGGCCATAATTGAACCCAAAACATTATAAGCAAAGAAGAACCCTCTTTCTGTTCCAGCCCTCTCCATGCCATGCCTTATTTTTCGAGCTCTTTTATGCTGTCCCTTAGCACCCTATTCTTCTAGTGTCTATGTGCAGTACAAGATATTTGTCTTGTACCCCCTGACCACTTTCCATAGCATTTTTCCTCAGTTAACAAGAATTGTTTCTCTCCATGTTTTGCACTTTCATGGCTTCTGGATAAACAGAAACAGGCGGAGGGCCGTACGTCGCCATCAGCGAGATCGGATGCCTGAATGTAAAGACTGGAAGGATGTGAGTCAGCTGGATGCTGTAAATACCATCGAGAGCATTGACACCTGGACAGAATATGTAGAAGGAAGAAACAAGGTGAGGCCATTTACATTCCTTTTCTGTTTTTGTGTTAGAAAGAGAGAGAAAAGGAACATGCAAGTAATGTTCTTGGACTGTAACTTCTTTGGAACATGATGTGAGCTTCAGTTGACATCATCATATGTGCCACTACTTCAACCTATTTCCAGTTAGAAACCCAGAAAAAGAAAAGATCTGAAATGGTGAGAAGAAACTACAATTTATGTAGGGATGTTAATCTTCGTTCAAGCCTTATCTGGAAATTTTATGTGATAAATTCGTTAGTGAAAATCTATCTATCTGTCGTCTGTCAGTCAGTCTGTCTGTCTGTTTATTTGTTTATTTATTTGACTCAGAAGGCTAGAAGATTGTGATACATTTTGCCTGTGGACTTCCAGAGAAGCAGGCAAGGTACAGGTGAACAAATGCCTTGGTTTCAACAAAGGGGTGGGGATGGCTATACTTTGTGAGGTTTGCCAAAACGATTTTGCTATGTGCATCATATTTTAACATTCAGTTCTATTTTAGTGGTGTTTTCTCCAGTCTTCTGTAGTGTTTTATTTCTAGAGCAGCAGCAGCCACCATGTAGGGATTATGGGGCAGAGGAGGCAAATGATTGGTTAAAAGGCACATTTTTAGCTGTCTAGAACCAGAACTTGGTCCCAGGACAGCTGAGCAAACAAGAGGCCTTCAGCTGTGCTATTGCCCTGCTTCTTCAACCACTGCCTTAATCCATGGGCCAAAACAATCTAGAGAAAACTATATGGAAATTATTGATGGAATATCAGGTTGCATTCAAGCTGACTACATAACTGGGATATTATTATTCTGCTTCAAGAAGTTCTTCATTGTTTTACACCTGGCTTCTGTCACTTTCAATTTTGCTCTCCAAAATAGTTTTCTTTATTTCTTACCATTAAGCTGCAAATCTATTATTTCCTAGAAATGGATTTCTACTGCTGCCAATTCCTATTCAGTGTTTCAAAAGATGGCAAAAAGTTGTGTGTGCCAGTATAACATTTTACATCTCTGAGATGGTTTTTGGAATTATGCCTTTGTACACATACATTTTAAAATGGGAAATGGAGATATGCAAAACAAACTGTCAAGCCGCAAAGATATAGCTTGGAAAATACCAGATAACAATCAGTTATGGATCTCAGCAATGAAGAATTGAGTTAATCAGTGAGAAGTTCTCAAAACAAATTATTGGACAACTTCATGGGCCTACCAGAGTCATAAGAAGCAAGAATTATGTGAATCAGAACAAATTTAGGATTTTCAAGGTTAACAAACCTTGGCATTGGAGAACATTTTGGTATAAGCTGGTTCTGTATAGAAGAGACAGGTTGTGCTTGTATATGAATGTTATCCAACTGCTGGTGGTTGAAATAAAAAGAGAGAACAACATTGGAACTTAAATGGAGTCAGGGAATAGGCAGGAGACAGGAACAGAAGAGTACCTGATTCAGAAAAACCCATAGCTCAGGGAGGGTGGTGGAGAGGGTTACATCTGTCCAAAAGGAACAGAGATAGAAATTGGTGTTGAAAACATAGTGAGATGTGAGGGTTGCTTAGAGAGGCAAACCAAAAAGTTCATAAATCCAAAAATACAGAAAGAGATGCCATGTAGAGATGCCTATATGCCAGAGCTGAGAGCTTCTGAGCCAAGATGGGTAAATTTGAACGCTTGATTTCTGAAGACAGCACAGTATAGATATAGTGAGCAAAACATGTGGTAGAGCAGTGAAAACCAATGGGGCACAGTTATTCCTGTATACAAGGAACGACAAGGGTGGACTAAACTGTTATATGAGAAAGACAGTTTTAACTCAAGCTGCTTTGAGTTCTCAAAAGAGTTAGACATGTTCACAGTATTGCCACTGATAGCAATAGAAGTCCATAAAAGTAAATTAACAATAGAGCAGGTTTCCCAAGGAGGAAGTCTTGTAATCATAGGAGTCTTCATTTACCCATGTTTTGACTGGGTAAACTGTGGTTCAGATCATGACAAAGAGGTAAAAATCTTACTTGGAGCATTTAGTTGAGAAACCAACAGAGGAGAAGCAGTCCTAGAAGGCTTGTTGCTCAAAAAGGCCTTAGGGACAGTACCGTGTGGCATAAATGCTCTCATCCCTTTTCTAATCCACATTATTTTAGTCTAAAATGTTCATGAGATGTTGGGAGTGCAACTGGCATGTGAGCAATTTCACCTGCAAAACATCTCTAAGCTTTTTCTGTTCTGCCTCAGAGATGCTTTCACTGTGTGTGAATGCAGCCTTAGTCTTAAGTAATGCTTATAACTTGGTGAGAGAAGGAAATGAATTAACTGGAAGCAGTTCTATAAATTGAATACAGTCATGTTCAGAAGAGGGAATGTCTCAAAACTGGGAAGGTTTGTGAAGAGGAAGCTGATGTTAAGATTTTTCTTGAACAGTTCTTCTGTGTATTCTTGCTAGATCTTCTTAACCTCTTCTACTCCCATTAGGTTCCTACCGTTTTTTTACCATGTCCAAGTTGATAACTTCCGTTATCTTGAAGAGATCTCCTGTCTTTCCCATTGTATTGTTTCCCATTATCTCCTTGCCTTTGCTCATTTAAGATATCCTTCTTATCTCTCCTTGCTATACTCTGGAAATCTGCATCAGTTGGGTATATCTTCTCCCTTCCTTTCACTTTCCTTCTTTCACCTATTAGCAAAGCCTCATGTTTTTTGTTGCTTCTTCCTGCAGAGTGTTACAACTGTCTGTCCATAGTTCTTCAGGCACTATGTCTACCAGATCAAATCACTTAAATTTATTAATTAGCTCCACTGCATATTCACGAGGGATATTTATGTCATACCTACATGGTCTAGTGGTTTTCCCTACTTTCTTCAATTTAAGTCTGAATATTGCAATCAGAAGTTCATGATCTGAGTTACAGGCAGCTCGGTCAGCTACTGACTCTATAGAACTTCTCCATCTTTGGTTGCAAAGTATATAATTAATTTGACTTCATTGTTGACCATCTGCTGATATCTATCTGTATTGTTGCCTTTTGGCATGTTTGCTATGACCTGTGAATTATCTTGACAAAACTCTAAGGCTGCGTCCCCATGCACTCTGTTTAGGGTTGATTGGAATATTTTTAGTCCAGATGCAGGGCCGAGTTCTAATTGAGCCATCCCCATGTGTTTGCTGATAATGCGGGCTAAATTAGAATATGGGTGTCCCCATGCATACCGCACTAAACCCCTGCGTGGGGAAACATCTTTTTCTCTCCGGCCCCTCTCTTCCGATAGGAAGCCGGGCTGACGTCACCAACCCCTGTGCCACCCACTGTAGTGATGGCAGGGAAATGCCACCCAACACCTCCTTCCCCGATTGCAGCACATAGGGCTGAAAGGCAATGAAAATATGATAATAATAAAAATAATATGAAAAAGCCGGAACACTTAGCAAAGCTGCTATGGGGTTTGGTGGCAGTTTACTGAAGTTGCGCACCTCCGCTTCACCCAGTACGGCAGTTTAGCACTCATATGCAATTTAGATTAAATTATCATGCCTGCATTGGGGGGCGGGGGTGGAATAATGGTCATGGAAAGAGACTCGTGGGACGGCAATTGCATCTTTCGCTGTAAAACTGGGGCACTCTGTTATTGTATGCATGTTTCAGAAGCTGCTATTTGTCTTGCACATTCACCTGACTTGGCAATCAGGGAAGCGGGGTGGAATAATGGTTGCGGAAAGAGACTAGTTTCTGTCCAGTAACCATTTATTGCCAAAAATGCCCAAACAGTTGCTATCTCCAACGCAAAGGACAGGAACAGTGAGCACAGGACGTGAAACCTGCCTGCTAATGACATGAGTGTCAGTCTCCTTCCCAAATAGCCCGGGAGCATCCCCATGCACAGACTCAGCCTCCAAAATAAACCATATCGAGAACAATTTTTAGAGGACTAAATTTAGCGCGGATTTGGTTGATTTGGTCCGCATGTAGCCCAGTTAGGGGGATTTGCATGGGGACACTTCTTGCCAAATTTGGATTCGATTCGGACTAAATAGTGCATGGGGAGGCAGCCTAAGGGCCCCTGTCCTACTTCATCTTCTACTCCAAGGCAAAACTTTGCTGTTATTTCCCCCCTTAGCATTCCAGTCCCCCTTTTGATTTCCCCATTTAGCATTCCAGTCCCCTATGATGAAAGTGGTATCTGTTTTTGGTGTTAGTTCTAGAAGGTGTTGTCTAAGAAGGTCATGAAACTGACCAGCTGCATCCTCTTTGGCATCAGTGGTTGAGGCACAGACTTGGATTGTTTGTATGCCTCAGTGAAGAGATGTATTTTGAGCTCACACCAAAGAAATGCGATGCCAGCACACATCAGAGGAGAGGGATTCCGTTACAAGTGATACCACCTCAGGCAGGTCCTACAGGTTACAACAGGGTTCAAGCACTTCAGTGGCCTCTAAATCCTTTAATTTATTAATTAATTAATTTTAGCTTTTCTTTAGTTAATTACAAAATTTCTATCAATTTATACAATAATATATTTATCAATGACTTAGCCTTACTAATATAAAGAATGAGCATTTTAAACATGTAACAGACTGGTAGCCATTTCCTCTGGCTGCTTCGTTTCCTCAGGCAATTAGTGGGAGAGTAGCTCAGACATTTTTTTCTAGGGACCAGGTTGTCAACTTCTGCCTTATTTCAGAACTATTTGTGCAGACTGTGGCTGCATCCACACCTGGTAAATAAAAGGCAACTCAAAAGGTGGTAGCATCCATTGACTAGTGTTCCTATCCTACCTCTAATCCACAATCCAAAGTCATTTCCTGACCATTAATGTGGATTATTGGCAGAATGAGATCTGTAGTGTCCATATACTACCACCTCTAACCAGCTTTCAGGCCTTTTTTTTTCATGTGTGCAGATGCTGTCTGTGTTTTAAGTCATAGACTAGGCATCTGATAGTAAATGGTGTGTACATTTAGCAAGGATTAATGAAACTGCTGAGAATTCAGTGTGCCTTTTCTGATCCTATGGAATTAAGTGGGATTAGGGTAGAAATTGAGAATACAGCATGGACCCTCAGGGCAAGTCTCTTCCTGTCAGTTCTTTTGTTACCCCAGGACTGTGGTATAGAGAAAATGCGTTAATTCCATGTATTAAAAGCACAGGCATGATAATGCAGCTTTCCTACCTCTTTTCCCCACACTGGACATTAAATCCATTCCCCACTTACATGGATATCTGTTTTTTATGGATTGGTTATAAGTCTAATTTTAATTTACTAATAATCTAATATTTTATCTGGTTGGGCCCTGATCACCATGCTGATACAAGTATAGCATGTGAATTCATACAGCACATTGGCTAAGATGCTCCACGTTGGATTTTGCACTGCATTTCTTTGAGTACAGGACGCCCCATCGCTGAAAGATTGTGTCATTCCACAGTATGCTTTCCGATGACTAGCTTTCCGTTCTAGGTGACAGTGTCAGTGACCAAACACACAGCATAATAGTGGTGGAGGCAAAAGAACAAACAAACAGCTGCCAGTTTCCTGAAGTCACTGCCTGTTTTCACACACCCCTCCAAAATTACTTCCTGTTCCAATGCCACAGTCAGGAGTTCCCCACCAAAACAGCCAAAGAGAATCATAGGAGAGGAAAAACTGTGCTTCTTCTGTTTCAGCCCAAGTTAAATTATCTCGATAAGAGATGGGATGGGAGTTGCACACATATTTTCTTACTTTCCTTTCCCTCTTTCTCTACCCCTCCCGCTTTTATTCTCTCTTTGCTCTTTATGATGTTCATTATCATATATGCAGAGATGTGGAAGGAAGTTTCTAAAGAACCTGGTTTTATTTGGGCTGCTTTGCATTTCAGTCTGTTTATAAAGTTCCATTTTAGATGTTGTTACTTTTACTTTTTAATTTTTGTATGCTGTTCTGTAATGTTATGTGATGGCCAATGGCTAAATTAATGAACTAAAAAATACATTATAATATATAGCAAACTCCACTCCAGATGGAAGCTTTTTATGACAACAAGGGGTGGGGCAAAGCTGACTTATTTGTGCTTGTAAGGAGCATAACTATGCAGAGCAGTTTTGGCCCAGCAGGTTCTCTAGAATACAGCCAGCTCTTGGGACTGAAGAAAACGTCAGTACTAGTGGCTAAGCTATATTTACAAGAGCTCTTCTGCTGTAACAGATCTTAGTGAAGAAACTGATATCTTCATTATTCCTGTTTAATGTTACTACTCTTCAGAGCTAAAGAGGCCCCTGAAGTACCTAAAAAGCTTAATTGTATGTGTACATTCTCAAAAACACCGTACAAGAAAAAAGAAGTAGGTAAGAGAGAAGGTGCACAAGTCTCACAAAACCCAACCAGGAGGTAAACATCCCAAGAAAAAGCTTATGTTTAAGCTGTATCAGCAATGGACAATGGATGGATGGATGGATGGATGGATGGATGGATGGATGGATGGATGGATGGATGGATGGATGGATGGATGGATGGATGGATGGATGGATGGATGGATGGAAGGAAGGAAGGAAGGAAGGAAGGAAGGAAGGAAGGAAGGAAGGAAGGAAGGAAGGAAGGAAGGAAGGAAGGAAGGAAGGAAGGAAGTCCGAATGTGGCTCTAGCTTCCTCCAGATGGCAAGATGCAATGTAGGATCTAAAGAAGGTTCAGCAATTGTCTCTCTCTGCCCCCACTGGATGGAAGAAGCAATCACCCTCTTACCTACAGCTCTTAAAATCACTTTGCTTTTTGTTGCCAGAAGCCTGCCAACCATTATTTTTCACACACTTGGCTAGGTTCCAGCATCATGAAGCAAAGTTATTTCAAGAGCTGCCAGCAGGCGCAAAGGTAAGAGTATTAAGGGAAAGCCAGCATCATGCTGGGTTACGCATACTAACAATATTATGGGTTATCGCTCGACTAATCCAAGACTATATTGGGAATGCTGCCATTCTGTCTGGTATTCCCAATATAATGCTGGGAGAATTGTGGGTTTTAACCCACATCTAGAGACACCCTTAAGAGTGCTGCCTCTTCGGCTGCACATATACTAAAACTGGAACGATAAAGAGAGGATTAGCATGGCCCCTGCATAAGGATGTTCCTTTTTTTTT
>MTQE01000401.1:10795244-10810485 GCA_014337955.1 Aspidoscelis marmoratus | reverse complement strand
TTTTTTTTTAAGAGAGAAATTATAAAAAAAATCTAGAGACATCCTTAGAGGTGATAGTTGCCGCACACTAGTGTTCCCATTGCATCTCTGATTCCACATGTTTTTTTCAATGTATGTGTATGCCACCATCCAATGTTACTGGTCTCTTCACTGAGTCCATGTCCCTTTCTGCACTTAGTCTTATTCTGGATTACATTAAGTGGGGTCTTCTACCATAGCCTGCATTAGCATGCGGACAACAGACCCTTATCCCAAGATATAATCCAGGATAAGGCCAAGTGCGGAGAGGCCCATGAGTAGCACTTGTTTCCATTCCCCTCTGCTGCAACCTAGTGGAGTGGCTGCTGCTCGGAAGAGAAGGCCAAGCTCCTTAGCAGAGGTAACACAAACACAGAGCCCTCACTTCCCCTTCCTTCACCTGTGCTAACTGATCACTGTCATTGTCAGGTGGCAACTCAATGACAAACTTTACAGGACTGATGGGTCTCCAGAGTCAATGCCTAATACATTTAGCACATATTTTTTTCGTGAAGTGGTTTATAAAAGACTCCCCAGATTTTGAAAACCACTGCTATATAAGGAGATTGTCAAGGGAACCGAATGGGTACTGTCACCCTGAGTCAAGTTCAGTTTCTTTTTTCCTGATGAGAAGGTTACTATTTCCTCTCTACCCAGCAGGTTGTTTGTTTTTTAAATGTGCATTGTGTAAAAGAGTTAAAACCTGAATTGATTTACAACTAAACACTTGCAAAGAAAACAGTCCATGAAAACAACAGATGGTTTTTATTTGGGGAGCCAAAGATCTGGGTTAAAATGTATATCTCTACTCATCACCAAAAGGTAAATGGAATCTATTCTATAATCTGACAATCACCAAGAAAATGTTAGGGGATTTGGACTGGGCCAGCATGACTCAGTGGACAAAGACTCACTGAGAACTGGAGATACTTTGTGTGTGTTTTATATATACTTTTTTGTGTAACAGTAGGAAAGTCTTAAAGCAGTGGGAATGAAAAGAAATCAGTTTGAAGCAAATGGAGGCATTAATGTCTGTGAACTACTCTATTACACGCGTTGTTCCTGAGAGTGTTTATTCTCTGAATTGTTAGAGCCCCAATCTGGTGGGGGCTGAAAGATGGCAAAGCAATATCATTGTCCCAAGTCCAAGTCACAATCAATCCATCAATTGGCATGATTATGATAATGTGGATTGCTAGGCATCTTTCTGGTGCTGTGCATGATAAACAAACCTTTTTAAAAAAAATTAGAATTGTGTTTCATTGAGGAACAAACCATAATCTGTAGGCAAGGGTTCCTCCCAGCGTGATATGAACTTAAAAAATAGTTTTAAATCTATACTGTGGATGCTGAGCTTATTCTCCTTCTGCGTACGTGGTCAAAATGGTCAAATATGGTGTTTGTTCAGCTGGACTGGTCAAAATGTGTTTTGACTCTTCTTCAGTTAGTGTGCTACATTCATAATTAAAGAGCTACATTCTGCCCCATGGTTGCCCATAATATTTGCAAAGGTCAGTGGAACAGATACAGGTAGGGTGTGTTCTCACTCAGCTGTTTTCCATTTGATTTGTTTGTCTTCCTATTGTTCACTTTATATATGCAACCCTTTTTAAAAATTGGAGCGAAAGGGCAGTGTTTATCTGGTGCATGGCTCTTCGTTCTTCCCAGGTTCAATCTTTATGTAGTATTAAATCTCCCTCCATCCTTCCCTATGAATAGAAGACAGCACATAAATAATGTATGTTGCACCCTATTTAACCTTTTAATGGAGGAGAATGTCTCAGTGCATTTAGGCAGAGGCAAGTGGTGGATGGAAAACACAGGACAATGCTAATGATAATTGAAGTTATTACTGAAACAATATGCAGAGAGGCAAGAAAGCAAACAAATTATTTAATTACTTATGCTCTTAACACCTTTGCTCTGAGATGCATTGGGCACCATTATTATATATCTTTCAGAGTCTGATTTGTTCTTGTTAGTCATTAAGTCATGTCTGACTCTTTGTGACCCCATGAACCATAGCACAACAGGACCTTCTGTACTCTACTGTCTCCTGGAGTTTACCCAAGCTCATGTTCATTGTTTCCATGGCAATCATTAAAACGCCACTGTTCACCCAGATCAGGGGTAGGCAAACCACGGCTTGAGAGACACATGTGGCTCTTTGGCCTCTTTTGAGTGTGGCTCTTCCAGCTTAGGAGTACCCTATTTAAGTTAATAACAATGTACCTACCTATATAGTTAAAATTTTAAAAATTTGGCTCTCAAAAGAAATTTCAATCATTATACTGTTGATATTTGGCTCTTTTGACTAATGAGTTTGCCGACCACTGACCCAGATCTTTTGTCACTGTGGTTCCCACCCACCCCTTGTTTTAGGCACCTGTCACACCTTAGATTTAACAAGAATGGAGACTGTCTTCAGTCCTTGCAAACCAGACACCAAGGTGCCCTTCCAGTTTTTCCAAAGACTTTCGTGCCTTAAGTGGGACCATCCTGAACTTGGATAACCCCAGCATTGAGTCTGTTTCAGCCAGAAATGGACCCAGGCAAATGGCTGCTGTCCACCTCAGCAGCAGCATGGAGGGCACCCAGACGACTCTGGTACTCACGTCATACAGAGTGCTGTGCCTTGCTCTGGGAGGGGATCAACCCTGCCACCCTGACCCTGCTGCCACTGCTTCTGCCACCCCTACTGCCACACTGAAGCTTACCTTTTGCCAGACAAAGGGAATCCATGGAGGCTGGGGCAGTGGCATGATAGGTTTGATCATACCACTCTATGCTGAAAATAGCCTGTCCATCCCTGAGATAGGCTACCTTTTTAGACTATGACCAAGGTTTTAATGTGCCTTTTGCCACTTTTTAGTATTGTTTTAAACTGTGTTTTTAATATATATTAGGTTTTCTGAGTTGGAATGTTCTCTGGTGTTGGTGGTGTTTTAACCTACCCTAGGACCACTTGGTCATAAATGCAATAAATCTTATCCAACATCCTTTGAGAGGAAGTTGTCATCCTTCCTTCAGAAAGGTTGGTAAAGAGCTGTAAATGTCTTGTGTCTCCATGTTTTAAACACAGCATAGTAAATTTGTGTAAACTATTCTCTTTTTTTCTTTACCAGACGGTCAGCAACCTAATAATTCAAGAAGCGAATGTTTCTGTTATGTACAAATGCGTCGCCTCTAACAAAGTGGGTCGCGATGAACGGCTGATCTATTTCTACGTTACTAGTGAGTACAATAATGCAGAGGGACTACTCATGTCAGATATTTGCTCAAAGATGCTTTGCTCACATCATGTGCTGTTTTCTAAATCAAGCAGGCACTCATATTTATTTATGAAGGACTAAAAGATTCTGAACTGCTGATACCAAAAGCTATGCTCAGATCTATCCCAAAATCAAAATACATGATTTCCTACAACTCAGATCAAAGTTTTACAGTACAATAAGTGATTTCCTCAAACTTTGTCGAAACTTTGTCACCATCCACACATGGCCTGTTTGGCCCAACTGAAGAGAGATTTTGTTGCCTTCCTGAAAGTGGAATGTGGGCACATGAGGTTGTCCTTGCCATGGCTCCCTGAACACAACTACATGGAAACTTCTGGGGCAGCAAGACGTCTGATAGGCTAAAAATGTCAGACTGCTGACCATTTTTCCAATCTATTGGAGTTGGATCTGGGCAAATATTACACCCCAGTTGCTTCCACATTGGGGGGGGGGGAGGGAGCAATTCAATAACTACAACCCAGCCAAGAGAACTTTAACCTGGCTTACATGTAAGTTGCTTCTTGTCAGGATAAGGCCCTGGAAAGTATTGATGGTAAAGTTCTGTTGTGAGAACATGGGTGTTATTTTTTTTTCTTTTGAATCCTGTAATTATTTCTCTAAATCGTCTTTTATCATGATGGCCAAAATTTGAGTTTTGTAAACAGAAAATGAATTTTTAGAATAGGATTTCTGAAACATAGCTGAAACATAGACCTTCGCTTTTGTCACTTTATAAAAACCTAAATTAGAGGACCAGAGAGATGTTGGCAACAGGGAAAACAGAAAGTTTAACCTATTCCCCTCTTGTTTCCTATGAAGCAGATACCTGGTCAGGAAGAAACGAGGCTTTCTTGTTTAAAAGCTGGAGCAGTCAGTTTCCTCTTGTTTCTAATGCATCAGCACCACCTAGTGCCTCTTTTTCCTTAAGCTATTTTCTGACTTCATTAGAAAGCTAGACTTTCATCTTGTTAAGTGCATAGCATGTACACCTCTGGGCTGCATTTAATGAAAGGGCATTTACCTTTCAATAAATACAGATAACGGTTGCTTGCGTGGATGTAAGCACACATTTGTTTGCATTAATTGAACCAAACTATCAAAAATACAAATGAACTGATCCCAGTATGTGTTCAGTAATCATTGCTGTGCCTGTAACTCAGATTATGATTATATAAACGTGAAATCATAAACTAGGACTCTTTTTGTGGATTTCATGATGATGGCTGTCATCTTTCTTTGTGCCTAGTCTACACTGAGCTAAAGATACCGAGATTGTCTTTATGGCCAGAATATTTGCAGCCCAGATTTTCGGAGGCTTGCACAGTGCCTGCATTTAAACAAAAGCAGTCATAATTTCCTCTGCTACTTAAATACACAGTCTTAAGCACGGGGATAGAATAGTATCTTGCATGCTATGATCTGCAGTATTTTAAGCTTTGAAGTCTTAATCCCACACTGGTATCTTTATCTCGCTTTATCTTGGCAGCCATCCCTAACGGCTTTGAGATTGAGTCACAGCCTTCAGAGGAGCCCATTGAAGGGCAAAACCTCAAGCTAAGCTGCAATGCTGACAATTACACCTACGAGAACCTGCAGTGGTATCGACTTAACCTTTCGAAGCTACACGATGAAGAGGGCAACCCGTTGGTCCTTGACTGCAGGAATGTCCACCACTATGCAACAAAGATGCAAGGCGAACTGCACTTTAAACCCAATTCCAACTATGCTGCTTTGACGCTCCAGATCCCAAACATCTCGCCAGAAGATGAAGGAGATTACGTGTGTGAGGTGCAAAACAGGGAAAACAGCGAGAAGCACTGCCACAAAAGATACATCTCTGTGCACGGTAAGTAGGACTATACTGGAAATGGCAAGATTTTGTGAGGGTCAAAGATGACCAGGATAACATGGGAGCAATTACCGATTAACAAGGAATTCTGGCTACTCAGATTATTCCCATATTGGGATGATTGGATGGCAATCCTTTGTTGTGTACCATTGAGTTGTGGCCAACTTCTGATTAAATGCCAGGGTGCCTCCATAGGCACCTCTTCATTTTTCTTGGCAGATACAGAAATGGTTTGCCATTGCCTACGTCCAAGGAGAGATTTGGGACTGAACTGACAGCCCTCTGCTTGGCAGGCAGTTTGCTTGACTAGGTACAGACACTCCCTTGACAATCATTAGGCTACAAATTAATTTAAAAAGTCTGGCCTGGCAGTTGTTGCTGCAAGAATGCTGAAATCAGCTTTTATTTGAAAAAATAAAGCCACTGCAATCCCACATAGATGTGGAATTAATGGGAGGAAAGTAGAAAGTAATGACTTCAGCAGCAAATAAAATGCAAAGTGTATGTCTAAATTATTACATCTAAATTAACTGTGTACTTTTTAAATGTCCAAAATTAGGAACACAATTTATCTGGGAACAATCCTGCTAAATTTCTTGTTAGTATTCCAAGCACTGCTTTAATTAAATAAAAGGAGACATCTCATTACATTTTTCTGGACAGCTATACACTTATGAAAGGAAATATTTGTCATTATTTAACTATGATCTCCTAACCTCAGCTTTAACAATGACTGGGACATGCAGAGTTCTTCATAAGCTAGGACTTGGCTGTTTATTTTTAAGATGCATAAATCCTCTTTATTGTTAAGTAATTGGAAGTGTTGCCCTCCATGATGCATGCCAGCTGATGCCAAAACAGTAGCAGAGAACTAGAACAGGGGCTCTACTCAGCATAATGGATTGTTGAAGTAACACAAAGTGACATGTGATGTGAATAGAAGCCCCTGTTCTCCACTTGCCAATATGGTCAGGATTACATTGTAGAATGTTCCCCGGGCTTGACTTTTTTTTTTTCTGTAGATGTTTCATCACCAAACTAAGTAGCATCCTTGATAGCTAGGTAGAATGCCACCTAGTCTGGTGGCAAAACATCTGCAGGGGAAAAAAGATCACACTCAGAGAGCGTTCTACAGTGGAATATCTCAGTTACAGGTACTCCACAGTAACAATATGGTTAGTCCACTAAAACACATGACTCCTACTGCATCCAGGTACTGACTGTCGTTGATCCTAACTGCAGTTGTTGATACTGCCAATATAAGAGTGTCTCCAGCTGCAGGTTAAAATCCACAATCTTCCCGGGACTGTGTTGGGAATGCCAGACATAGCTGCAGCCTTCCTAGTACACTCCCAGGTTAGTGAGGTGATAACCTGTAATATCACTCAGTATCACTCAGTGATGCTGAGTTTCTTGTAACAGTGACGGTTACTTACACGCCTGCCAGCATATCAACCCCAACCAGTGGAGCTAATGGCCAGATAATGATGAATACTGTAGTCTGAGAACATGAGTGATCTGTCAGCCCCCCACCCCACCCCGCTTCCTCTAGTTGCTTACTATTATTACTGTTATTTACAGCACTGGAGGTCCCCAGGTTGAAGCAAAACCTTTCAAACATCTTGGTGAACGTCAGCGATTCCATAGAGATGCGCTGCAAAGTGGACGGCACATACATCCCTGACATCAACTGGTATAAGGATGAGAAGCTTGTGGAAGAAGTTTCAGGTATGGCTGATTGAAAGAATCCAAGACTTAGGCTCGTGCCCAGAGTATGTTGGTGTACTGCCTCCAGCAGTGATCTAATTCAGTGCCTCTGAAGTGCGTCATGTATCCTCACTGTATTTACTAAGAAATCTGGTGCACATGGACCTCTTTATCCAGACCTTCAGTGGAAGGAACAGCATCCTCTATATTTAGATAGTCTATTTTATCTGTTTTACTGATTTTATTGTGACCCAGCCTAAAACCATTGAGTATAGGGTGGAATAGAAATGTAATGAAGAAACAAATTTCCAGAACCTCTCTGTGCATGCAAAAGAAAACAAAAGTGTCTGGTCACAGTGACTCCCAGAGGTTGATTTGGGCTCTGCACTGAAGCAATTCTTGGGTGTCCAAGGGAAGCATTGCTATTTGGTTAAGTCTCTTGCTCTAATTTTGTTCAGGATTCCGTTTTTGACTGGAGCCTAAAACATGAGAATCCAAACATTCCCTAGGAACCAGTAGTCCACACCTGAAAGTCCTTTCCCTTTTGTATGTTTCAGGGATTGACCTGGCAGATTTCAATCAGAGGCTGAGCATCCAGAGGGTGAGAGAAGAGGATGCTGGACTTTACCTGTGTAGTGTCTGCAATGCCAAGGGTTGTGTGAATTCCTCTGCTAGTGTCTCTGTCGAAGGTAATGTTAACTAACTTCAACACCCAAACTTGTGGACACACGTGTGTTTGGACAGAGAGCATAAGAAGAAGAAAGAAAGAGAGTCTATCAGAAAGAAATGCTCTTTACACATTAAGGAAATTTAATTATTTTTAAATTTTTCATTCAAGCTACAGTGTGCTGTTTTTCCCAGTGGTCAAGTTGCATTTGTTTAACTTGACATTTGATCTTTAAACATATTTTATGTATATAATAATCTATTTTATCATTTTTAAAAAATTTCTGTAAGCACCCTAAGATTGTGTTATAGGGCAGGATATAAATAAAATAAATAAATAAAACAGTGATTCTCCTGTATACTCTGCCCTAACAAATCAGGAATATTTGCATCGGCGTCCTCTATATCCACAATATCCACTTTGAGCCTTTGTTTTACTGTGCCTTTGGTTTTACACTGTGTGTATTTAAAACTTTTCATTGCTCGTTTTACTGCTGTTGTTCCTGACCTGCAGGCTCAGATGACAGGACCAATGTGGAGATAGTGATCTTAATTGGAACAGGTGTCATTGCCATTTTCTTCTGGATCCTCTTAATCCTAATCTTCTGCAACATAAAGAGAGTAAGTCTTCTGTCTGCCCTTTATCGGAGCATGGTTTCATGAGCAGCAGAATTGTGAACAAGAAATTCTACAAAGGGCATGGCCACCTCTAGAGAACTCCAGAAATTGCGCTTTTTAGCAATATTCCAGAGTAAAGGTCCTCCAAAATGATTCCTTTTTGCCCAGCGCAGGGGAAGCGCCTGTTCCTTTGCAACAGCACAGGGAAAGTGCCTTCTTCCACCCTGGCATCATGTACCATCTGGGTACTTTGACAAAATGAAGTGCCCAGATGTGTGCGTGGGCCGGCCCACGCACATGCAAGGTAGCTATGTTTGCCTTAGATCTGGCCATATGCATGTGCAGGGGGGCTTTTATTCAGCAAGGATTGGGTTGCTGAACTTTCAGACAAGTAGGCTTTCACACTATTCCCAGAAAACCCTGATTAAGCATTGGGCTTTCCCAGAATAAGTAAAAACATGATTTTACCCCTATATAGCAGCCCATGTTTTTCCATTTCTGCATTCCTACAAATTTTGGCTTTCTTTTTGGAAGAAGTCACTGATTTTTGACAGACAGCTTTGACAACCACAGCTGAATTTAGAAGCAATAATCATGATAGGAAAATGTAATGTGCCCCGCTTGAAGTTTAAAAGACCGTGTTTTTTAATTTGCCTTTAAAACTAAACATATAAATTATTCTGTCACAATAGCCAGCCATGCTCAGCTGAAGTTTGGCTTGGAACGCTTTAGATGGAATTGAGAAAATTTCTATATATCCTCATTATATGAAACAGCCACCATTGTTCGGGTTGTGTTTTAAAAAGATTATCTCATGTCTGCTGGGCTGAATGCAAGAGGGAGAAGGGAGAAGAACCCACCATGAAAGAGACCCTACTAGCACAATATGATAAATCCTTCTTGCTTCCTTTTTTTCACTCTTGCCATGCAGCCTGCTCATGCTGATATTAAGACCGGTTACCTTTCCATTATCATGGACCCAGGTGAAGTTCCTTTAGAAGAACAATGTGAATACTTGCCCTATGACTCCAGCAAATGGGAATTCCCTCGGGAACGTCTTCGACTGGGTAAGGGGCAGCAGCATATTGATTGTTGCTGGGGGGGGGGGAAGGGTCCCATCACTGCTGGTGTGATTATTTCTGCATGTTGCTTGTCTATTGTTAGTCTCAGGAGCCAGTATACCAGACAGTCTCTGCAGACCATAAAGTTCAGTCAGAAAATTCAATGGCAATGAAATGATTGTCCCTGTCTGAGGAGGTTTCCTCACCATTCCCACAAGCTCTGCAGAAAGGCAATAAATGGTTTCTCATTTCAGCTCACTGCTTCCTTCCTCTGCTTACTCAACAGTAGGTTTGCTTCACTTCCTCCCTTAGTGCTTCTCCTGAAAATGCACCACCTGGAGAAGACAAAAAATATGCCATACTTTCCTCTTCCTTTTTCACACCTTTTCTTTTTTGCCCCAGTTTCCTGTTCTGTTTTAGTCCCATTCAGTAACTGTTTGTGAGTTCTTTGAATAGTTACATACAATGAGTCCCTAGCCTCTTCTTAACCTCTTTATTTCTTGTCCCTCTCTCCTTTTTCAGGTAAAGTTCTGGGCCATGGAGCTTTTGGGAAAGTCATGGAAGCCTCTGCCTTTGGAATTAATAAGAGTAACAGCTGTGAGACAGTAGCTGTTAAAATGCTCAAAGGTAGGCAAGAGAAAATGGCTAGCAGAAAATACACACAACCTCTCTGGAAACTTCATATTTGAACCCAAAATAAGATTGCCATATGGAAACAAGATCAGGTTTCCTATATTTTCACAGCTGTGTAGAAGAGTGAATTTGTGGCTACCTGCATGTAAGTTGAAACTTCTAAAGCTGTTAAAGGTGAGGGACCCTTGTCTTGAATTCCATATTACAATCCAAACCTGAATGTGAAAGAAATCTTTCATCATCTCCTGAATGTCCATTTGTATCTATTTCATGAGAATTCCTGGAAGTGAACACAGACCTCTTTTTTCTAAGTATTCCATTTTTAGTTTTTTGACCTTTGTGACTTGATTCATCCAATTCAGCCCACAGAAAGATCTAGGTCTCTGCCTTCCACAGGATCATGTGGGATAGCAGAGGCCTTATCCACCCCTTCAAGCACTTTGTCTGTACTGGATGGAAGCACCCATATGTGGCACTGTCTGCAAATGGGTAGCCGCATTCAGTCAGCATGGAGGTGAATGTAACTGACTCTACTAAGCTAGAGTGAATAATAGCCTAACTCAGCATAAAACAACTTCATATGATCCAAAATCGTTGCTAGTGGGACTTAGAGTTACTGAATTTTCTGTCGTATAAGACTACTTTTCAACCCAGGAAAATCTTCTCAAAAGTCGGGGGTCGTCTTATACTCCGGGTGTTGTCTACTTATATAGCGAGTATATCCCAAACTCTATATTTTAACTGGAAAGTTGGGGGTCGTCTTATACGCCCAGTCATCTTATATGCCGGAAAATAGGGGTAGTTTTATTAAAGTTCCTTAAGGGTTTTGTATAAAAAAAATTCTCAGGAATGGTACAGGCAATTTTTAAAATTCACAGATTTTTCATTAATTTGCATTATTCTCCTGAGGTTCTGCACATTTTTGTTTCTGCTTTCCTTCATATTCACAAAATGTGCATTTGATTTGTATACTGCCAGTCCATAAATAATTCAGGGTGGTATATAAATAAATATATTTTAAATAACAAGGTGCGGTTGGTGTTGCTATTGGTATTGTTGCAAGTTAAGATCTGTTGTTATTAAAACCCAGGCTGAATGAAAGAGCGAGTTCTATGAGTGTTTGAACTTAGGCTGCTGGCACTAGGATTGTATGCATGCAGTATTGGCAAAAATGCAGTTTCATTCAAAAAAATTGCACAAACAAAAATCTATGTACTCGAATTTGAGCAGAAATCTAACCCTTACCCAAATCCTTCCCTAATTTTCATATTTCTTCAGCAGATTTTCCCAAAAATATTATCTATATGGTATTTTATTCTTAAAACTTAAGCATGTCCACGTTTGGAAGCTTGAATGATTTGGTGGTATCAGTATGTAACTGTAAGATTGTTTCCAGAGGGAGCTACAGCAAGTGAACACAAGGCGCTCATGTCAGAACTGAAAATCCTTATTCACATTGGAAACCATCTTAATGTGGTGAACCTGCTGGGTGCCTGCACTAAACCTAATGGTAAATATTCTTGCTCAGCTTGAATGGCCAAAGAAAGATGTTTTAAAAATCCTGCTAGAGCTGTTGTCCATTGTTCAGATTATTGCAATGCACTTTACTTAAGGCTACCTTGGGAGATGACTTGGGAGTTTCAGTTGGTTCAAAATACAGTGACTCTGGTGGATTTGTAGTTACTAGCCTAATATGGTATAAGCATACTATACTAGGCTGCTAAAGATCCAGTGTTGTGGCAGCCATGCACACTTGGAGTGTTAGAAAAGGCTCATAACAGGCCAGCAGCACTCCAAGTGAAATTGGTCAGGGCAGAGCAGAGCAGGCCATATCACCATGGCAGTGGCTGAGGCAGATGTGGCCATGGCTATCTGAATGCTGCGTGTGACTAAACAGCCACGGTTGCTCCAGTGCGCCTATTCACTGTGTAGCACCTGGAAATGGATGCAGGTGCTGTGGGAAAGGCTGTGGCCAGTACCAGTGAGCCGTGGCAGCAGCCAGACGCAGACATGCCTCATCACCAAGTGGACTCAATCTTGGCTAGAAGGAAAGTGCAAACAAGCCCTCTTTTACTAACTTAACCACAGGAAATGTGGTGACTACCATCTTTGGATTGGTTAGCAGTTTGCTTCCACATCCAGTTTGATATCAGCTCCTGAATGTATTCAAACCCATCTTTCTCACTCAATGAGTACCAATCCTGCATGCTCAGCTCCTTCTTTTTCATCTGTTACATTTCATAGTGTCTTATTTATTTTCTTAGAAACTGCATTGACTTTTTGGAAATCTGTGACATATGAATCCAATAAACAAATAAATGGTAAAATTGAGAAAGCTTAAGGCTACAGTTTGTGTTTGAGGACATACTCCTAGACTACTTCTTCTTCTTTTGCAGGTCCACTAATGGTTATTGTCGAATTCTGTAAATATGGAAACCTATCCAATTATCTGCGGACAAAACGAGAAGGATTCAGTCCTTACAGGGTACATGTTTGATAATTTCACATTTCAGACCCAAAGGCCTATCTCCACAATATCTACTTTGAGCCTCCAGGTCAAAGAATTGGCCCTTGGTGACCATTCTCCTCCATAGCTAAGCAGGGCAATATTAGCAGAGCCTTTCCCCTACTTGGGTTCAGGCTTGAAAGCATTTGCCAGTTCTGATTTGTCTCATTCAGTAGCTGTTAAGAATATTCTGAAGACTCGTCTCTTCACACAAGCTTTTGCGAGATCAAGAGATTTCTCTTTATCTGTTTGGGATTATTCTTATTGTGCTAAGGCTCAGAATTCCTGAAGTTGCATCAGTGTTTTTTCACTCTGAGCCTTTCAGATAAATAAAATGCTACCTGAGTTTTGCCCTGTCTGTGGGTGCATCCAGATGACAGTTTCTCATTCCACTATATTTGGATATTCTGGAATAAAGTATGGATATTCCAGAAGACCCATTATTTATTCTGGAATATCCAAACATAGTGAAATGAATTGATACAGCCCTTGAAAATTTTCTTGATTCTCCTCATGAGGTCCATATTGTAATATAGCCACTTCAAAAAATATACTTTGGCGGTTACCAACTAATAAAATATGCAAGTTCCTATCCTAGAGCTTCACTTTGTCCCCTTTCCTGTAGTACACATAACTCTGATGCTCTCCAGTGTAACCTTCAACATATGAAAGATTCCTGGGGCTTGGTGTGTCAGGGGGGAGGATCTTTATTCCCATTTTCAATTCTAGACTGGCTTCTGGTTAAAACCAGAAGTATTTCAAGTCTCCTTTGAGTTTTTTCTTGCAGAAGTCTCCTGTGAAGTCAACTTACATGGAGAACACACAGTGCTGGACAATTCCGGAATCAATTGTTCTGTATTTCAGCACTTAGCTTAATTCTGGATCAGACAACTCTATAGACCTCTCCAGGACCATTTTTTTCTGTGTATTAGTGCCCCACCCCCTGTTAGTATGTTCCACCTGCTCCAAATCAGTGGATGTGATGTGCTAATAAGGGTGATCTGGATCATGGAGGCATGTAGACAATACACACCTCAGTGTTCCAGTTTACTGGGGTAATGGGGGACATTTTGGCAGCGCAATAAAGTACATCATCAAAATGGATCCCACACGGGCTCTGTGCTCAGGAATGTTTATTCCTGGCCATCAGAGTTTGCAGAGGGCCAGCTCCAAAGCTCATGCAAGCTTTGGAACCAGTGAGTTGAATGACCTAGAACATCATTATGGTCCAAGATTTGCAGTGATCCAAACCAGAAGGCATTGCTTGATCTGGATCCACTGATCAGCACTACACCAAGAATGTGCAGAAAGGCCCCTAATTAACATAGCTCACTAAAAGTTCCTGCGTACCTGCCAAAAACTACAATTATCTTCTACTTTTTAAGATTTTGCAAGATTTTTAGGAAGTATACTTTATGTATTAAACTATGCTGTAAAAAGGAAGCCTTTTTATTGTAAAAGGACTACTTTTATATTTTATTTCATATTACAGGCTAAGCCACTTTGGGCAGAGCACTTATGAAAAGATGGACTATAAATCTTTTAAATAAAATTTTAATAAAAATATCAGAATAGCCGAATTTTTATTGGCAGCATACCACTAAATACAAGTCAGAAAAGATATATTACCCTCATTACCTGACTGCAGACTGCTCAGAGACATCTGAAGATGACGGCTGTAAGAAGCAGGATGGTAGAATAAATGGGTCTTTGTTCGAATACAGCAGGGCTTTTCTTAAATTCAAGGCCCATTTTCCAGCTCTGCAATAGATCTGCTTTCTAAGACATAGAATTGCCCAGTTCCATTGCTAGACACTCCTCATTTGTGGCACCTGAATCTTTGCAGCAGTTAATCTGATTCATGGCAAGGTTTGTGCCCTGTCCTGCTTCCTAGGAAAAATCTCCCCGCCTGCGAGTCCAGGTACGTTCCATCGTTGAAGCTGTCAGAGCAGACAGGAGGAGCCGGTCCTGTACCAGTGACAGTGCCATTCTGAGCAGATTTTTGATGCACAAGGGCCAGACGGCACCACCAGCACCACCTCTCATCCAAGAAGGTAAAGAACTGAGGGGAACTGTCATTCAGAGAACATGGAATGCATCGGGGCTGTGAAGCCAAAATGGAGTTCTGTGAGGAGGATTATGGGAACTTGTTAAAGACTGAGTTTGCACAGAGTGGAATATGCACAGATAAGGATGAAAGTTGGGAATACAACAGATAAGAGTGAAAAAAATATTTAGCCTTGAAGTTGAAAACCCTCTTGTCTTTGGACTGCCCTGTTATCAGCTTCTTTTGAGGCCCTGCTGTATCCAGTTAGTGATGTGGTGCTTTTGTATTCCTGAACGGAAGTGGTCAATCAAAGAACTAACTATGGATGCCTAAACCAGGCCTATCATAATCTGCTCATTGGCATTCTTCTATATGAGCCTCTTCTGAGAATCAGAAGGTGCTACTCCATATTTGCTTTTCTACATTCTGGGAAGGTTTTGGTAAACTAGTTTAATAAAACTGCAGTTCTGCCTTGATTTTCTTTTTTGGTCCAGTTTGATTTACCTTGACAAGGGAAAATGGGACAGAATTTCTCAGAATTGGTATGTGAGGATTAAGACAGTGGCTAGGTGGACAATATTCTCGGGTGTTTTTCCACTGTCAGAAAGTACCCATTTTTGCACCATAAAGGACCCATTTGGGTGTGAGCCAGATGATCCCATCTCCACCATGGCACCCATTTGGGACCCAATTGTTTCGACTGCCGCTGGGGAAATCCGGATCAAATGGGTACTTTCTGGCCTTTAATCCGGATTTTCTGTAGACCCCATTAATGGGGCCTACAATGGGGTCTTCAGGCAGAAAAGGCAGGTTAAAGGGAACCTGTTTCCACGCTTGTGTGGCAATGGGGTCTAGAGGAGG
>MTQE01000401.1:10783086-10793304 GCA_014337955.1 Aspidoscelis marmoratus | reverse complement strand
CAGACCCTTAATCATTCTGGTTGCCCTTTTCTGCACCTTTTTCAGTTCCAGTGAGCTGTTTTACTTTTTAAAAATATATTTTATTACTAATGTGAATGAATACAGGCCACTGAAGAAGACCGAGTTGTCAGGTCGAAACGCGTCTGGCCTTTTGGTCTCTGCATTTTATAAGATTCCTTTATATATTTGCCTTTTTACTATTTATCAAGGTTCTTATTAATGCCTATATATTTTTCAGCGGGGTATTTGTACCCTTTGAGTAATTACATTTGTTTCCATTGGTTTATATTTTTGACATTGCTTTATAAACTTAAATTTTTAAGTATTTTAAATTTCTAGTGGGGTAGATTTTACCCTTTGAGTTGCTATAATATTTGAGTTGCTACACTATTTGAGTTGCTACTTTGATTTTACCCTTTGAGTTGCTACACTCTTTTGGGACTAAACCCTTTCTGTTTGGTTCTTGGCCTCACCATGAGCCCTGTTACTCTCTATCTCCTTCTCCAGGTCCGCTATCTTGGCTTCGAGGGAAGAGACCCATTCCCTGAGAGCCCGGAGCTCTTTGCACCGAGCACAGACCCAGGACTTCTGCCCAATGGGCAGGTAGTCATACATATGACACTCAGTGCAAAACTGAGCCCCCCTTCCCCTGCTGGCATTCTACCTTCATTTTATTTAATGGACTTGTGTTATTTTTGAAAAATTAACTTAAAAAGTATGAAATAATTTTTCTTAAAGATAAACTTTTCTGAATGAATATTTTATGTTATGATATAGTATATTTATTTCACGCGCCACTAGGCATGTGGTCCCCTAAACTCTGTCCAAAAAAGACTTACCTCCCAAACTTACCACAGCGCAGCAGCAGTTTTTCCAGATTATTTTATCAAAATCCCAGTTATCTTCTGTTTAGTCTTAGGAGAGAGGTCCTTCTTCCACTGGTTCTCTTCTCAAACTTCAAGAGTCTTCTTGTATAACAACCAGAGACTGCAATAGCCCTCTGCACCTTAACTTGAATGGTAACTTGACAGAGATTTATGCTGAGTGTTTTCCCAGGAAGCACAGAGAAACTAATGCTGAAATATAATTTCCATGATAAGGAAGTAGCTGCAAAAGTCCCGAACAGTGACATTCTAAGCACAATCTTCATTCTCTTCTACAGGTCTCCCATCTGTTTACAATGTTTTTCATAATTAAATTGATAATTTTTGGCAAGAGTCAAGCACCACATTTCCCTTTATGAAGAGACTGTATTTAAAAGAGGAGTCAAATAATTTAATTATGTAAAGTGCTTATGTTAAATGGAGCAAAAACGATAGATAATAATGGCTTTTTAGTGGCAGCAGCTTGTGTTCCATCTCTTCTCTAACTGCATATAGACTAGGAACTATCTTAGTTTTGCGTATCTTCAACTACAACCACACAGGCATCCACATTTTCTAAGACCTAGTCAGCCCCTGATCCTCTCTAGCCAGCCCTGGGAGCAACTTAAGAGTAAGCCCTGAGGACCTATTCTTGAGGCAAACTGAAGAAATGCTCTCTCCCTTCCCCAGCACAGAGCGGGAGGGAGGGTTGTATTAAACATGATTTCACACTGGTCAGTTCTCAGGTGGACCATAAGCATGGCTGGAAGTGAGCCATTTTTGGTCCATTGGTGGATGAACTGGTACAGAAGGTTTCTCTGGCCCTGTGTTAATGGCATTTGGATGCCATGCCATTTGTTCTGATGGCAGAACCACTGCTTCCCACCCCAGGTGTTGAGAGCTAGATGGAGGCAGCCTTCCCCTACTTTGCCAGAAGCTTGGTGATTTCTTTGGGTTATTCACAATAAATTAAATGTTACATGTGTATCCATCGACAAAATAACCAGCACCACCATTAAGTTTCATAACATAACATAACCCCTTTTCTTGTATGTTTCTGCAGTGGATGATCTGTGGCAAAGTCCTCTAACAATGGAAGACCTGATCTGCTACAGTTTTCAAGTGGCCCGTGGTATGGAGTTCCTAGCTTCTAGAAAGGTGAACATTCTATTCATAATTTGGTGTAGATGAGTTTCTCCCTCTTTCAGAGGAAAACTTGATTTCTTTCATTGTAAATAATTAGACCAAAGCTCTTGATTAATTTATGGTGTTTCCTACCACAAAATTGGCATCAATCAGTAATTTACCAGATGCAGGGATGATCAGTTAAACTGAGAAAGTTTGGATAATAGTGCTATCTGTGCAGAAGAGGGAGATACTAGTAGGCTAAGGAAACCACAAAGTTTGCAAAACTACAGAAAATTCCTAGTGAATGGGGAATCACAAAACAGTCTGATCATTATTATACTATGTGTATTTAAGAGTTAATAATGTGGACTGACTCTTCAGCCAGCAAGTTGGAAGACCAGTATTCTAGGAAAGCTCTAGCTGAAAAACTCAACAAGAGTACTCTGTGTGGCCCCGGTTTGCTGCTGGCTCCACTTGTGCAACTGAATTCTAATTGCTGGGAGGAATAGTAGGAGACAGACATAATTTAAGTACAGACATAAGTTCAGTCAAGTAGGCCATAGTTCAGTGATACAGGCCTCATTCAGACTGGGAATATGTAGAGCTATTACGTCAGGACTATGGTGGGATTGTCACATATATTTGTGGCAACCCCACCATAGCTCCTACTATAATCTTTTTCAGGAAAACCTAAAAATAATTGTGGGTTTTCTTGAACTAGCATTATAACTTACATTTGGATGGAGCTGCCATCCTGGCCGCGTTATGGGACTTCCAGGTATTTCAGGCTGTTGAAGTCCCCAGATGTGTGTGTCATTATATTGTGCATAGACAGCTCCAGTTCCGTGCTGTCTAGTCAACAAGTGATTAGTCCAAAAGGAGTTTTCTCTGGAATATTGTTTATCAGAATAATATTCAGCTGGCGTCACACACTACAGATCATGGTTTAATCCTGAAGACTTCTCCAGATAGGCGTTGGTATTCTGTTTCCATATCATTGGCAAGAAAATGGCACAGATTTGTCTGTGTACTTACCAGGCTGTCTCAAGGGTGCCATTAGAATTGGATAGCTCACTTAATGCCCCTGAGGAATTATGTAGCAAGAATCTTCATAATAGCAATGTTCTGTTTATTGCTGAACATTTACTTTTTCAGCTTTTTTACCATCTTCAGCCTGGAGTCCACTGTTAGGAATCTTTCTGATTTTTCTCACATCTCCGTTTTCCTTTAGTGCATCCACAGAGACTTGGCAGCACGCAACATTTTACTGTCACAAAACAATGTTGTGAAGATCTGTGACTTTGGCCTGGCTCGGGACATCTACAAGGACCCTGACTATGTCCGGAAGGGCAGTGTAAGTTCTGGACCAGAGATAACAAAGAAATGAAAAAGTTCTAGAACCTTAGAGTTAGTAGTTTCCTTTGGTGTTACAATGCATTCTTATAATCAATATTGTAGGAATGAAATAGGTGGTAAAGTGAACTTAAATGGGCTATGAAAAGGATCCTCACAGCCATACAGTCATAGCCAGCCAGCCGGCCAGGGCACAAAGCCCAACTTACAGTCCCCCAAGCAGCTGTTTGGAAAGCCTGCCTCATCTTACCACTGGCTGCCTAGAAACACCCACACACAATTCTCTTGTTCTTCTCTTCATGTTTGATTTTATTCATTTGAATAGAGCCCCTTCGAATGTGGTAGGACTCAAATTCAGTACAAATGTCCTTTGAATGCTATTTGAATCCAGTTTGAATCCCTGATGTTGGTTGCACCTACAAATCTGCTATGAACTCATCAAATCCACTCTGAATCCACTTTGAATCTGCACTTCGCTATTCCCAAGTTCTCCCCTCATCTTATGCAAAGTGATGCCCCTGGTGGACAATGCCCCTGATGGAAAGTGGGTAACATATAACCAAATTTTGGGAATCCCTCATCTGAGCCTATTTGCCTGTTACAAAATCCATTTTTTCAGTTTGTTAATGTTTACTTCCTAATGGGCAAAGATCATATGAACGCTCTACCTTGCTCTCCTAGTGCATGCAGAAATTTACATAACATTCATGTGATGTTCCCATTGCCTCATATGGATGTTCTATAACCCTTCCCTCCTCTTGATTCATGGGTTGTTTACATAAACTTCCCTCCCATTTCAGGAATGTCTCCAGAAGCCCTGTATCACAAGAATTGTAGTATGGTGGACTTTTGCAGGGAAGTTGTGACATCTTCAGACAATTGATATATTTCAGTATCAGTAGAACTACTGTTGCCATGGCAACCTAATATAATTTGACACCTATTGGAAGCAAGATGTTTTCTTGAAGTTTTTTAAAAAAAGAAATCCTAAATTGCTTACATCCCAGTGTAGATTTCTCTGACAAAGTATTTTGAACTCTTCTGTGCATTAAATTACAACTTTCTGGTTTGTGTGGAAGTATCCTGCCTTGAGAAGCCAAGCTATGATTGACAGAAGTGCACTCAGTCACAGAGGGAAGAGGGAGAGGAATGATGGAGGGGGTGTGGAGATGAAAAAGGTACCCTGTCATCAGACTGAGGACATATGCTCCAAATAGTAGGAATAAAGAAAGACCAGACTGTGTGAGCACTGCATTAGTTGGGTTTGATCAAGCCACTAACAATAACAGCTGAAATCCCTGATGTACCCTAAAACAAACCAATGTTCTGGTATGACAGGGCCTTAGATGTTGTTAGACTATAACTCTTAACAATCTCAGCAGGATGGCATTTGTAATTCACCAACATCTAGAAAGCCGCATAAGAAAGTGACTCAAAGCTCTTTAGAGATGGTAATGTATTACCCTTGTGTTCTCATCTCATCTCTAATCCAGTTTTTCCATCAGAGGATATTCATGTGACATGTGAACAGTCTCACAGGTGAACAGTCTCTAAGATGCCTCAGAACTTTTGTTTTTTTACTGTATGTGAAAACAGCTTAAAAGTCATCTCTGGTCAAAATGGATAATATCACACTGCACTTTTTGCTCACCTAATATATAGCCTGTTTCTCTTAATGCTTCTATGATATAGATTTTCTGTTTATTTTCTTCTTTGCTGTTAACTTTTGTACCAATGATTTCTGTCCCATAGGCTCGTCTTCCTCTAAAGTGGATGGCCCCAGAAAGTATCTTTGACAAAGTCTATACCACCCAGAGTGATGTCTGGTCATTTGGAGTCCTTTTGTGGGAGATCTTCTCTTTAGGTGAGTGCTGAATCATAGGATTCTCCAGTAAACCTGCTTTGGTTTATAAACAGCAATGGAAGGCAAACTGAAAGGGAGGTCTCTGCAAGAGAAACAAAGCATCGACTGGTCGTCTGCATTGGCGCTTTACAAGTCTTACTACATAGGCAATGGACAAAAATGTGGTTTGATGAAATAACCCATCCCATGTTTTGCTGTCACTGATATATAACTATATTATTTTTAAACCAAATTTCAACAGAGGCATACACATACAGTGGTACCTCGACATACAAGTGCCCTGACATACAAGTGTTTTGGAGATACAAGCCGCCGAGCGAGTGATATTTTGCTTTGAGATGAGAGCAAGATTTGAGATACGAGTATGTAAATACAGTACAGTACATAACAAAAACAACTGAGGTGGTATTTTGGGAGCTGGAATGGATTAATGGGGAAATTGCTTTGAGATACGAGCGATTTGACATAAGAGCAAGGTTACGGAACGAATTAAACTCGTATGTCAAGGTACCACTGTACATAAATGTCCTTCTTTTCTCACCGACCTTTTAATTTTACGTTTCAGGTTCTTCACTTTACTCCATGCGGTCTGAAGTTTACTCGCTTCATTTATTATAAATTCCATGCTTCAACTCTCCAGCTCAAGCTGCATTGTGTCTTTGCATATTGCAGCAGCTTCTTCTCTCAAATTAAATTTTATTCTTCAGAATCCCTGTACTAGGAAATTAGCCAAAATTGTATTTGTTCATTCTCAACTTACTTTAATATCTCCATTTACTGGTTCGAGGGTGATTCCAGTCATCAAAGGAGGTGCCCACTGCCGCTCTGTCTTCATTCTTGGCAGCAGTTGGCACCTTGTGGTGACCGCACAGACTCATTTTCCTGGAGAATCGCTGGTGGTGGTGCCTCCCTTGCAGAGTAGTTCTCCTGCCCTGCACAGAGATGGTGCCATTTCACGAAGAGAAGGAGGAAGTCTTCTCTCTGTGGCATCTCCTCTGTCTGCAATGCCTCCAGTTAGAAGTGGAGATGCAGTCTGGGCATTGTCTTGGACGCCAGTCCTTGTAACTCTGGCCCTTTCCAGACAGACCAGCCTACCTTTTTAAAATGTCTGTGCTTGTGAAATAACCACTGAAAAAAAGGAAATGTAAAAAAACTAGTGATGTCTCCTTAAGTTATTTCATGGTGTTCTGTATTAAAAAGCAGAAGGGGATATTCCTGCAGATGCACCCATGGGTTCTCTTTTTACACTCTTCCATTCACACAACTGCTTAACAATCTATGCATAATTTTCAGGTGCTTCTCCATACCCTGGAGTCCAGATCAACGAGGAATTTTGCCAGAGGCTGAAAGATGGCACCCGGATGAGAGCTCCAGAATATGCTACCGCAGAAATGTAAGTCAAAGTACTTCAATACATTGCCCAAAGTGAAACTACTATAAATCAATTAAGCATAAACTTTTGTAAGTTTTCTCTTCATTCCTCCTCCTTTTACTATAAAGATTGGCAAGGTCCTGGGGGACTATAAGCAAAGCATGTTATTGTGCTCATGTTATGCTCATGGGCTCTCATAAGGAACTTTTTGGCCATTTTAAGGACAAGATGTTGAACTAGATTGGATCCAATCCAGCAGGGCATTTCTTATGTTTTATGTTCGTAAGTCATGAGACAAGATGCAGTCCAAATGATTTCAGCTGCTTTCTTAGTAGCATTACTGTGGCTTATATACAGCATCTACCTTAAAGATAACCTTTCCTTTTTCAGTACTTACCAGAGATATATCTCAGCTACTTTATGTTCGTTTTGACAATTACAAGGAGAAGTTGATTAGTTTTCTACAAAAACATTTTATTATTATTCTCTCCAGTTACCGTATCATGCTAAGTTGTTGGTATGGGGATCCCAAGGAGAGACCAACATTCTCTGACCTGGTGGAGATTCTGGGGGACCTTCTTCAGGAAAATGTCCAACATGTAAGTTCTCCTCTATTGTCATGGCACAGAGGCTAGCTGCCACACTAACATCTAGGGAGTGCTTCTTTGGGTAATTGTTGGATGGATATTGAGATGTGGCATTGTCTTAGGCAGGTCATTACGAACATTTTGGGATGCAGGAACATGTAGAATTTTGATGAATGATATAGGCATCACCCACTAGACATAAAGAAATGTGTACACAGAGAGAGGTTGATTGTTTTGTAGCAACTCTTTAAAAATTAGTCAGTCATTGGTAAAGAACATTTGTGGAAAAGGCATGCAATTTCAAGAGACCTAGGCTGTGGTCACACCTTCACTTTAGTCCGTCCTTAGTCCATCTTTTGAACCCACCACACAACTTTTTAGTCCAAACCATTTTATTTGTGGACTTACCTCCCTTCAATTTTACTTTCCTGGGTCCTGGTTTTTACAAGTCTCAAGCCATTGTAGAGTGTTAATCAGTTTTCATTTTTTGGGATGTATTCAGCGAAGAGAACTAAAGGGGAATGAGCCATACTATAATGGGTGGTCAGAAAGAGCAGCAACTGATTGCTTATAGTTCAAATACTGGCACTTCGGAGCTGCTGAGAGATTGTGAACAGGGCAAGACTTGTACTTATGCCCTGCTTGTAAGTTTCCATAAGTAGCTGGTTGCCACTACTGAGCTAGATGGACTACAGTGAGTCCAATCTTCAGGGTAGGCCTTATGTTCTTATGTTTCTCTTTCCAGCTTAACAATGTCAAGCAAATAGAATTACCCACACAAAAATAGTTTATTTCTGTCCTGCCCTTCAAGACATGTTGACAAATAATCTTTTAAAAATACAATAGTGTCAAAAAGACCATTTAAAATTCAGTGTAATAAAACAGCACCTAGAACAGCAAGAGCTCAAGACTCTCCATAGACCTGAAAGCACAATTGTGTCTATGAACTTCCATGCAGTGGACATTCCACAACTAAGAAGGTCCTGCGGCAAACAGTCCCTCAACAAACAACAGTTGTAGGTGGAACTATGAGTAAGCCTTCTGCTACAGACTTGTGTGCAGGTGGGGAGAAGTAGTATTTTAAGTACTTGGGACCTGTTTAAACTATATATTTTTATTGGCTTACAAGTTATTTCTTGAGTGTTCCTTTCTACAGCAGCATCCGTTATCTTTCAGCTAAATAAACATTAGTGTTCATTTTTTGTTCCATCCACACCATCCTTGATGAATGCTGAAAATCTGGGAAAGTTTTAAAACAATTCCAAGGCTTATGAAATAAAATTAAGGTGCATCATCTGAAGCAGTGTAGATAGTCCATTAGGTCTGAGAGAGATGGCTGTGGTCACACCTAGGGTTTAATCCAGCTTCAGTCCACCCTCAGAACGAGAGAACACATCAGCAAAGTGGCCAGTAATTTTCTGAGTTATTGGCCACTGAAAGAAAACAAGCCTGTCACTTTGCTGATGTATTCTCTCACTCTGAAAGGGGACTGAAGCTGGTTTAAACCTTAGGTGTGACGACAGCCATGTGGAAAAACTCAGTTGGAGCTGGCATGTGGGGAGTCTGTCAGGTTCTTGTTCAGTGCTGTAAGAAAAATATATTGTCAAGCTTTTGTGACTAGTATCAAGGTCTGTGTTAACTCTGTCTGTCTTAGTCTTCTCTGTGGTTTCTCCCTCTCTACCTATTTTACCTTAGTATCTTTGCAGAGATGCTTCAAGAAAACTCCTCATAGTTTGAAGTGGAAGATCAATCCACTGGGGTGTATATATTTCCTTACCCATACAAAGTTCTTGAATCCTAGGGCATGTGAAACAATTTATTAAACCTCACACAGACCCCATCTAGATGGGGGAATATAGCACCATTATCATGCTGCTATGGCAGCTCCACCATAGCCCCATTTCCCCCAGCCCTAAAAACAGCACTAAAAGCTCTTGCTGGAAGACTCAGGAGTGGTCGCAGGTTTTCTAGCAACAGCACGTTCCCTACCTTGGAGACAAAGCTACCATTGTTGCTCCATCCACACACATGTGTGTTGGCCAAAACAGAGAGCTGTGCGTGTGTAGTAGTGATGTGCAGTTCTGGGTATCCATCACTAAAATGTGCAAAGACAACATGGTGGTCAGCACTGTCTGACTACAAAGTGATAATGGTGGCGAGCAATACCCTGTATTATGGCTTCCTAGCAGGTTATCTGGCCACCATCTGGAGGTGGCCGCAGTTGATGCATCCTGTGGCTAGTTAACTGGGCTGATTGATTTTGGTCCCTTCTTGAAATGTTTCCATCCATTGTTCTTCCTAAGCGTGTGTGCCTCTGCAGCCCAGTGTGAAATTCTACAAATCCATTTGTCAACATTTTCTCCCACAATTTACATTTATCACTACTATTGCAGTTTCCTACTTACAAATTTACAAATTCTATGATCCCTTCAGGAAGGAAAAGACTATATCCCACTGAACGACACTCAGAGCTCTGAAGATGATGGTTTCTGCCAAGCGACTTCCTCCATCCAGCAGAACTCTGATGAAGAAGAACTTGACATGAAGATGCACTGTCACAATTTAGCCACAAGGTAACTCCCCACTGACACCTAGAAAACATAACAGGAGACTTACAGTCACCTTCTATATCTCTGCCCAAAAACTGCATAGAAGTGCCCAAGCAGTCAACTAGGAGTCAGTCACAACTCAGTGGTTTCTAACATCAAAAGATAGCACCATGCAGTAGATGAATGCAGTGAGGCCAGACTGTTTCCAGTATCCTTAAGTAGCTTTTTTGGAGTGCATGTAGCAGGCTGTTCAGGGGACACTAAGACAGGAAACAAGTGATGTTCTGCTTCCTTTCCCATGTTCCCCACTTTTTGTCTGCTTTTCATGTCCACAGGATGGCCTCAGTATCATGCAAATGGAAAGCACACAGTAGCTCAAAGACCTTATAAGAAACACCTCGGAAGCATTTAATTCCTGTTTTCAAGCATTTGGACCCTTCTTCCTTTTGTATCATTTAGGCCCTGTCCCCATGCAATTGAAAGTCTGCTGGAACTCTCCTTT
>MTQE01000401.1:10767020-10779587 GCA_014337955.1 Aspidoscelis marmoratus | reverse complement strand
AGGGAAGTCTAACCCCTCTGCTTACCTGTTCTTACTATGGTTCCACAGTAGAAACATTACATACAATAAATACTTTAAATAGATTTGCAAACATGTTATTTTTAAATACAATAAATAGATATGAGGCATCACAGGGTATCATCTACATATTTATGACACCTCAATCCAAATCTCCTGATGACCTCTCCCAGCGGCTTCATGTAAATATTAAATAACATGGGAGATAAGATTGACCCCTGGGGAACCCCAAAAGTGAGTTCCCATGGTGTCTAATCACTATCTCCTATGACCACTGTCTGAGATCGGTTCTGGAGATAGGAACAGAACCAATGCCAAGCATTGCCTCCCACTCCTAAATTCCGTAGCCTCTCCAAAAGGATACCATGGTCAAGGTATCAAAAGCTGCTGAGAGATCCAGGACAACCAACAGGGTAGCATTCCCCCTGTCTCTCTCCCGGAGGAGGTCAACCGGGGCGACCAAGGCGGTTTCCATGCCATAACCGGGCCTGAAGCCAGATTGAAATGGGTCTAGATAATCAGCTTCTTCCAAGCATGCCTGCAGTTGAGCAGCGACCACTCTCTGAAGCACCTTGCCTAAAAAAGGTATAGTTGGCCACCAGGCAATAGTTGTTTAGATCGTCCGGATCCAGGGAAGCCCTCTTCAGCAGGGGGCGTACCACAGGCTGTTTAAGGGCCAGTGGAACCACCCCTTCCCTCTGAGAGGCATTCACCACTTCCTGAATCCACCCGGTCATCCCTTGCCAGCTAGCTTTTATCAGCCAGGAAGGGCAAGGGTCCAGAGATTACATTGTCAGCTGCAACCTCATAAGTAGCTTGTGCACATCCTCAGGCCGCAATAATTGAAATGATCCCCCCAAAATTAGACCAGACAGTTCTCGGGATGCCTCCCCTGGATGATGTCCAATTGTGACATCTAATCCCCTCTGAATCTGAGCAACTTTGTCCTCAAAGTGCCTTGCAAAGCTGTCACAACAGGTATTGTGTGTCCCTGGCTTGCACTTTCTCAAGCCATTTACTACTCTAAAGAGCTCTGCTGGACGGCTGCTCGAGGACGCAATGGTGTTGAAGAAAAAACTCCTTTTCGTCAGCATCACTGCCACGGGATAGGCACGATAGTGTGCTCTAACCTGTGTGTGGTCAGATTCACAGCCAGATTTTCGCCACCTGCACTCTAGTCATCAACCTTCCTGTTTCATGGCCTGTAGATCCAGGGAGCTTTTTGGGCTCTATAAGCATGTTGAGCAGGTCTATTGACGCAATTGCTCCCAAGTGTCCTCATCTCCCGATTTCAGAGAGACCAGATCTTTGGCAGGAGCACAAGCTATGCAAACTGGAAAATCCCCCAGAACATTCCATAAGTCTCTGGGGGCGGACCATCTCAATAGGATCTATATGCCACTGTAAGTCCAAACAGTCCTGTTTGCAACAGGAACAATAACTAGGGGTGTGCACAAATGCAATTTTCAACATTTGATTCGATTCAAATAGAATATATGAATGTCCAAATTCATACAAATAGAGAAAAAAAATGAATGTATTAAAATTCGAACCAATTTGAATACATTTGTATCTATTCATACGATTATTTGATACGTATTTGATGATACAGATGTCAACAACATTCGTATGTGCCCGTATGTATCCCATTTTTATCTCGTATGTATCTGTACGGGTGTGTATGGATACAAATAAGACGTATATGGATACGTATCCAATGCGTACATATCCATACACGTATGAATGTCCGAATTATTCATATGAATGATTCAAAATATTTGTATTCATTCAGCTCTTAAAAAACGAATGTCCAGACATTAGAGTCGAATGAATTTGATCAAATAATGAATATTTTGAATATTCCTGCACATCCCTAACAATAACAGAAGGAGCCAGCAGAGAGAGGTAAGCAATCGCTGTTACAGGAAGCCTTGCGTAACTACCAGATTTTCCATAACAAAAATATTGTGCAGTATCACCTCGATGTCCCAAGACTGTATTACAAATGTCACAGATACACGGGGGATTTACAGGGGGAATATTCCAGGTTCAGATTTTGGCCTTGCCTGTTAAGAACAATGGCCAGGCGTTAGATATAAAATGCCACCTTACTTGCCCAAGATTCTAGAACCCTGTTGTTAAATGAGATATAAATCTAACCTAATATGAGACAGATTGCTTTAAAATGAAAAGTAGCCTCTGAGTACAATCTTCAGGGTGGAAGAGTGGCTGGTGATGGAGGATTTCTCTCCAAAATGCTCTACCATCCATTTAGGAAAGAACTGACACCGTACCATCCTTTTGTTCTTAGTACCAACCTCCTCAAAGCCATTTTTAATTCTAAAAAACGAGAAAGCAAGGATGCCTGGTTAGTCCATGTTATTCCTTGCTGCAAACATTTATACATAAAAGTTATTTGTTTCACCAAAGCTAAAGGCACACATTTTCACCAGTACTCTTAAGTCAAGTTCTATTGCTTTCTTCCTAATTAAAAATGGCATTTATTGTATATTTATTTATTTATTTATTTATTCATTCATATTTTTATCCCACTCTATACTTGAAGATCTCAAGGTGGGTTACAGCTGTAAACACAAAATGTAAATTGAACCCACTAAAAATAATAACAGTGCTTAGAAACTGGGAGAGAAAACTGGTTCATCAACCAAAGGCCAGTCTTCACTAATCTTCCATACATATATACTGAAGGCCTCAGGGATAGGCCATTCCATAGCAGGGGTTAACACTGAGAAGGCCCTGTCCTAGGTCCCCTAGGACTGGTCAGTATGAGAGAAGGCATTCTTTTAGATATTTGAAGTTACTTTCTGGTGAGGACCAGCATATAAATGTAAATAATAATGTAAACATGAGCCAAGAAGGCAAAGGTTTTTCTACTTGGAATTGTGTGTCCTAACGTTGTCTCTTCTGATGTATTATTTATTCTCCCAGATATTATAACTGCGTGTCTTTTCCTGGCTGTTTGACTGGTGGGAACCAGATAAGGTGTCCGTCTAGAATAAAGACTTTTGAAGAATTTCCTATGACACAGACCATGTACAAAGCACATCCAGTAAGTAAATCAAGGGTTTTCATCAAGGGATCAAAAAAATTGAAAATCATTAGCTCAGCATATCTTTTTTTAAACCTTATTTTACTTCAGGGATGGTTATTAATTTTAACGGATTTTATTAGTTTACTATTTTGGGGGGGGGTCTTATTATGTGTTTTGTATTACGTGTTGATTACATATATGGAACTTCATGAACTAATCTGATTTTTTTTTTAAAAAAATGAATGGCTTTAAAGCAGTATTCTTTTTTGAAATGTGTTTGCATTTTTAATCTACCCTATATTTCAAGGCCCCAGGGAAGATCACATCAACAAAAATAAAATGTAAAATGAACATGCTAAAAACAATAACAGTGCCCAAATGTGGGGAGAGGAAGTTAGGTCAGAGCTTTAAAAAAAACTAATTTTTAATGTCTTAATCAGTCTAATGAGGAGAAAATGGAAGTGAAGGTCGGTGTTATGTCTTTTGTGCTCTACTTAGGACAAAATGCTCTCCCTCTCTGAAAGCTGGTTCCATTTTATGGCATTTTTTGTAGTAGATGGACTTGAAATTCACAAAGGCCCATTCTGCACTGGGCCTTATTTTGGAGCATATCCCAGAAAAGGGACTTTGCATTCACATGCTGGTACAGATTATGGCAGATCCTGTCTAGGGCCTGGCATAGTCTGCACCAGCATGCAAATGGTAGGCTCCTATTCTGAGATATCATCCGAACTGAGGCCCAGTGCAGAAACAGCCAAAGTGCTGTTGGCTAAGAGTGAGAATTGTGTGACAGAAGGCCAAAGCCATTTTCTTCTTCATTGTGGGAGCAGAAGACTAAGGCTGCAATCACACACAGTAAATACATACAATTCTGAAGCAGCTTGAAGATGATTAGCATGTGGGATGATTTACGTGCCACTCTGCGCCTCCCATCTTTCATGAACATTCTAGTCTAGAAAAGGTGGATAAATATGGGATGAGAACTTGTGTAACTTGTAGAGAAGAATTGCAAGGGAAAAGAACCCCCAGGTGTTCCTCAGCAGTAGACTGACCCAGCCCTCATGTGGGATGGCACCAGGTGGCTGTCTCAAATCTACTGGGTGTGAGGAGCCCAACACCATTTCACCTGGTTCCCAGAAGCAGCCCCAAAAGTGTGCCATTCCTGGGTGCCTAGCTAAAAATACCCAGCCAGCAAATTCGGAAGCTTGGTAACTTTTATTTCCATCCTCCAAAGTTGGGCTGGCTGGGCCACCACAATGTGGACAACCCCTGGAATGCACTGCCAGCCAGTCTTGGGCTGAATCATTTGAGCCTGCCCATGATAGACAAGATAACGTGAACTATGCAGAAATGGCCTTCCTTGCCAATCACAGGAAGCTTTAAAAAAAACCCTGCAAGTTAGCTACTATTTTAATCTGGATTGAATTTCCTTCAGAAGCAAATGCACATTCTGGCCATTCCCATTTGCTTCACGATAAAACGGCCTCAATTTGAATACTGCAGTTCCCACTGAAATCACTCAAGTCCCCAGCATGGGGAAACAGGATCTTTTCCTTTCTTACCCTTATCCGTTGATCCTCCCACTCCTCTCCCGGATTGGTTTTGCACCCACCACTAAAACATCCCATGACCCGGGCTGGGGAAGCCCAGCTCCACCCTTTGATCAGGGCAGGACTTTTGAGCAGAAGTGCATTTCCCCATCCGTGGAAATTCCTTCTGGCAAATTGTGCCTTGCCGGTTATGCTTCACGTAGTTGACTGTCCTGACTTGGGGGGTGCTCCCCGTAGAAGACAGCAAGGCCAGGCAAATTTCCCTGGGTGCACTCCCAGCATCGTTGTGGCTGCACCCCTCCACCTTCTACCTGACCTGGCCGCAGCTCACTCCTCCTGGGCTCGCAAGGCATTGCCACCCACCACACGAAGGGCTCCCAATTTGGAGTGAGTGAACAAAGAAAGCATTGACAGCCACTTGGAATCCCCATGGTGGGAACAGTGGAGGAGAAGCCAGCTTCTTATTCTGCTTTGGTGCAGGATCAGGGATCTTCTGTCCAAGAGTTTCACATTCATGAGAAGTTCCACAAGCACCCTTAGCCTCCCCTTCAGGTTTGGCATTCATCTTGACCCATTGCCGGGCCTGGTGGTGAGGTGCGGGATTTGGGGGAAGGGGTGGTCGATCCTGCCCTAATCTGCAGGCGCTCTGGGATTTCCTAGTGGCCACCTATCTATGATGGGCTTTGCCCTTCCATCCTGGCAACCAGGATCTTATCTGGGAATTCTGGGTTGGATTCTACCTCCCACCATGAAACAAGACTGCATGAGCCTGGCCTGGTCACGGCTCGCCCCTGGCCTCTCATTGCTTCACCACCGAGCTACCACACAAAGGGTGTCCAATCTGGGGCATGGGGAAAAAGAAAGCATTGACAGTCACTTGGAATCCCCACATAGGGAACTACATGGGTGGAAAGCCAGCCTCTTCTGCTTTCCCGGAGGGATCGCCTAGTGACTGCCTGTCCCTGGACCACATTCGGGTGCTGCATAGGGAACTGATCCATCATTCCACACACACACACACCTTGGGATCGTCACAGCTCTCTTCTCCTGGACTCGCATGGCACCACCACCCACCGCACAAGGAGTGCCTGATCTTTGGCATGGGACAAAAAAAGGCACTGTTGGTCGCTTTGAATCCCCATCCAGGGAACAGGGGGTAGGTGGAAGTGCTTGCGGTGTGGATGGGCAAAGCATCAAAATCATCTGTGCCCCCCGGCCCTGCACTTGTGCTGCACTCATATGCAGAATACGCGCAAAGCCAAGATCATGTACATGCTTGCCACTTGGTGGTGGGGGTGGCGTTCAGTATACAAAAAAGAGGAGGAGAACGGGCGGGATGGACAGCAAGGGCAGGAGGCTGCCCTTCCTGAGAATGAAATCCCACCCATTTAATCTTGCACCCTTAACAGCACCAGGGGTTGGACAGGAGGATTCTAGGGGAGACAGCCTGATTTAGTCTTTGTAAAGTCCGGGAATAAAGACTTGAATGGGAACGGAGGATTATGAAAACATTTTGTAAGCCGATTTTTTTCTTGAATGGGAACACAGTCTGAGTTAAGTTTCTCCTTGTGCTCATTGCTTTTGATTTGAAAGTAATCTCCCTGTTCCCTATTCAGCCTATGGAAAAGCAAGTTTATGATGACAAAGCTTTATAGTAGAAGCTCAGCAAGGCTGACACACCTAATTTTTTTTTCCTGTTTCTTTGCAGGATAGTCAGACAGACAGTGGGATGGTTCTGGCGTCTGAGGAGTTTGAGAGGATAGAAAATAGACATAGAAAAGAAGGTGCATTCAGGTACTTCATTATCTAGCTGTCCTGTGTCTCGCAGTTCTCAGCAACATACAAATACCTGGCAGCCTGCTCTGCAGCAAATATCTCTGAGGCCTCTTGCAAATGTGCTGGGAACACAGAAATGCAAGCCCATCCATTCTCCTGGAACCTGCTGCTGGCGGCAGCATTCCTGAAGGCATTTGTTACAAAAAGGGTTGATAGAGCTTAATGGCTTTTTGGAGCGACGTGAGTTGAATCTGCGCAAGAAAAAAAAAAGAGGAAGCTTGTGAGAAAATACTGTGCAACGGGAAATTAGTAGTGTTTCCAGGCAAACAAGGAAAAGATGTGTGGCTCCCTCAAGGAAACATCTCCCTTTTTAGAAATAAGGCGTGTCCCTAGTGTTCAGGTTGTAATGTATGACCACTGGAAAAATCTGATTCTTTTCTCCTCCACCAAAAGCATCACAGACCAATGTGTAATGTAGTTATGTATATGTATGAATTGAGTCTTAGGGCTCGTCTGCACTTACCTGTAGTCCGGATCACCAGGCTCTGTAATTGCCTTCAGGCCAGTTGTGGACTAGAGAGGCTCTGTAATTGCCTTCAGGCCAGTTGTGGACTACCTCATGATAGTATGCTCCATCTGCAGCAGACAGAGCATGAACCAGGCTCCTGATCTGGATCATTAGTAGTTTCTACCATTGAGGACTACTAACATACCAGCATGGATCCTCAGTCAGCAGGCAGATGGTGCAGGTCTGTTTTCCAGACTACTGAGGGCCTCACTAGACATATGAAGTGCAGAAATATCTTTAGTCACCAGGACTTGACTCCTACTTAGTGCTATCCAACAACAAGAGGAAGAATTGTCTCCTGCTTTACTTTAGGCCAGAATTCACAAAGGCCGTTTTATGAAGCAGAAAATACAGTCCCACAGTACAACCTCCTATTTGATGTAACTTTTATTCTTATGTCAAACTTGTGTAGTTAGGATAAACAGAAGTATTTTTTCACCGAGAGGGCCATCTGTCTATGGAATTTACTACCATAAGAGGTGGTGATGAACCAACCTGAATAACTTTAAGAAAGGATTAGCCAAAATCATGTAGGACAGGTATCTCAATGACTACTAGAATGGATGCCTAGATACTGCATCTTGCTTGGAGAAACAAGCAGGGTGCCTCTAAAGGCCATTTGCAGGGATTCAAGAGCAGGTGGCTGTTTTGCTTTTATCTTCTACTTGAGATTCCCATAAGAAATTGGTGTGAGCCACTGTGTGAGACAGGAAGCTGGACTAGATGGGCTGTGGCCTGATACAGCAGGGCTCCTCTTATAACAATCTCTTTAATTTATAGAGACTTTCACCCTCTTTTTTCCTACCTGTTAAACGGCTTGTGCTTGTTTCAACCTTTTGTTTTTTCTGAAATGCTAATCCCAGTAGTTCCTTCTCAGGACTAATTTCCTGACTCTATCCTTTCCCTAGAAGCAGTAAAGGATCCAATCGAAATACAGACTCAGTAGCGGATCAGTCAGACCAGAGGGGTCGATGTCGACCATCATATCAGGCTCAACTCAGAGGCCAGACTTTTTACAACAGTGAATATGGAGAACTTTCAGAACAGTCAGAGGAAGGCAGCTGTACTCCATCCACCGAGGGCGCCAGTCCCTCCCTCCTTCATGCTTCATTCTTTTCAGACCAGTACTAAAGGGCAAACAGATTGTGGAAACACACTGCTGAGAGACCACCCTTCATTTATTGTGCTGCATTACACCTGTTCAGTGGAGATTACTTCCCCTTCATTCTACAAGAACCCACAGTAGGGAACCCTGAGAAGCAGATGGAGGACTCAGTGGATATGAAGACAGATGCCAAGCATTTTGGTGTGAGATACAGTTCTTGCATTTGGCATGAGCATGCATCCTTCATCTAAGGCTGTATTTTGTATGGGTGTTTGTGATATCTTGGCTCTCTGGATGAAGCAGAACTATCTTGCCATGAGATGGGTGTCTATTTTGAAGGTTGCAACCACTGCTCAATATTCAACCCCCATTCAAATAGTTTGATATAATAAGCTTTGTTTTGGGTCAGATAAAAATAGATATGTCTTAGCTGAGTCTTTTCCTCATATGCACCTGTTTCTGTTCTCATTTCAACTCAGCTGACGGACAAGGAGAAAAAAGAACCAAATGAATTAATCTGAGCGTAGGAAGAGCAATATTTCTATACCTGAACAGTCCTGCTTTACTGGATACAAACACATTAATGCTCACCTGCATATTACCTATGTAATGCTTGTGTCATCTTGTATATTTTATTAGACACCAAGAAAATTCCATCCACTTTTGGATTTTTATTATCACAGTCCTCAACATTAGTTGTTGTAATGAGAAAAATTCGGAAGGTTTCATCTACATCAGAAAATCTGATCAAGAAAAAAAATCACACATTCAGAATTTATTTATCTGTCGAAATACAATTTCTTAGCAGTTAGGGCAAGCTGGATTGGCGCATCCCATTCAGAAACCTGCAAGGTGTAACATAGTTTTTCTACACAACGGAGACCATTTAAAATTTCAGTTTCTTTATTAGCAACCACATTTAGGCTGCATTCACACCTAAGTTTTAATCCAGCTTTAGGCCACTTCCAGACTGAGAGGCCACATTAGAAAAGTGAAAAGCTGTTTTCTTTGGGCATTATCTAACTCAGAAAATGCATCTTTGGTTTAGATAAAATGAAAAGAAAATGTAAAGAAATAATGATGGCTGAAAGAGAACTGATGAAAGGTTAAAGCATCATCCTGTCTCTTTATTAATCCCTAGAAATCCTGACCACACATACATGTTCTTTGCAAGTTGTCAATAATGCGTCCTGCAGCATATTCCAAATAGTGCAATCAGACACAAGTATTCTGAAGTCAATTCATGGAGATCTATCTGGTCCACAAATCTTCTTCTGATAACTGAAAATATGCCTTCTTTTCCCATTTAGTAGGTGTTTCTGGTTTTATTTAGGGTGGAAGGGATTCTGCAGTGCTGGCAGATCATTTCTTCAGCCACAAATGGAACATGGCTGTAGATAGTGCCAAACTGTATTGATTATATTCTATGACACTAACATTTCCAGCCCTCGCCAATGATGAAGGATACTAGAATGGGAAAATGTGTCAAAAATGTTTGAGAAAATGATATGAAAATATTTTGTGATCATCTGGTGATTTTTCCCGTAGAATTTTGTGTACTTGGTGTCAGAAACTGCCACTCTTGATTGTATCTCCAAGATGAACAATTTCTGCTTGCAGGACAGGCTTTTGTTTATAGAACTGATGCTTTGGGTTTGGGCTTTTTATTTTTATTTTTTACCATATTGGGGCATATATTTTTTTTCCAGATTATATATATTTTCCTCACGTAGAGGGTTGTACGCATTTACACATTTGTAACCCACCACTGTCCATGCCTTTTCCCCGTTGATCTGTACCCCATGTCAGTCATTCAGTGTGTGCGCTGCCTTTTTATTATATTTCGTATCTACAGAAGTATACAGCTATGCTTTAATTATTAGCATAAAGTATGGAGGAAATGAAATTCCCTTCTCTACATGCATACACATCTATATTTTTTTAATTACATTTTGTGAAAGACAAGGGAACAGGGACAAAGTGATATGTAAATGATTTTAGTAAATTGAAAACAATTCTTCATAGAAGAGTTTGTTCCTTATTGGTTACCAATCAAACTCATTTGAGTAGCTTTTAACAAATCATAAAGTGGCCCAGTTTCAGTTGTTCACATTACCATGTCATCAATAAGACTCAAATTTCCTTTGTGCAAGGAACATGGGTACTATTATGGAAGATACATGTGTATATGCAAAAGCGGTTGGTAAAATTCCGGTCCCATATTGCAGATTCCAGAGCTTTGGGAAAGCCAAAACACAGGGCTGCGGCCACTTTAGACCCAATGCCTTGTCAAAATTTTAAGCTGAAGGGACAGTATGGATAGGAGCATGCACGAATATTCAAAGGTATTCGAAATTCAGTTGAATTTGTCCGAATTTCGACATTCGGGTTCAAATTGAATGTCCATAGATTCAAATTTACAAATTTGAACAAATTTTGAATTTCAGATCTATTTGTTTGAATTATCTGGACATTCGTATGTGTACACGATGCGTACTTGCACATACGCATCTTTCCCGCATCGGCACGCATTCATACGGATCTATACGGGATGAAAACGGGTTGCATACAGCCTAACTGCAGGATGCTTACGGACAAGTACAAATCCATACGAGATGCGTAACGATGCGGATGGACACATACAAATGTTGTCAACATCCGAAAGTGGAAATTTGAATTGGAAATTCAGTCGAATAGATTCGAATTTGCTTAATTCAAATCGAATTGGATTAAATTAGAATTTTAAAGATTTGAATTGAGCCAAATTTTTAGATATTCGAATTGAATTGAACCCTGAAAATTGCATTCATGCACACCCCTAAGTATGGAACCACAGCAAGGGTGGATATTCTAGAAGATCAAACTTGTTCGTTCAACAACATTATCAATTGACTTCAGTTAACAGAGGCATGCGGGATTGTCAGTTTGTCCTTTTCAAACGAGAACGAGAATCACTTTCTAATAAATCATATTCAAGGAGTCAAAGACAGGTTGCTGTATAGCCCATCATCAACCACTAGAAAACATTTGCACTGAAGACATTACCTGTTTCGGTAATAAAATGCTTACAAATTGAAAACTCAGCTTGGAGGACTCTGGCAATGAAGAACACTAGTTCTGAGCTTACAGATATTTGCCACCATAGCCACACAGGCATATAGCTACATGATGTCCATGAAAAGTGGTTGTCTTCCTGTGATGCTTCTACAATGTCTGTTTGGAAAAGTGAAGTTTGTATACAGAGGCAGGAAACTCCTAAAATATGCCATGAAAAGCAGCCCATAGTGGCAAGGCATGATGAGGCCATAGGTTATTTTTGCATGCACCACAAGGGCACAGGGATCACATGTCTGCACTTCTAGCTTCTGTACCATCAAAAGCACTCATAGGAGGGTTTGGACAACAGTTGGTAGAGTAATAGAAAAAGCTCTAATAGCTCTTCTTATTACTCAGAAAAATAACCTGAGTGAATCTATCTCGTCTGCTGCGGCCATCATCACTGCAGCCAGATAACAAAAGTTCTCCAGTTGTGATGTTAACACAGCTGCAAAGGACAATGTGCAAACAGCACATTGCATTTAAGAGGACTGCACTATCATAGCACTCCTCTTAATATGCAGGAAGAAGAGCATGACTTCTTCCTGGTTTGTGAGCCTTGTCACATTCTGGTTTGAAGACATGGTCCACTTCTATTTGGGTGTGGTTCGTATTACAAAATACTTTACTGTGCAAAAGCTGCACGAAGAACCTTTACTTCCTTAAAAAAAAATCATTTATTTCAAAAACTGCCCTTTTTATCATGGGTTTGTCTATTCATTTTTTTTAAAAAAATGTTAATATCATTAATCCACTTAAATTTATGTGGCATCGTAAATGTACCATTTATTGTGAATAAGTAATTGTAAAAGTAAACCAGAGATGTTCTGTCTACGCTTCGTTGGCCAGGAAGATGGCTGGAGTCTGTCTGTTGTAGAGTGACATTGTTGAGTACCATCAAGTTGAGACCAACTTCTGGTTGACTCCATGGGCATCTCTATGCAGTTTTCTTGGCAGAGATACAGAAGTGGTTTGCCACTGCCTGCTTCCAGGAAAAGGCTGGGGATCAAACCAGCAACCCTGTGCCTTTCAGGCAGTTTGCTCAACCACTTCCAGAATGACATTACAACAGTGCTTTTCACAAGAGGAAATCAAGCTGTTAACATGTTAGCTGAATGTATTGTCCGAAGTATAAAATTCCCCCAAACTCCCCAGTTTGAACTTTTTGTTTCACTGGCTTGCCCTGCACATTTAGCTTCTGCATGGTTGTGGTTTTCATGCTTTCTGCCCTGAAGAAAGTCTTATCCTGATGTTGCTGTGTCATTGTTTGCTAAAGCTGCATTCTCAAATTCTGCAAGCTCCATAGAAAGCTGATGGTCAAGAATGTCTAGCTAAACTTGATAGGAATAAATGTAGGGCCTGTCCCCAAGGAATAAAAAGTCTGCCAAGACTCTCCTTTTGC
>MTQE01000401.1:10755285-10765914 GCA_014337955.1 Aspidoscelis marmoratus | reverse complement strand
ACAGTAGAGTGACAGTGGAGAAGTAAATAAGTCTTTTGGGGACTCAGCCGTATTCTATTTTCTGAGAAACTTTTGCAATATAATCCAAATCCATTGACAGCAGTTTTGAAGCAAGGTCCAAAGTCCACAGTTCATATGTAAATATAATACCAAACAGCTGGATCTTGCTGTTGCTCACGTGGCTTGAGAATGTGGCCTTGAATGCACTAACCTAGCAGGAACATGAGAAAAGCCTTGCCAGATCAGATCACGGGTCTATCTAGTAGATTGTACTCTGTCACCATTCTACAGTTTTCTGGTTTGAAGATTAATTCCTCATTTGTGGCAGTCTATCTTTCAGGGAAGACTTTTTTCCCATTACTGGTCTTTTCAGAGGAAGACCATAATCAGCTTTTAAAAGTCTCTCAAGTTTCCACTGGACTGCAATATAAAACAGAGGACATTTGGGACCTCTTTGGGCATACCACTATGATTGGGCTGCTGTAATCTGGAAGACGCACATGCAAAGTAATATTTCTGTTCGGCTCGCTGTCAGATCTAAGTGGAAATAGACCTGTTGTGTTATAGAGTCATTAGCAATCGTGAGAGCATGGCAGATTAGTTAATCTTGTTCTGAGAACAATGATATCCCACTTTTCTTCTAGTATACTAAGCCTTTGTTTCTTCATGAGCGGTGGGAACTCCTGCACAGGGCTTCTGCACTGCGCACTGCCGCTTCTTTACTAGGAATGGCTCCACGCGTGCCTGAGTTCCCCCCACGCATATAGTAGAACCCTGCACATTGCATCTGCATCTCTTCCAGGGAAGGACATGGCCGGCAGCATAGGCCTGATTGCATGCGCTATCACTGCAGCAAAGCAACCACCACTGTAATGGTGGCAAGCCGGCACCTAGTAAAGTGCAGACTGAATTTCAAATGCTTTGGACGTCCATAAGTGCAGACACCCAAAGCATTCCAGAAATTTGCCTCCCTAGGGTGGGAGGTAAAGTGCAAAAAGGTTCCATGCCTCTATAGCCCATTCAATATGCCTCCCCAAGGTGTCATCCGTAGGAAAAATGGAAACATGCCCTACTTGTTATAAAGTACTGTACATTACTTGATGAGTAAAATGGTTGATACACACCTATTCAATATAATCTTTAAATAGCATTTACGTTATACTAATGTTGACGCCCACGTTCTGTGCACGTTCATACTCTCCAAAGAAAGGAGATATTCACTTATCACCAACTACCAAGGCAAAAATACAAGTGAAAAGAAACTTCTGAAAGAAAACAGTAATGTGGTGTATTGCTCCTCCACCATTAGTGCTTCCTATCTAGACAGCACTGGCCTCAGCACTGCCTTTGTATATTTTTGTGACATGCGACTCAGGTAATTCAGATGCTGTCAAGTTCCCCGGTGCACATGCGACCACCTCTGCATATATGTGGTCGGATGCCTCCACACACATGCCCTGGATCCTGCTCTGTCCAGGAAAGTAAGTCCATTGTTAAAAAGTGCTACAGGGGTTCCACCAATAGTTTTTAGCACTTTTTAGGGATGCAAAAGTGGGATGACCTACCATAGCAGTGTGGTCATGGCACTATTTTTCATCCCATCTGGATGGACCCTGCTTTTCAGAACTAGGAAAAAGGGTTTCAAGCTGGACTAGAAAGCCAACGCAGATATGTAGAATATAGCCATTTACTTGTAAAATATGCCATTATTGTAAAAAACGTTTTAAAGAACACTAGAACACACAAATATTCAGAACTTTTTTTTACTTCTTCATTTGGAAGCCCTGCATACGTTAGAATTGTTACTGTCAGTCGGCAAAAGTCTATCATATCAGAAGAATTCAATGGCATAATCCTGCATTCTTCTTTACTATCAGCCTGAGTACCATAAGTTCATGCCTATTTAAAATGCAGGACATTGAAAATATTTGTATAAAGAATGTGGAAATAACTGTGCACCCTTGGTTGCTTATCTGTAGCCACAGCCTCTTCCACAACGGAAGCAGAATATTCAGAAGGGAGCCCAACCAAATTGGAGGTCACAGCCTGAATCCATTCCTTCTTTGTTTTTCACCAGGATTCAGTATGGAGACTTCAGGGCTGACTAATGTGTGCTTGGCTTACTGTATAGTACCTCAGCTACCATTAGCACCGCTTATTCTAACTTCTGGTACCATTTCCTTTTAAGTTCCTCACTTTCCACCCCCCAGCTACATGCCCCCCTTTTGGAAAACCTGTAGTGGTCCTGATCATACTCGATGGAGAGGCTGGGAGCTTGAGTTCAACATAATCTAAAGGACCACAATTTATTCACCATTGTTTTATCAAGATAACAGCTTTATTGCTGTGTTTATCAATATTTTGCCATGGAAATAGAGGACATTTCTGTATATCATATTTGCTTTTAAAAGAGATGCAGAGCCTAGAGAAGCACTTTGCCCTTATTTCGATTGCATCTGATTTTGAATATGGACAGGAGATCTCAAAAAGCACAAAAATAGGCATCTGTGCATGGTTAAAAAAAATCAGCTCAAAAGTGACTTAGAGGTACCACATGAAAGCAGTTCCATCCCACCTCTAACCCACATTAAAAGACAGAAGACGAACTTCCAAAGTGCATTTTCAGGCCTTTAAGCAAAGTAAACGGGGAATGGGAACACTAGTGTCCACATGCTGTCATTTCTAAGCTTCTTTTGAGAGGATATTTTAAAAGCACATGGATGCAGTCAGAAAAACCTTTCAAAATTATGACAGTATTGTTACATAAAGCTACAGGAAAGTAATCTCTTTTGAAATCTCTGCCTGTGCAATAGCCAAATGTGTTCTCACAAAGAGCCTTCTGGGACTACTTATATCACTACTCCATCCAATGCCCCCGTCTGTAAAATTCCCTTCTCTCCAGGCATTTCAAGTGTTGGAGAGGTTAGGAAAGAGAAGAGTATACAATGACATGCACGCTCTATGAACTTTCCAGGCAAAATATCCATCTGTCGTGTCCTGAAACATGATGAGAATTTTTAATAACTTGAAATGGGCATTTCCTTCTGTTAGGGTAGTATAGGTAGGGAGAGTGATCTGTCCGGCTTTCTAGGAGCATTTGATTTGCCACTGAATAATTGTTTTCATGGATGGGTAGAAAATTACACACACTCCTCTAGCTATGCAGAATCATACTTACATTTAAACATTTCCTTATTCCTTTTATATTGCATGCTTTTATTTGGATACTTCTCAACTTTGTTGATAGGGTAAAGAGAGTTGCAAGCCAACATCTGATTTTGATATATGTGCTTATTAAAAATGAATGTAACATGAAATAATAAGTCTGTTTGCAGGTTTGGTTATATAACAGTTCTTGGTTTAGTAATTCATTTAAAATGTGGCTGCTGCTGCTTTTAATGAGGCTGTACTTTGCACTAAAGAGATGCCTGCTAACTTGCTCTTGTTCCCACCGTGAGGGCTTTAAAAAGCAATCCCACTGGTATGCTGTTCTAATAACCAAAAAATTCCATAGTGGCTTGCAAAAATAATAAAAACACAATAATACAATATAGAATAAAATAAGCCAATTATCTTTCTTCTCTTCAATCTCAATAGAGCCAAGGCTGCTTAGAGAGCTTAAGCTTCAGAGCAGAATGGAGGCTGCAGCACTTCAAGGCCAGAAGCACCCCAGAGCCATGACGCTTTGTGTCTACACACCATATGCTTCACCCCTTCACTCCCTCTGAAGTGAGTGGGGAACTCTCATTCCCCAACTTTAAAAAGATAGAGCATGGGCGTCTTTGACGGAAATGGCCCCAGAAGGAGTGCATTTTCTGCCTGACATAAAAGGGGCCTTTTTTGAACTTATCTGAGTGGAATGGTATAATAATACCATACCAGTGACAGCCATCCACAATTCGAGGGCTAGAAAAACCCTGTACCAGGTCAGGAGCAACTGAAGTGCAGATGGACAGGACAGGACAAGTAACTTCACCATGACAACATCTGCAGCAAATCCGGCGCATATCCAGATGTTGCCGTGGTGATTTGGACACCACGTGCAACCATGCCCACTTGCTGCATGACACCTAGAAGAGAGTATACACTGTAATGGGAGAAAGCAAGTTAATCATTCCTGGTAAGCGTGTGGATTGAGGTTTAGCAATTCACTGCTGCTGGATGGCTTTGGGAGCCTGCTGCAACTGCCCTAGTGAGCAGAGTGCCACTCACTAAGTTTTACGTGCAAACAGGCCCAAAATGTCCAGGTAAGAAATTTGTGCAGCTACTTTGCACCTGCCAGAAGCAACATAAGCATCTTCTGCCCTCCTCCCAAAGAGGCCCTGGTGGCATGCAGGTACAATGCACCTTGCGCCCCTACCAGATAACTTTCCATCATCACCCATGTAAAAGCAGACTACATCTGATTTTGAATTTTTCCAATTGTTAGAACCTTGTTATTTTTTTCACATTAATAGTCAACTAGTATAGACATGTTTGCTTCTGCTTCCGCTTTCTTCCCTTGCCAATCTTATCTTCTGCGTTCAGCTCCAAAGCCTTGTTTCTGTTCCCTTTGTGCACCGTCTGATGCAACCAGGAGCCTTGAGCATTTGTTCTCTGTTCTTAGCTCTGCTTGTTTCCTCTAACACAGCAACTATTACCAGAAAAATGACTTCTAAAGGCAGGACACCCTGTCTCTAAAGTTTGGGGTGCACTTGGAAGATTTTGCACTTAATATCTTAGTTCATGTTACAAGCCATCCCAGTCATCTTTGCCCTTTAATCAGTCACCGCTTATTGGGTTTTTTTTCTCTATAATCCCTAAATCCTACTGATGCTGCATATAAAAGCTGAATTAATTTTGCTACCAACTGACGAAACTGAGGCATAGTGAGTTACACAGCAATGGTATCAGTACACGTAATGGCAGACTGCCAGCTAAGCCCTAACACAGTGTATCTCTCTGGCTCCAGTTAGGAGTAAAAGCCTTTAATTATGTATAATCCCCCATAGAGTTTATAACAACCTTCTCACATTTACATTTCTCCTCATGAAAATAACGTTTCTTCGCCAGAATCATAGAAATGCATCACTTTTCTAGTCGCCACCCTCAGTGAGGCAATCAAAAGATAGTCTTTCTCAAGGTGACTGATATTTAAAATGTTGGAACAAGCTTTTGAATCTTAACTGATGAAGGTTTTCAAAGCAAATGTCAATAAATAATGTGTTAACATCCATGCAAACACAACACAGAAAGGTGGTGGGGTAAATAACAGGGTCGGGAACCCCAACCCTTTGAGCAGCCCTTCCTATGAGGCCGCACCTTCGTAAACATCTCTTGACCTGGCCCGTTCCGTGGGATTAAGTGGGCATTGTAATCCAGCACACAGCATTTACCTTTTCATATTCTTCTGGTCAAATAACATCCCCTTGTTTTCTCAGGGTGTTTTTCCACCGCAACCCTTAGATCCAGATCTAAGAAGATCCGGATCTAAGGAATGGGTACATTCCTTAATCCAGATCTAGTAGATCCGGATTAAGAGAAGCACCCAATGTGTTTCCACAGGAGGTATAGCACCGATTAGCAATGGGTGCTAACCCCCTGCCATGGAAACACCTTTGCACCCATGTGGGGAATCCGGAGCGACCCCCAAGGGGTCAGTCCATCACCCCAGGCATCTCTGGGGACAGGGGGGTGCGATCTCCGAAGTCCCAGCTTCTGAGTGATTTCGGAGTCATTTCGAAATCATTTTGAAATGACTCCGAAGTCCCTCCGAAGAGATCGCCATGGACTTCAGAGCTGTCAGTGCAGTCTGTACACTATTAGCGCAGACTCCCCTCCAAAGTCCCTCCGAAGAGATCGGCAGGGACTCCGGAGCGGCTTCGAAGTCTCTGCTGATCTCTTCGGAGGGACTCTGGAGTCACTTCAGAATGATTTTGAAATGACTCCGAAATGACTCCGAAGCTGGGACTTTGGGGCTCCCCCCCCATGGGTGCATTCCCTCCCCCTAGCCTCCTCTAGAACCCATTGCCTTTTTCCTGTGGAAACAGGCTCCCTTTAATCTGGATTTTCTGGCAGAAGACCCCATTGTAGACCCCATTAATGGGGTCTACAGAAAATCCGGATTAAAGGGCAGAAAGTACCCATTTGATCTGGATTTCCCCCATGGCAGTGGAAACAATCAGGTCCCAAATGGGTGCTGTGGTGGAAATGGGGTCATCTGGCTCACACCCAAATGGGTCCTTAATGGGTGCAAAAATGGGTACTTTTTGACAGTGGAAAAACACCCCACATCTCAAAATAGAAGCACTATTACTAGGGCCATTCCCTGCATTTGAGAAAACAATCTGGACACTGAAGCTCGGAAAGTTCCCTGGCTGTGATTGTTGCGCTTTGCCATTGTTAGATTGTGACCAGACACGCAAACTAAAAAGCACCTCAGGGGCAGCTTAGATAAGGCTTTGCGATGGTCTTGTTCACACCAGGCTGCTGCTCCCCCTTTCCTGCGCATCCTGTGCTAGCAAAGGAGGATTAGTGAAGATTTGGAAGCATGGGGGCCACATACACTCTCTCTGAAGCACCTCTGAGGTGCTACTTTTGTTATGTCTAAACATAGCCCATGAACTTGAACTTTCTTGCAAATGCTCCAACCCTGAAATGGCAAGAACCACTGGTGGCCGCTACCATTTTTGCGTCCTGAAGTGCAGGTCCAGGTTGATCTTCTAGACGTCTTCCAAAAAGAAGTCAGTGTTGCCGAAATCCTCTTAATAAAATCCTATACCTCATTACTACTTAGATGCATTCAATTCAATGAGAGTTCTTCCAAGCTGTAACAATAGGATTATAATAAGAATTGTGCTGAAGCTCCAGTATTGCCTTTTATAAGATTATCAGTAGCTGGTGCAACCTATGGATTTTGGAAGCTGCTGATGCTGTGATACATTGCATAGACAAGGGAAAGGAAGTACATTAATGTTTCAACTGTTTTAGAAATTAGAGGTCATGATGAAATGTAGACTTCCTGCATTGGGCATACGGGAAATTAATTTTTACAGAAATAGCAAAGACTTATTCACCTGGGATGCTTAAGAAAGATGAAGGAAAAATGCATGATTCTTGACCAAGAAAAGAAAAACAAAGCCAGCAGAATAAAATAGTTATTTCCTTGAAAATAAAGGGTCTAAGCAAATTTTGAAAGACAAACGCTTGAAGGCCAATCAACGTGAATGTATTGTTTTTATTTACTCATTCAAAAGTCCCAGGTGGTTAAAAAAGAGAAAGCAATTAAACAATCCCGAAGTCTGGCTATAATTAAATTGAAACACAAAAGCATCCAACTAGTTCCTAATATCAAAAACCATATTACAACATGTGACTGTTTCTTTGATTTTTATACATCTCATAAAAAGCTGCATCTCAAACCAACTTACAAATTGTTCAAGGCGCATTTTAGCCAAGTACTAAAAGGTATATGATGATGGTACCCAATGCATCTCATGGAGAAAGGCATTTGGCAACCTAGGGGCCACCACTGAGGAGGTCCTCTTGCGTTCTATTATCTCTGAAACTTTAGAGGGTGGTGACACTTTTATGAAGCATCTAAACTTATAGGTGACCTTGACTTTGGTGGAATTTGTTCCTAAAAAATGGCAAAATATCACAGCTTTTAATGTTTAAATATTAAATGCCGACAGGCACATGTTATCCCAACATCGGCTCATAGAGTGGGCTGGAGGGGGAAGGAATATGTTCTCATTTTTTATTGTGCCAAGTGACACATTGATATGGTATGATCACAGTACCTTTTGTGCAATTAAACAGAATCCACCAGTCATTACTTCACCCATGTCAGCCACGTGTGCTTATCCCACATTCATGAATCTTGTGTATGAAACAGGCACAAAAATGCTTTGATAAAAGATGAGTTTGCAAAACTGTTTTGAATGCAGTCTAAACACGGTCTTGAGATAGCCATATCCGACTTAGGTGGTGACCCTAGCAGCAAAGTTAGCACTTGATTCTTGGGCCCTGGCCCACAGGACCACCCATCACTGCATCAGGCCATATGATGGTGTCATTGCAAGGCCAGATGCAATCTGGGATCTGTCGGAACTTCTGGCAGACCTCTTGAGGGTGAATAAAGGATTGCTTGCCTCTACAGGCGTGGAATGGGTAAGGGAAAGCTCCAGCAGGTCTGGTATCAGGTCAGATGCAATGTCATAATCTACAGCTAAACATGGCTATGGAGAGCTCCCCCCTCCATGCTCCTGGATCTGCAATGGCTACCTATTCACTGCTAGGTTTACTTCAAGGTGTAAATGGATCTTGGTTCCTGTAGAAGTGCCATTCCCCATTAGACCTGCTCAAGTATTAACATTGCCTTCTTGTAGTTCCAGTTGTCTCAGAGAAACAATGGGCAGGGGCATAAAAGAGGCCCTTTTCTGTGATGTCACCCCAGACTTTGCAACAGTTTCCCTTTGGATGTTTGCCAAGCGCCTACATTATATATTTGTGTGTGTGTGTGTGTGTGTGTGTGTGTGTGTGTGTGTGTGTGTGTGTGTGTGTGTGTGTGTGTGTGTGTGTGTGTGTGTGTGTGTGTGTGTGTGTGTGTGTGTGTGTGTGTGTGTGTGTGTGTGTGTGTTTGGTGCGTGGAAAAAATATACCTCTTTACCCAGGCTTTTGATGTTTAACTTCTGAGTGTTGCTCTGCCAGTGAGAGAGGGAGGGAGAGAGGGTTATATTTTAAGTGTTTAGGTATATTCTATATATTTTATATTTTCATTGTTGTGACTCTCCCTTTGGATAAAGGATAGGATACAAATTCTTCAGTCAATCAGTTAACGGTATTCATTTTAGATTTTCAGTAACCAGGAAGTTTATGAGCCAGATTCAGGACCAGGGAGGAACAAAAGCACTTTTAATTTTTTCCTGGATTTACTGCATTGTTCTCAGCTTGGCTATATTGTCCAACTCTATAATTGCTTTTGATATTCACGTTTCATTTTTAGCTTCAAGGAAGAGGTTTCCTGACCTGTGTACAACTACATGAGGATTTCCTTGTATAAACTATTTCTTTAAAAAGTGTAAAGGAGCTGTAATGCTTTTCTAAGGAAATATGATGCGGTTGTTAAATGCCCCAGCATTCTGATATCAGTGCATTTAGATGCATTCACCAGTGAAAATGATATCAGGGATGAGGCAGAATCTGAGCTCAACCAAACTAGTGAGAAGGTAATTAAGTATAAATGTATGCAGATTCTTCAATGACAAGGTTTAAATGGAAACAAGATCTCTGTATGGGGGAAGGGGGGGAAGAAGCAGGAGGAACACCACGGAGAAGCTGGGAAAGAGACTGGGCTTGCCTTTCAATTTTGGAATAAAAAGAGTAGCTTTCTAAAAATGCATGGGGTGAAAGTCTTGAGGAGGAAAGGGTTGTTCTGTAGAGGTCTGGCAGCACCAAAAGACCCAAAATGACATGGTGTTAGGCAATGTTGTCATGCCGTAACAAACAAACAAAAACATTAATATAATATAATATAATAATATAATATAATATAATATAATATAATATAATATAATATAATATAATATAATATAATATAATATAATATAATATAATATAATCATTTATTTCTATAACATAATCCCTTAAAAATGCATAGAAAAAAACTTAAGCATATAAATTTCAAAAATCCATCCTAGTGACAGCTCAGATTAAATATTCACTCTGGAGAGTTGAAAAGGTCTTCTGGAAATGGGCTAAGTCTTCCTCTAGCCTAAGAGTCCCAGAGCCATGGAACCAGGTCTTGAAATGCCCAAGGTCTAGAGGAAGCAGTTTGTGTCACTGGGCTAACCAACAAGGCTTTATCTATTGACCTCAAATTCCTGGTTGGCATGTACCAAAGTAGCCTGGATGACAGGTAATTTGGGATATTTAGTCTGAGGGCCTTGAAAGCCACTACCAAGATTTTACATTGGGCTCTAGCTCAAATCGAGAGCCAATGGAGAGATCTACAATGGACAGAAATGTGTGCATGTTTCAGTAGGTTAAGAACCACCTGAACAATTGTATTTTGCACCAATGTCAGCAGCAATAGGGAATAGTGGGGAAGGCCCATCAGTAAGCAGTTAAAATAATCTAGACAGGAGGTAACCAATGTATGAACCAGTGTCTGGGCTGTTTCAGGAATACAACATAATGAGTTGCTCCACCTGCTCAGGGTTTGAGAGGACCAGGAGGGGTTGCACGGGAGCAAGATAAGCATAAGTGACTGCTCACTTCACTGCTAGTTGCTCCAAGGGGCAGCACTCTCTCCAGTGCTTGAAAAAGCACTGGAGACAGTGACTGAATTCACACTTAGGCCTTGGGTATGCAATTAGGACAACTCTGGTACAGATATTCTATAGCAGAGCTGCCTAATTGCATACCAAAGACCTAAGTGTGAATTCAGCCAGTGTATACATAAAGAAAGTCATGGAGGTACACAGATATAGTTCAGGCATTAGTAGACCTATTACCTTGTTGATTGGGAGCGTGCTTTCCTGACCTCCAAGAGAGACAAAGGTTTCTGAGATCTATTTTTGTCCTCTGGAGAACATGAGTGTTTTTCCACTGAGCTCCTTTAATCCAGATCTAAGAAGATCCAGATCT
>MTQE01000401.1:10741628-10754755 GCA_014337955.1 Aspidoscelis marmoratus | reverse complement strand
CAGAGGATCTCCAAAGTTAGCGGCAGATCGCTCCATAGAATCTCCGGAGCGATCTGCTCCTAACTTCAAAGATCCTCCAGAGCCTTTGACAGCAGCATTGCTCTCACAAGGGGTTATTCTTCAGAGCCTGTGCTAATCTCGGAAGGCAACTTTAGAGGGACTTCAAAGTCTTGAGTTTGGGCCCCCTGAGCCTCCTCTAGACCCCATTGCCCAATTGTAGTGGAAGCAGGCTCCCTACAATCTGGATTTGAAGGCTGAAGACCCCATTGTAGACCCCTTTAATGGGGTCTACAGCAGCAGTTCTCAACCTTCCTAATGCCACGACCCCTTAATGGAGTTCCTCATGATGTGGGGACCCCTAACCACGGGGGCAGAACAGCTGGGAGATGGGAGGGAAGGGCGGTGGGAGGCTCGTCGTGACCCCTCTGAAAGGGTAATTCAACCCTGAAAGGGGTCCCGATCCCCAGGTTGAGAACCACTGGTCTACAGGAAATCCAGATTACAGGTCCTGAAGGACCCATATGATCCAGATTTTCCTAGCTGTGGTGGAAACAGGTGTTTCTCTAATGGGTCCTTAATGGGTGCTTCAATGGGTACTTAGTACTAGTGGAAAAACACCCTATATCTTGAGGTCTTCACAAAAGCCAATGTTCTTCTGCAGTAATTACAAGCTCAGCCCGTCTGCCATAGTGTTGCACAAAATTGCTTTGTATTTCTTTTCCTAGCTTTCCCTCTTTTGCAAACAACTGGCTTATATTGTTTTTTTTACCTAAGTAAACATTCTGTTTATTTTATTTATTTAATGTATTTTAAGCTGCCCTACACACAGGGTCTAGGGTGGTATACAAGGTACGTACAACCATCATAAAAATGAAAACAGAGATAAAATATAGAAGAGGGAAAATAAAATTCTCAATAAAATGCACACATTTAGAAAGAGAAGAAAATTCAACCTCATTGGAAGGAGGCAATTTTTTTCCTGCAGAGCAGCCTGTATCACTGCATTTTACTCTCTTGCATTTTTGCCCTGCAAATTTCCTTTGGCTCTGAAAGCCTCACTCCAACATCAAGTAAAAAAAAAGTGATGTACTGTAATTAACAGAATGTGTTTTTTGCTTTTTTCTACGAGATACATGGGAGTATTGATAACAGGAGGAATTAATCCTGTTTTCTTTAGTTAGCCAGAAATGTACTTTTACATAACTGAAGGATTAAAAAATGAAGTAGCTGAAAATAACAGAAGAACCTAAGGGATTGTCTAATTAGTTGTATGGACATAACCTGGCTTTCTGGGTGGATATGTCATTAGATATTCCAAAAGGGCAGCTTGACTACCAACAAAGCGTTTTGGAAAAAAATACTTTTATAGCACTGCATTATTTTATGATATGCTTGGATGTGCGTATGAGAAATGTTTAAATTAGGGTCACACCACAGCAAGATAAGCCACATCCACAGTGAATTTTAATAAAAATCAAAGGCAGTAAATGATGAACATCAAATACTGTATAAGTCTGGCAGAACATGACCAGTGCAAAAAAAACCCAAAAAATCACCCAGAATTCCAAGAGGCTTGGCAAGAACATCTCCCTACACTCCGAGGTGGCAAGCAGCCTTAGTGTACTTTGTGCAAAGCACAAAAAATTACTCTGAGGGCATCCTCTAATCTCCTCCCTCCCTATCACTGTCTTGAGGATCTTGTGATATATCTCGCATGCTTAGCAGGTGGGCCCATTAAGGGACACACAGAAAATGGCTGACAACCTTCTAAGTGATTCACTAATGTGAACTTTTATGGGCCCTGGCAGAAACTGATCCCCAGCTTCAAAGTCAGTGTGCATGGGTGGGTGGGTGCGTGTGAACAGCATGTTTCCTAACTTCAGGTTGGTGTTCCTGTCCTTCAGATTCATTTTTTTCACCTCTGTATAGAGGTTGCTTTCCAAATGGTAAGTGCTGAAGTATTGAATGATGTGAACTTCTACATTATTCCAGTAGGGTGGAGGGTGTATTCAGGATACCTAACCAAGGTAAGGGGGTATAATCTTAGTCAAGATTTGTCACAATCTTCTCCTCATGACTCTTTCACGTGCCCTTTCAGAGAAGCTGCAGCTTTCTTTTTCTTTTTATGATAGCCAGAGGTCACAGAGCTTCTGAGAAACCAGAAAGAGAGAGAAAGAGGTTTAATAGCGAATGCTTGACCGCTGGAAATGGTTTTTGTTCTTATTAAAAGAGAAAGCTGATCACTTCTTTCCCACGGAAGTACTGTAATGCAGTCTGCTGAAAGGCTAAGATACGTGCAACTGTATCACACACACAACATAACACCATCTGTACACAGCATTTTGCAGAACCTCGTGCACAAAACAATTTCCAGAGCTGCGATTGCTACATTAAAAATAATAACTTCCTCTAACAGCACATTCAAGCAATGAATGCCAATAGTTTTGGTAGCCAAAACAGGAGCACTGAGAAACAAGGAGGAGATAGCAATATGCATCTAAGAAATAGAAGTTTAATAAATTATGGTCTGTTGCACTACCAGAAAAACACTTACCAGCTGAGACCATCTTTAAAAAAAGAGACAGTTTGTTTTGTTTACTGTATAGCATGATTCCAATAACAGAAACTGCAGTCATTTCCATCATCACATTACAAGAAACTACTGGATATAAACAGATGAATAATACTCATTACTTATAAGATTAGAACTAACCTTATTTTGTAAGCCACCATGATTTCCTTCAGTAATAGTAATTTACTGGTTGTAATACATAGTAAACAGTACATTATTGTTTGAAGTGTGGGCATGTGAAATCATTTCCCAACTGTTCCAAAATTCAACATTAAATTCAAAGATATAAAATGATATAGGCTTTTAAATAACAGGCATGTGAACCTGTGGAATTAGAAGGGTCCATTTTCAAAACTGTCATAATCACACATTAGAGGTAAGTTAACATCTATGGTCACATTCAGGAATAGCAACATATGCTGAAGTGACTGAAAAAAGTAGCACTTTGTTGTTGCTTGGTAAAAATGGAAAATTCATACTGCTTAGGAGTCACCAAGCAAAAGCAAACTTAGGTGGGTTCCTTGAGCTTTCCGGTGAAACAGCAACACTGTGGTTGCCTCCAAGCAGCAACCTGATACAGTGATAGGAAGCAATAAAGCTGTTTTTGCTCAATCTGGGCAATTCAGACACCATCAAATTCCCGGATATTGGCTGTTTCAGCCTCCATTCATGTGCCCTGGTAGCAGTTCCTGTCACTGCTCCATCCGGAAAGGTAAGTGGGTCCCGAAAAAGTACTAAAGCTGGAAAACCCGCAACTGGTGCTGGGTTTCCCTCCAACAGTTGTAAAACACTTTTTAGGCAACCCCACCACAGCAGTGCTGTAATGGTGCTATGTTCATCTTGTCTGAATGCAGCCTATGAAAATGTGTTTGTGGATTCTTGCACTAGAAAAGAAATATGAATTCTGATGTGCACTATGCAAAATGCTATTTTAAATAGTGAAACTGCATGGAGAATATATTAAAACAATGTCAAGTAGGGTACCATAAAATTAATCTCCCGTCCTTATTCTAGGCACAGTGAGACATAACAGTAAATATTTGCTGTGAAGGACACTACTGAAATGTGAACGTTTGTCATTTTTTCCTTGCCGCATAATCCCTTAGGTAAAAGATGAGGACTTTTGTAAAATGCTTAGAGGCCATTAGTGGAATCATTGTGGTTCATCACCCATCATTTCTCAAGCAAGAGAGGGGGAAAATGTGATGTGAAAGCAGAACATTTAGCTACTGCTTCAAAAACATTTCCTGTATTGTATTGACATTTCTATAGAGCTTTTTCATAAATGACATCTCTGAGGATATTACAGATCCACAAGTTACCTGCCTTTAGTGGGTTCTATGGGTCAATGTCTGCTCTCCCAGGCACGCACGATGCACACTGCGTCTGCTGAAAGCCACACGTAGTTGGACTTAATTTTGCCCTTCCTCGGAAGAAAATTACAGCAGCTCAATGTGAGTTGCTTCTTCATTCTGCAGAATTCTCTCTTATACACTGGTGATTGAACATTTCACAACTACATTAACCAATCTGCTTAAGGATAAAAATTGTTCTGTGGAGCTTTCCATTTCTGTTACCAAAATAACCAGTAAAGTATCTTCTAATGGACAGCCAAAAGTCTGCTTCAAGCATTTTATGTTATTCACATATGTGCACACATGATCCAAATAATGATGCATCTACCTGTGATAAATGCTATTTTATTATGAGCACAATCTGAGTATTTATAGCACTAACATTTACTAACATCAGTTATGATCTTGTGTAGCCTGTATTTTATTTTCATTTATTTACCTATGTATATCCTCGATTTCAAAGCAAGAAAAGCTTTCACAGTGTGGTTTGCAATTATAAGCTGATATATTTCCAATACTAAAGAAGAAAAAAATCTTGAGGAATAGGAAACCCTCCAACATCCTGAAACCCCATGAAGGAAGAACCTCAGGCAAGATTCCCAAACAACACTTGGTACTTGCAGATGGAATTGCTCTTGGACCACAGGGTGTTTTTCCAACCCAGGAGGAAACTGATCTGGATTAAGAGGTCCTTAATCCAGATCTTTGGTAGTACTATTTAACTGGTACTGGCAGAGGGATCAGGGCCCTAATCCAGAACACAGGAGGTATGCAGAAGGCACTATTCAGTAGTGTACTATAGTATTCTGGATACATTGACCCCAGATCAACAAATGGTAGAAGTAGAAAGGGCCTATGCCTGCATTCAGTATACTTTCCAGAGTTACACTTCTGCTATAGTGCTTAATTTCCGAGGCCATTTCTGCACTGGACATTATTCCATATTATATCTTGGAATCAGCATGCTGGTGAAGACTACAGGAGGTTATTCTCAGGGACTGCCATTGTCTGCACAAGCATGAGGCCAGTGGAACTCTATTCTGGAATATAATCTGGGTAACACCCAGTGAATAAATGGCCCTGGTACAAAAAATACTCCAGAATAAAGTACTGGTTTTTGTGACTATATAGACACATCCTAGTTTTCTTAAACACCAGCAGAGGTTCTCAGAAGAAGGGCAGTGAAGAGCAGGGCAGCTGAGGCTGGAAGCCTTCCTTTCATCTGATGCAGTTTTTTCAAAAATATAACTCCGTAAGGTCAAAGGGAATCCTTGACAAACTGAATTTAGTCTGCTGTGGTTTGAAATGATGCTTAACAATGTCCAAAGGCTTCCTCTGTCCCCCTTGCCCCACAAAACCAAGTCTACAGAAGTAGTTTGCTATTATCTTCAACAAGGATTTAAAATAAGAAATTTTCCAAATGAAGCCTACAGGCCTGGGATGGTTGCCCATCCACACATTAACCCAGCCTGACACTGCTTAGCTTTTCAAGATCAGACAAAGTCAGCCAGCTGAGGCTTATTTCCTGCTATGCAAGTTGAAAATGCAAAGAGTCAGCTATTCTTTGTGTTCCCAAGATTCAAAGCCGATTTTCCCTGTCAGCCAACAGAAATAAGTAGAATGTAGGTTAAAAGATGGATCACTATATCTTGGTCCCAAATCCTTAAATCCTGAATTACCAAACAAATATTTATTAGAGCCAAATGTTTATTCAGCAAACCTGGGGGAAAGTATGGTGCATCCTTCTCTAACATGAGGGTTCTGTTTCAGCAAAACATCACTTTCTGAGCATCCATGATATGGAGCGATAAAGGCTCATGGAAATCCATGGGTTAGGGAAACCTATTGACTTACATGATGGTAGATCAGCCCAATTCAAAACTACATAGAGAAGGGTTCCCAATACCAGTCACTGAAGGAAAGGGACGGGAACTAAAACAGACATAGTACAGCCCCCAGAAAGCATCTACTATGGGGGAAACGAGAGAAAGCACAAATGCCACAAGTGAAACCAGCACTACACAGATGCCACAACACTCCCCCAAATCCTCTGACGCAATTGTAGCAGAGACTTCCAATACCACATCAGAGATTACTTCAGACAGCTCAGACAGAGAGGGTGCTGAGCAGCAGCATGGGTGGTATACCAGCAGGAGCATCCCTGTTCTGTCTCTTTGGCCCAACAACAAAAGCAGCCCCTCAAACTCAGTCACAGAGCAAATTTCCCATATGATAAGAAACAGAAATCCTAGGTACTCCAGCAACTCCCCTCCCTTCCCTTTCCCACTGACCTAGAACTGTGCTGTAACAATAACCTGAGGGCCAAAGGTGAGTAAAACTAAACCCACCAACTTTTCCCACCCAGATCTCAACATCAAATCATGGAAAACTGCAATTTTATTCTAGACCGGTGATGGCCAACCTATGACACGCGTGTCACAGGTGACACGCCAAGCCCTTTGGGGTGACACACCTGGTCACCCTGGCACCTGGATGTACAGTGCTTGCTTGTTCTTGAAGTGTATGAAATACCAACTTTCTATTGAAGATTTAGCAACAAAAGTCACTAATGTAAAGAATTATTTGTTTTTGCTTTTAATAAAATACATATCTCAAAAATATAACTTTTTTACTAGAGCTACAAATATCACAAAGTTATGGATATTTCTAGATGTGACACAGCACCCGAGTTAAGATAGGTTTTCTTGAGAATTTTGACACACCGAGCTCAAAAGGTTCGCCATCACTGTTCTAGACTGTCCAGGCATTCAAGAGCAGCACTACCAGAGCAGAGGGCCAGTTGACAGGCCTCCCCAAACTCTGCCAGTTGAAAGAAAGACTAGAAGGAGTGATAGTGTTTATGCATCTAGCATTTCCTCTCCTAATTTGATTCTTCAGCCTCCCAGTGCCACACCTCTCCCTGCCCACCGCCACAGCAATGGTAGCCCCTGTGGCAATTCCCCTGTCCAATCGTGCCTCAACACAGTGTTCCTTCCCTCAAAACAGAACACTGTACAAACAAATAAGGTAGAACAATATTTTAAAAGAGGCAAGTTAAAAAGAACCATTTTCCAAAACACTCAGACCTCTCCTACAGGAAAAAAAAATGCACACAACAAGCCAAAGGACCAGGACTACGTGGAGTGGCCCTTCAGTCTTCCCCAAAGTGGCTCCCAAAGGAGGACCATAGGCAACTGGAATGACTGGGATCACACGTTGGCATTTGAAGAGCTGCCTTGCAGGGCTCATTCCTGCCAAGAAGCACTGGACTTCTTCATCCAGCAATTCTACTAGTACCGAAGCTATGGATGGTGAAAACTGATGCATTCACACCTAAGCCTGTGGTTACAACCTACCATTTTAGTCTGTCTCCAGGACAGACAAGGAAGGCAGCCGTATACAAACTGTTTTAGGCCTTGAAGGCTTAATCCAGCTTCAGCTCACTTTCAGAATAGGACAGAACTTCAGCACATTGAGAAGCCATTTTCCTGTGTCATTATCTAACTCAGAAAGTTCAGTTTTGGGATACATAATGTGGAAAGAACATGAGAGGTCATTTGCTGATGTGTTTTCTCACTCTGGAGGTTGACTGAAGCTGAATTAAAATTTAAGAGTGAATACAGTCTTGGGCCATGTTTCCACTGGCCATCTGGTCCGACCTGAATATGGTTCAAGGGCTCACCGTCCTGACACTTTGGACGGGATTCCCCATTTCTGCAAAAGTCCAGGGAATCCCTATTTGGATTTGAACAGGACTCATTGCGGAATCCTGTTAGAATCCTAATATAAATATGGGAACACCCCCACACACCATTTACCACTCCCAGCTCTGTTCTGTCATTGTCCCCCACTGTTTGCCTACCCACCCCCCTACATGACAGTCTCCCACCCCTTCCCCACCTCATTTCTCCTTCTTTCTTTGCTTTCTGCCCATTCCCCCAACTTGTTTCTCCATCTTTCTTCCTCTCCTGCCCCTTCCCCCACCTCATTTCTCAGTCTTTCTTCATCTCCCACCCCTTCTCTCTGCTTCGTTTCTGTCGTTCTTTGTTTCCCACTCCTTCCCCCACCTCGCTTCTCCATCTTTCTTCATCTCCCCTACCACGTTTCTCTGTCTTTCTTCGTCTCCTGCCCCTTCTCCCCCCACTGTTTCTCTGTCTTTCATAGTCTCCCGGTGTTTCTCCCGCCCCTGCCCCCTGCCCCTTTCCTCCATCTGTCACCCTATTGCGCCACTCTCCCCTTGCCCCTATCTTCTGCCTGTCATCCTCTCGCACTGCTCTCCCCCACCCTTTTCCTCCATCTGTTAGAGAACGGTGGGGAAGGCAAGCAGCGGGATGATGATGAAAGACAGAGGAACAGGGCAGGGGGGCGAAACGGCACCCCAATGCAATCGGGATGGCTGCAAGGAGCCCTCGGCACTGGTTTAAAAAATCTGTATTAAAACCATATTTTTTTTAGCAGTGGAAATGTAACCTTGGAGTCCATCAGGCAGCAGACAGTATCCAGCAGCAGAAGCAGGATCAAGAGATGGCTGCTCAGCCTCTCACACTTGACACAGATGGTACAGTATCCCACTCTCCTGGTACAGTTGTTCAGATTGTATGGGAAGATCTAGCTCACTCCAACATGGAAAACATGCTGTTAGGCAATGCCAGCACTATCCAAAACATCTTTCACTCCCAGAAGCTACAGTCTTTATAGTACAACTCTCCTCAATCCACAGTCTAGTTAATGATCTAAAAATGGTATCTTTTTAAACTGCTTCCAATAAAACTGGCCTCAGTACAAGCTTGCAAAACTCCTACAGTTGTGAATTGTCCTGGAAACCAGGCCACTACAGAATATTTTATAGGACAAGACAGTCAGAGGATTCTCTGAGAGAGACAAATTATGTTCCTGTACATAGCACGAACAGGAAATTCCTGCTGCTGCTCCTGCTTTACTAGCAATACTAATGATATTTTCTTGTTTTTCTAGTATTGACCCAGCGTTTTATTCAAGACACTTTAATCTGTCTATTATTTTTATTGCAATAAAAACAAATATTATTATACAAAATATTTTCACCATGTCATTTGGATTACAGATTCTTTTGCGTGTATTAACATGCAGATGATGAATTACACGCTAATTCCTCTACTGGGATATAAATAAATTGGGTTAATGATTTTAGGTTAGGCATTCTTCACATTTTTGATAAGGACAGAGAAAACTAACAAGAACGGACCAGTAAAAAAATAAGCTAGTGAATGATACAACACGGAGGACATGTGTGATCACTTTAGTGTAGAAGGATGAGTTCCTGAACATTTTCATGAAATATCTCTGTCATACCCTCCTTTCGGTGAAATTACAGGCGCTATCCTCACCTATTGGAGTCTGAGGGCATGTCCCCATGAGCATTTTGGTCCGAATTGAAATTAGGTTTGGCAAGGGCCATCCCCATGCAATTTTGATTTGTTCCGATTTCCGTGGACCAAATTGCCCAAACCCATGCCAAATTTGGGACCCCAAAAAAACAAGTCTCGTCATGGTTTGGTGTCCTGGCACATATTGCTTTGCAAGCTGAGACTGCATATGGAGACAATCCTGGGCTATTTGGGGAGGAGATTCACGCTCGCGTCAGTGAGAGGTGGCGTTCATGTCCTGTGCTTGCCATTCCTGCCCTGTGCACTGGAGAGTGCAACTGCTGAGATTTTTTGGGAATAAATGGTGTTAAAACTGAAATGATGAGGAGGTCAAATGGCATTCACTGCCCCATGAGACTCTTTTATACAAGTATTCCACTCCCCTTCCCTGATCGCCAAGGCAGGCAGGATAGTGGCTTGATGTTTCTCCCTTTAACATGGCAAAAATTCCACCCCCGTTTCCTGACCGCCAAGGTGAGCATGATAATGGCTTGATTTTCCACTTGCTGGGTGTTCTTGTGGGAAGAATGGAGGTGCACAAAACTGCTCAACCGCTCAACTGCCGCCAACCTTGTAGTGGCTTTGGTTTTTAAAAATTATTATTTTTCCCATTCGGTCCCACTAAGGGGGGGGGGGAAATGCTGCATTTGCAGCGGGCAGCATAGGGGTGGGGTGATGTCAATTCAGCTTCCAATTAAGGGATAGGGGGCAGAGAGGAGGAGGTGCTGCTCCCCCATGCTGGGATTTGGTGTAGTTTGCATAGGGACAGCTGAATCCGCACCCAGCTCACACTGCTGGGAATGGCATGGGGATGGGTAACATCCGTTCTCGGACCTGCACCCGGTCACGTGTGCCCAATCAGAGCAAAATGGCTTGCATGGGGACGCAGCCTGAGTGGTTGTGGTGTTTGGTTGGGATATCTTTCTTTGTTGTCACTTTTTTATTGCTTTATAGCTAGTTTGGTAGGGAGCTGAACTCTTATCTGGGAATACCAGGTTTGATTCTGCCCTCCCCCATGAAGCTAGCTGGGTGACCTTGGGCTAGTCACAGCTCTCTTCTGAGTTCTCACAGCCCCACCTACCTCACAGGGTGTTCTGTTATGGGGGGAAGAACAGAAGGTTTGTCAGCCACTTTGAGTCCCCTTAAATGGGTGAGAAAAGCAGGGTAGAAAAGCCAACTTTTCTTCTTTTATACTCTTATTCTGTTTGTTGTTTTATAGTTCTTTTTTGAACATTATCCTGAGACCAAAGTAAAGAGCAGTATATAAATGTTAAATAAGTAAAGGAACTTGGAAAAATGAGGCTCTTTTCACGCACTGCACCACTCTCTTCTGTTAATGGAAGAAAGCTCACATTACATGAGCCACTCTATTCATATATCCAGATTAAAGATGTGAAAACATTTGTGGCTTGTATGTGCCCTAGCCAGGATCCCAGAAGTCATGTGCAATTTGTACACAAGGCACTTGTCAAGATGGAATTGCTGTCTACCACTAGCACCAATGGGGAAAGAGATTAGTGGAATATAGATCCCTGGTTACTCTTCCTGTTGCCATCAAACAATAAAGATGGAGCTACATCACAATCCAGGTATATTTTATTCAGAATTTACTCGGAAGTAAATCCTGGGGCCTGTCTACAACATTCCTTAATTCAGATCAAGGGTCCCTGTAGAACACTTCTAGATCATATAGATCATTTCTGCACTTGGCCCACTGGTCATTTGGGGGGGGGGGAGACTCCAAAACAGAGCATCTACAGAAACGGCTCCTTCCATCCAGAAGCTCCCTCCACAGTGACTACACGTGATGCAGATTTACCCTCTACTAAGTATGAACGTACTTTTACCTGTACCGGAACCAGTGAAACTCAGGGCAGGCCTGTCTGCACCTTTTCCAGTGCTGAAGGGGCATGTGATGCACAAGTGTGAATGCTCAGTGCACACGTAAGTTTGAACTTTGCTTCCTATGCTCCATCTGCACAAGATGGAGCCAGATCTGAATTATGGAGGCCCTTAATCCAGATCTCTTGTGGAGCTGTTTAATCAGGTACAGAAGAGGACTAAGGGATCATGGGATGCATGCAGATGGCACACTTCCATGATCTAGATGGAGCTGATCCAGATTGGTGGGTCCAGTTAATCCAGATCCACTGCTCTGGATCAAAATGTAGGCAAGTGCAGATAAGACCTCTTTTTTCATTATATTTTGCCCCCAGATATTAACTGCTTAGTGTTTTTTCTAAGCAACACAAAAACCTACATCATATCTGTGAGTTTTTTATATTCCATTTTTATAAAACTAGGATTTAGTGTAAAAAAGTCATTAAAATTTGCACAAATTTATAATATGATTAGGAAGTGGCTATAGCTCAGTGGTAGAACAACTGCTTGAAAAGTTCAGTCCCTGGCAGCTCCTTATTGTAAGGTAACAGCAAATTACTTCTGTATCTGTCAAGAAAACTGCATGGAGGATTTGTCAATGTATTCACCAGTCATCAACCTGACTTGTTGGTGTGTGTGTATATATATATATAAACATGCTCAAGGTGTATTTGCTCATACATGGTTTCTATTAATTTGTGTCCAGAACAGAATGAACTCTGTAGGTGAACTGATTGAGCCCAAGTATGTTGTCTTTTTGAACTAGAACTGTATTTTGTGCCTTATCAGATACATCTGTAATTTGGCAAGGAATATTTTGGAAAAAATAAAAAAAAAGACAGTGATTTTACTAGAATTGGGGTGGGGAGTGAATCTTAACATGGCAAAAAAATACAGTACAGCATGATACTATATACATACAGTAGTACAGATGGTTTCTTTTCTGCAAGAGTTGAATTCAATCTCATTTAGCTTCTGTGAAATGTAACAGATCATGTAAAAGTTTTAGTATAGTAAAAAAGAGCCAAAGTGTAACTACTATTTAGTAGATCTGTCTTTTTGCAGGGACCTATATAGGAAAACATGGCAGTGAGGGGCAACATTCAGCTCTGCCATTGACACCACAAAACTGCATTGTGAGACATGTGCCACTGAGGATGTCTCAGGGGTGGGGTGCTGCTAACTACTAGCTTTACTACTATGAATCTTTAACACCTCATTCCCACCCCCCTTATTCACTGAGCTGTTCCCCAAAGAAAGAAATTGAGATTTAGTCTTCCAAGAAGCTTTACTGTGTGGTAGATGTGGAACTGAAGTTGTCCTGGGGTGGATACAGGGTGGAGGTGAGAAGGAACAAATGGTGAAAGAGAGCAAGCAACACCTCCATTGTGCACAGCTTTGAAATTGGGAAGTGGCCCAAAACTACAATAATAAAGCAAGCAAGACGCGTTTAAAGAAGCTCAGCTGTGTAAAAGAGATGGAACTGAAGTTGTGCTTGGCTAGATACAGGCTGGGGGGACAGCAGGAACAAAGACTGAATGGCTAGTAATGCCACCATGTCTGATGTGGTGGCAGGGAAATACAGAGGCTGGAGTTTGACTTTCCTGCCTCTCTGAAGATTTAAACACCAGAACTGCATCCAATCACTGACCCCAAAAAGCAGAATTTGGTGAAGGGGGGGAAGGTGCAAAGAATAGGAAAAATAAGAGTGAGACCTGAGTTGAGTGGGTGTTAGAAGAGTTGGCTTTTCTACCCCACATTTCTCACCCATTCAAGGGAACTCAAAGCAGCTGACAAAGCTTTTCTATTCTTCTCCCCACAACAGAACACACTGTGAGTTAGGTGGGACTGTGAGAGCTCAGAGGGGAGATGTGACTAGCCCAAGGTCACCCAGCTGGCTTCATGGGGGAGGGC
>MTQE01000401.1:10730866-10741558 GCA_014337955.1 Aspidoscelis marmoratus | reverse complement strand
GCTTCATGGGGGAGGGCAGAATCGAACCCGGTATTCCCAGAGAAGAGTCCAGCTCCCTAACCACTGGAGCAAACTGGCTCCCACTGGACCACTAACCACTGGACCAAACTGTTAGGTATTAGATCCCCATTTTCCCCAATAGAGGTTATCCCTAAGATGTCTGATGGTGCCCTGAGGTCATACAGCATCATGTTTGGGGTTCATCTTCTACAGCTCTGCAGTCAAATGTTTACAAAGAATGTCATGAAACGTAGCTCGCAGCAACACCTCCTGGAGAGGCCTCCTATACACAGCTGTTATAAATTCAGGATACCCCACAGCAACTTCACCTGCCACAGCACCACCACGACGCCTCCTCAACCTCACAGGCTTCCCTCAGTAAGTCTTACTCAGGCGCCCTCCCTCCTCAGGGGGCGTGACTTTTCACTCGAGTGCCCGCCCACCGCCTCGTGGCAGCGGGGGTGAGGGAAATTGGCGCAGTGCGCCTGCGCATTCAGCGTGACGCTCTTTTCCTCCTCCTCGTCTTCCTCCTCCTCCTCCTCCTCGAGGACGGGTGACAGTTGGTGGCTTCGGAGAACCCGCTGGGGCGCCGGCGGTTGCCACTGCTCTAATCTACAGGAGAGGCAGAAGGTTGGCGGTTGCGTGGTGGGCGGGGCCTCAGCGGCGCCGCGAGAGCAGGAGGGGGTCTCGGCCACACTCTCGGCGGCTTCTAATCTGGGCGTAGGAGCAGCAGCGGCAGGAGCACCGCCCTGACTTGGTCGGGCGCAGCACGAAGCCGCCGCTGGACTTTCTTCCTCCCGGTTCTCCATGGCGCTCCTGCCTCCGCCGCAGCCGCTCGCTTGCGGCCGGGGAGCGTGTGGCGGCGAGGCCGCGCGGGAAGCTGGACTCCGCCTGGGCGCCCACGAGCGAGCCTGAGGAGGGCGGCCTCCGGCAGCGAAGCCCCGAAGCGCCCCTCTCGCCGAGCCGCGGCCGCCCTGGACGACGACGAGTCGGTCGAGCCTGCAGAGGCGTCGTCGTCGTCGTCGTCACTCGGCTCTCCGGCGGAGCGAGCGCGCTGAATCATAACCGCCTCAGACAGCGGTCCTCCTCCTCCTCCTCCGTCGTCGTCCTCCCTTCCGAGACAAAGCGCCGCCACTTAGGTTGCCGTCCCCTCCGGGTCGTTCCCCCACCGCCCCCTTTTGTATCTCCGTGGCTGGAATTCGGGGTGGCCCGGAAGGCGCTCGGGCGGGCCTAGAGCAGCGCCCCTTCATTCCGGGACCCGGCGGCCTTTCGAGGCTCGTCTTCCGCTCAGAGCCGTTGGACAGCAGCGGCGTGGTGACTTCTTTCCCCCCTTGTCCAAACGGTTGCCGTCGCCTTCCTTGCACCTGCCGTTTTGCTTCGTATACGTCCAAGATTTTCCGCGCTGACCGGGTTCAGTCCATCCGATTTCCCTTCCCCATCCCCCATCATCGTCAGCTTCCTCTTAGATGAAGAGAGCTAAGCCTCCAGGATGGCTCTGATTCTTTCTGACTGTGATATGAATTAATATACATTAATGCCCAGAAACGTAAATATTTTATTCAGGATAATCTTTGAAGAAGAATAAAAAATTGATTTTTTTTAAAAAAGGGCTGAAAATGATCCTAAAGTGGGTTTTGCCTTACTGGAGCTACTTACCCTTTGTTCCCGTTTTGGGCCTCTTTAACTGTTATGCTCTCCTAGCTAGTGCAGATAATACTAATCAAGCATATTATACAGCCGTCATAAATGTGACTGTATTGAATCCTGATCGTTCAACGCCTACTTTGCTAATACAGGAGCGTGGACGCTATGGGCAAGATTCCCCCAAAGTATCTGTCAAAGGCTTGCTTCTGGCACCTCTGCCAATCAATGGAGGTAATGATTTCCTACGTCTTATTTTAATGTGAAGGGGGTGTATCTTCAGATTGTTCTAAATTTCTTAATAATTTGATTTTGTATTTTAACAGTAACTACCAGATGCTCTTTTATTTCACATTGTTCCATTAGTTTATAATGTGGTCCATATTTTCTTACCTAAGCAATCGAATGTTTGAAGTCAATTTGGAGTGCAGGATGCAAAATCAGAAAGAGGTATGTATACATTTAAAATCTGCCCTTCACTGAATAGTCTCAGGAGGGTAACAAGGTAGGAATGAATTAAAACTGATTCCAGAAATACAACAAAACGCAACAGATTTGTGTTATTGGCACATAGCCCTAATAACCTTTAAGTTGGAAAAACATATCAGTCGATGGGGATCAGCTGATTCTGTGGTTAAATTGCTCCTTAGGAGCTTTCGGGGTTGGGTGCCATATAAATCTGTTCTTAGTGACCATTTAGCTCATTGAATGTAATAATTAAAATGTCCCACATCAAAATCTAGTGCCATGCCTCAGTGCCTTGCCACAAAATTAGTGGTATTCTCTGTTAGATGTAGAATGAAAATGGCAAGGTACGTTCTGAAAAGGTAAATATAACTTATGACATAGAATCCAACAGGAGCTATGGTCCTGACCTCAGAAATATAAGTTTTGAAGTAATTATCAGAAAGTTCTTTGAGGAAGCAATTTCATCTAAAAAAGCAATCTAATCTCTCATAAATAATAGACTTTTATAATAGTTAATATTTTTCCTCATCCTCTAAAAATCAACCCAGTATTTGTTGCATTAATTTTGCCACAGATATAGGTTTGCAAAGTGAAGTGCCTGGGCTCCATTGTATCCTAGGTATTATTTTTAAAAGAATGGAAAATTAGGACAATAGAACAGTGTTCTGTTTATTATCAATTTGATGCTTGAGGCTGTTTGCAAGATTTAATTTCTCTTTTAAAATTCATGTCTTTTGAATTCTAGAAACATTTGGTTGAGAAGGAATTTTTTTATACCCTTATAAAAATTATTGAAAGTGTAACAGACTTTTTTAAAGAAAGCCTAAGGGTCCATGTTCTAAATCAGTATTGTTGCTCAAGTAAACTGATTATTAGTGAACTGATTTCTCATGCAGTGTTATGTATGTATGGCTAGTGAAAAGTCTTTTATTATTTTAAATAAGCCTGCTTATTTTGATAATAAGACGAACATGGATAACCACAATGTGTACATTCAACAAACAGCAATAAACTTTAACTGTTGAAATGTGCCTCATTTCATTATGCATAATAATCATTCTGTTTGGTTTGTAGTCTTGTTGTGGTAGGGTGATACATAAACTTGAATAATTCATAAAATAAATTGTAAAGCTGGTGTAATTTTAACTCCATTTATAAACATATGGTAGTAGACTCAGCATTTTGCATAATACCGGTTGGGACAGGTAGGCTGTGGACCTGCGTTCCACTTCCTTCTGATGTCTAACATCTGCACAGAGGTATGAAAGGCCTTTTGTGACTCTGAAGGAAAACAGCTTTCCTTGACTAAGATTGCACCATCTCTGAGTTCTTGCCTTCCACTTGTACAGTTGGAAATTAAGAATGTCAATATGGAACTTAAAAAGAGCAAACTTGAAGATTTTTTTCATACTACACAATATTTACACTCTCAGCATACTTCCGTGAAATATCTCTGTAAATCATTGCTACTTTCATACTGGTATACTGTAATTGTTAAAATTTAACATCCATTATCAAGCCAATTCAGTATTACTTTAGAGAGATGTACAGCAGCAGTTACTTTTTTCCTTTAAGGTTATCCAGTAATACTGTTCCATATTTGATATAAATACTTCATAAAACAGTTATGTGGAAAATATTAAGGTACGCATTTTTTCAGCTTGTAAGCTAAAAACAGTAACTGATCAGACATATACACGAGGAGCTTCTGCATAGATGGAGGGTTGTGGTAGGTAAATACCTCTTCTTTCAGTACTGTATAGGAATGATTAAATTATGGCCCTGGGATTTGTGGGAATTGAAGTTCAGCAGCCTCAGGAGAGCTATAGGTTTAACGCAGCTATTTTAAGAATTGTTCTAGGGCATATAACCGCTGCAGTTTGTGATGTGCTTCTTTACCTTGAAACATTTTTCCAAATCTCAACATTGTACTGGGTTTTCTTTGCATCATTCAGTCTGTTGTGAATAAGCTGAAGATACACAGTAATAGTGCAGAGCATGTGTAAATCCTAGAGTGGTATACAGCTACTAAATGATCAATCTTCTACATCTTCTGTGAATGCTCAGAAAGTGACATTTTATGGCAATGAAACAGATGTAAAGGGAAATACATGCAAGGTACCAGCTGGAGATGAGTTGAGAGCTTGTGCTTTCATGGTATTTGGTTTGTTACTATATGATTTAATGTCTGTGTGAATGAATCCTGAGAAGGAATCTTTGGTTGAAAACAATGAGTTCTTTCTTTTTGAGAAATGCATCTTTCATGGCCCAGGATCATTAGGTGAATGGAACTACCATTATATTTGTTGTCAATGGAATAGCAAAGATTTTTCTTTCTGGGTGACCTGATATACTGCAGTTTCTTGCACCCATTAAATAACATGATTGAACTACATTTCATGAAGGCAATAAATGTTTTGATATTTTAGATAGCACTAAAACAGTTAAACGTTTTAGTCTTTTTAGACTAGCACTAAAATAGACATAATTTTCTCCCAGGTTTTGCAGGAGTTGTGTTAGTCTTCCTATGTGTCTTGCAGGACAGTATAGTAAACCTCAAACTTTGATGTTAGAAGATTTTTATTCTTAGGAATAGAATTGCAGGGTATGGACATACGAGGCAGGAGTTACAGCTGGATCTAGACTTTGGCTGGTCTAGGTGTAATTGAAACATTTGCTAAAATCAGGCAGTGCTGTGGTTGAATCATGGTAGAACCAGTTCTTAGCAGATGCATATTTTTTTACTAGGTTGCTGTTTGTACAGATAGCCTTGCTTGGAAGATAAAAATGGTAGTAAGAGCTCAGCTGGTGGATATGTTGCATGCATAATGCAAGCTCTCTGACTTTTGCTTGATGCAAATCAGAAGTAGGAATATTTGCACTCACATGTATCTGTGTATATTAGGTTTTAAATATATTGTGAAAGTAAGTGGATGTGATCTGCTCGGTTGGACAGTCTTGTGTCTTAAGCGTGAAAAGGCTGGTCAGGGGGTCTACTTGGCTCCTTAAATTGTGATCAATTTGTTCAAAGCACCTCTGCCAAGCTGCTTCCTTCCTCAAAACCATTCTTCCAGTTTTCAATTGCTGCACATTGAGCAAGTTTTAGGAAGGTGGGGAAGTACATAATATCTTGAAGAAAACCAGTAACCTGTTGCACAATGGCAGTTTATTTATATTATAAACAAATAGTGAGCACACTTTTTCTTAGAATTTAAGAAACAAATTTCAGTATTTTAAAATTAAGTGGAGGGGGGGGAGAGAAAAAATAAAATTCCAAACATATTAGAACAACCTAAACCTAACGCAGAATAAGCGGCCTTCTGACTTAGTTACAAGCATTATTATAGCTTAAAACGTCATTTCTCTTATCTACATAATATAGCAATTGTACTTTTTGAAGGAATTAAAAATTGTATTTGGGTTAAAGTCTAAAAGTGGTATCCAGATATGCTCAAAATGAAATTTAATTTTTTTTAATTTTTACCCTTTCATCTCTGGGTTTGAATATTTATAAACTCATTTATTGCCACCTCCCACATTTTACTGCACCATGTATTTAAAATTGGAGAGGAATATTTTTCCATTTCTTATCTAAAACCAGTTGAACAGCTATCAACATAGCTATAGTATCTTAGATGGAAACATGTTCCCAACATCCCACAAATTTCTGTATTCTTCACTTTGTAGGATTGGATGTTAGTGATAGGCAGAGTTCTGATAATTGACACATTGATACAGAGTTCTGATAATTGTATACAAACTGATACATAGGAATGGAAAACACATCTATTGGAGTTATCTTATTTATTTATTTAAATTTTTATCCCACCCTATACCAGAGGGTCTCAGGATGGGATACAACATATAAAATAAACACATTAAAACCATAACATAGTGTGGTTAAGAAAATAGCTGGATGTAGGAAAGCTATATTTGGTTTGAGCAATAGTGAGTGTTTAATAGTGTCTAAATATTGTAAGAAAATAGGATGCACCTTATTTAAGGTTTGTTATTTTAATCTTTTCAAAGCACTCCTAATTTCAGCCGGCACTGAGGTCAGATGTCACCAGTTCTTCCATTATCAAAGTGTTCAGAATAAAGTAGTCCATCCTTATTTGTGAGATTTTAGATTTGTGAATATAAAATAAGTCTATGGAAGGAGAGGCATTAATGAAAGAAAAAAGCTTCATTACAAAATTGGAGAAAATAAGGAGACATTAATAAGAAAAGTACCCCAGAAGCCCTTGCTTTAGGTCTCTCATCCCCACAGGAAACTCAGACCTCTTATTAGGAAGCTGCTTTTTTCCATTTCTTCTTAGTTTCAGCTGAAACAGCTTCTGTGAGGAGGGGAAGAGTTTAAGCCTGCCTGATCTCCCAACAGGAATTAAATTTTCTTTTGTTTTTTTATTTTTTTGGTTGAGGGGAGGAGAAGTCAGCTTGATGCTTAAACTAGGGGCTTTTGACTGTTCTGGTCATATATAGATATTCACTGTCCTTTTTATTTGAGATAATTCAAATGGTTTCACAGAGTTATCCTGCAAGATATCTAGAGCTGTTGGTAAAGTTACACAAAAGTCCAGTACATCTGACCTGGCAGTAGGGTTTGTGACTTGCACACTTAAAGGAGTCCCTTTGCTGTTTTTATAAACCTGGTTGCTAACACTAGTAAAGATCACTTCCCAGATTCAGACCAAAAACACAGGCAAACAGCTTAGCCATGTTAGCAAGGCTTTAATCGTAAAAGATCACAAAGAACGCAGGTCTGGCTAATGTAGATATTTAGCAGCATTTCCCACCCAATCCCTGCAGCATACCAGGTTCAGACTAGAATGACCTTGAGTTCCCATAAACACTCTGGTAGTTCCCAGCACAATGCTATCAGTGCACATGGAATTCAGCCACAACCCAGGGAAAAGGCAGCATCTGTAATGAAAGCTAAAAAGAGAGGGCTGGGTGAAAAGATGGCAGCACAGTGGACAAATTGACTAATTCATTAGTAATAGCACAGAGACATCCATTTGGCAACTACATCAGTATGCAGATTAAAGCTGAAACAAGGATAGCCAAACTTCAAGCAAGAAGGTCGCCTTTCTTCTTGAGAACTGAAATACCTCTTCTTATTTTTGACAAGAGTGAACAACAATAAAATAAGGAATCAGATTGAGTACAAAATAGATTAATGATCTTTAAAATTCTATTCATCAGTGAACAGACTACAAAGAAAGTACAAAGGATGCTTAGAAAACATATACTGAAACAACAGTGAATGAAATCTAGACTTTGATACAGCTTGTGATCAAAAGTACTGCCCATTAGGTAGGAACAGGGAAGGAATTTGCAGATTGAAAGGAATTGTGTACCATCTTAACTCTGGGGAATGTTGAAATGTGTATATAGGGGAAACAGATAGGAAACTCATAACAAACTATAAAGAATATGCAGTGATGTTAAACATTGGGAGAAAAAACCAAACCTTTGGTTATGAATGTAAAAAGATATCACAAAGAGAAAAATACAAATTAGAACGTGTATATTATCGAAAGAGGGATAAACAACATATAGAAAAATTATAGTAGCCATTAGGCATTTTTATCCCTCCCTATCCCTGAAGATCTGAGGTTGGATTACAACGTTAAAAGCCAAACATCAAATGGACATACTAAAACAATTAACTACCTGGAAATACGATGGAAAAGATGTTCTCTTATTCAGCCAGAGGCCAAGGCAGAGAAGTGCATCTGCATTGATCTTCTGAACATGTGAAGTGAAGGTGCCTGATGCAACTCAGCAGGGAGACTGTTCCATCATTTGAAAGACATCACTGAGAAGGCCCTGTGCTGGGTGCTCACCCCTTTTGCTAACGGGTAGCAGTACAACCAGGAGGGCCTCCCCTACAGATCTCAAGTCAAAATAATGGAAGAAGGCATTCCTTTAGATTTTTGGAGCCCACATCATTTAGGGTCTTATAAGTTATGTACAAAAGAAGAAAACCTCAATTAACAGCAAGGAGGAAAAGTTAGAAGCACATTTGTCTTTGAAAAGATAGCACGAAGTTCTATACCTATGGCATTGATTGGAAATATTTAGAAGTCTGAATAAAAGTTCAACTTTTAATCAAGAGAATAACCTGCTATATGATTATAGTATCTTGTGATGAAATATTTATCAAGCTTTAACTTGTTTTTAACTGGTGATTACATGGAGTGTACAAAATAAAAGTTCTTCCTGTTGTGAGGTACAGTTCCTTCAGTATATGTACAGTGAGTTTTATCATGGAAGGCAGCTCATTGCCTCCTTAAAATTGCTGAATCATAAACTATCAGGAAGGAGTCTGGTGTTATTCCCCCTATCAGCTGTCTGTCTTGTTTTTGCAGGTGAAAGTGAAACTTTAATTTTGTCTTTCCTATTCCCATATAGTAGGTTGTTGATTTGGTGTTTGAGTATAAATTATTGGGAACTGATGATTAAACTAGGAGGAATCAGTAAGTAGAACAGAAAAAGGAGACTTGCCAGTTTGGCTTCCTCTTTCTGTGTTCTGGTCCCTTCATTCAGCTATAGAAGATTGGGAGTGCCTCTGGAGCAGAGTACAAGCTCCAGAATGAGGGCTACAATGTAAAGAATAAATTGCTTGAAGTTATCTCCCTTCTCTGTACTGTTGCCAAAAAGTTCCTCATAGCAGGCAAACAACATTTGAAACTCCTCTGTATGTTTATTCAAACATTTGTTCCCTGCCCCGACTTATAAGCAGAAGTGATAATCTCCGTGACACTCAGTAACCTGTGCTGGTGTTAATAATTTGCACATCTGCAACAAAAAAACACTGCCTGCTAAATGATCTGGTATTTAATGAATATCACCAACATTCCCCATTTGTTCCTTTTCTCCCTCCAACCTATATCCATCCAAACAACTTAAATTCCACATCTACAACATGTCAGAACTTCTTGAAGGCCAGATCTCAATTTCTTTTTCTTTGTAATTGCAGTCTTGCACAAATATGCAATTTCAAAGCAATGGGCAGAGAGGGGGGAGTAAAAATTGGGGAGTGTGTGAGGGGACCAATAGGCATGCTAGTGAAGCTAGTGGGAAGCAAATCGCCTCCATCTCCTCCCCCGAGACATCCACAGCAGCATGTGTCCCATAATGAAGTTAGGAGGTGCTGATGGCAAAGTTGGTGGTGTCATGAGTCATAGCTGAGATAAAAGATTGTTCCCCTAAACAGGTATACCCTAGTCAGGATGCACGCCCATCCCTTGGTCATTCTTGAAGAAGAGTGATAGGCTGTACTGTGCTGTTCGTAGTGCCAGTTTTGCTCAAAGGTCCCCTTTTAATGAAGGGAAACATTTCCTTTGTGCATTGCCAAAGGCAAATGGATAATAGATTCTTCTTCTTGCAAGGATGAGGGAGAAGGTAAGAGGCAGATGAAGTGTGACTTCTGTTCTCTCTTCCTGCCCCAGTAGTGATGTTCTCACATTCTTGAGTGCAACACCCACAGCGAAGTCTGTCATTGGATGGGAGGGAATGGGGAGCACACCCAAAATGTACAGTTCCTTCCCCTGTCCTCACTTTCAGAAATAGAACTAGCTAACAATCTGAAATGGGCTGAAAACTCAATCGGAATGCAAAATAGTCCTGCTTTTGGCAGTTTAGTTGAGAAAAGGAACAGAAAGCCAAAAACTTGTCAGGACAGTTGGAACTGAAGATGGCCTGTAAACTGATTAAATGCCTTGTCCAACTATACACCTGATTACCATATTTTCCGGCGTATAAGATGACCCCCAACTTTCCAGTTAAAATATAGAGTTTGGGATATACTCTCCATAGAAGACGACCCTGGCGTATAAGACGACCCCTGACTTTTGGGAAGATTTTCCTGAGTTAAAAAGTAGTCTTATACGCCAGAAAATACAGTATTTATGAAAATCTTAACACTATCTACACCTAAGCAAAATCTGTGTATTGTGTTAAGGAGAGAACTACTTAATACTGAAGACTCAGCTCACCTGCCTTAAATTTTATTTATTTTTATAGCCACTGAATCATACTTTAAATATTATTTGTTATTTCTACTCTGCCCTATACCTTAAGGTTTCAGGGAAGGTCACATTAAAACTGTATAAAAACAGATAAATTAGTTAAAACGGTGGCCAAGCCCTCATTGGGATGTAGGCTCCACCAATTTGTACTCTATATTCTTTATCAAATTGTTGGACCTGAATTGAAATTCTGGTCTTACTTTTTTCCATAATCCCCAAAGTCCTAGGTTGTACTCCCATATTTCAAAGAGTAGGGTAGAGATGAATCCAGGAAGAGACAAACAGCTTTTATAAGCAAAAGATTTATCCATTTAACTTCAGTACAATTCATTTGCTTGTCATTCTGAAAATTATTTAACAGGTATAGACTGGTCAGATTTCATGCTGGAATTAACAGAGGATATCTGTTACTAACTCTTTTCTACAGTCTCTTTTCCTCTTAAGACATTTATGTGCCACTTTTCATTTTCAAAAAATTTCAAAGTAGTTTACATTTGTTCATTCATTCAGTTTATTTGTATACCACCTTTCTAATTACTCAAGGCGG
>MTQE01000401.1:10718087-10730817 GCA_014337955.1 Aspidoscelis marmoratus | reverse complement strand
CATTCAGTTTATTTGTATACCACCTTTCTAATTACTCAAGGCGGTTTACAGCAACGATGAAAAATACAATAAAAAGTGATACATCATCACATCAGAGAAATACAGCAAGTACAAGTAAAGAAATCACTTTCAATAAATAAAACATCAAATATATATCATAAGCAATGTACAAAATTCTACTAATAAGCTATATAGTCTTAAACTACAATACACAGTATCAAATAAGAAAATAAACCATAAGGCCAATTAACCCAAGACAACTCAAAAACGTCAAAGGAGAAACTGAACAGAAATTGCAGCAAAGCAGCAACAACCAACCCAGGTGTCCCTCCATTCCTCCATCTTCAGGTGGAACCCACAACTAGAGGAGGCCGTGACAAAGGCTCCAATCTCACAGGTACAAGACTTGGTTGTTTCTCCTCTTACCCCAAAGAAGCAGCCACAGTTTTTATATCCATCCTGTGGGAGGGCGTGGTGCAGGCTCAGTCTCACAGGTGCAGCACAAGATTTGGTTGTTTTAGTATTTTAAATACTAAAAATGAGGGTAGAAAAATACATAGTAAAAGCAACGGTTTAAAGCACCGTAAATGGTTGGGCTGGAGAAGGTATTAATATTAAGCTGGGTATCAGAACCTTATATAATGAAAAATTTCCTCTTTTAGACATAATGAAATGCAAAATACTACAAGATATGGCCACAGATATCTACATTATTTTAAGCTTTGTAAAATAAGCAAAGCTGTCTGTCAGGAAGCTGACTAACAAATACTTACCTCTTTATAATTTCATAGTATCTTCCAATCTTTGCTATAGATCTTAAGTGCCAAACACATAAATGAGCATTGTAGGAGGCACAGACAACTATGCCAGCGAGTTTAATTGTTAGTCATTCTCCATTATCATTTGTCATCAGTAATCGTTTGTTCAGAATCCATTCATAAGGTGACTCAGAATATATAAGCTGGAAAATCTCCATAATGCAGTGAAGAGTAATATAAGAGTAATTTCAAGCTTATATAAGTCACATTTATTTACAGATAGTTGTGTTGTGATGTCATTTATGCCATTTCACAATTGTATAGAAAGATCAATAAAAAGATTTTCTTTTGTCTCAATAAAATGTCAGATTCCATTTCAATAAAACGTTAGGACAATTTCAGTGTCTTGATACTTTTTGGGGCGCTGCATTCTGTTTGTTCTTTACCTTTTTTAAAAAATAAATAACTTAAAACGTCTGGTAACTTCAACAACTTACCCTGAAATGAAACAGCAGAGCAGGTCTGTGGTGTTTATTTCTGTTTAAAGTACTGTTTACACTCCCTTGAACAATACCAGGGAGTGATGCTGCAAAACTCCAGATCATCGCTACAGCATCCCAAGTTCTTCTCTTTTTTTGCACTGATTTATATTTGTTGTTATTGATTTCTCAGGATGAGCAGAAAACTTCTTCATATTTGAACTCGACACTATAGCAATATCCAGTGTTAAGACTTCTGTTTGCATCCTTGTTACACCCCAGATTACTTACACTTATCAACTTATAAACTTTGAGTTGCAGTATTCTGACAAAATCATGAAGTGTTTGGCATAAACAAAATCTATTCTAAGTATATTATCTACAATCTCATGAGCTAGTGGAATAATTTAGCAGAATATGTGGGGATATGCTGATATCCTTTATGAATGCAATCTTCAACAAGATAGACTTAATTTACAGTATTTCTAGGACAAGAAATCTGTCTTCAGGTAGATCCAATGAATGGAATTGAAGTCAAAGCAGTATGAATGTATACCATAAGTGGCTAGACACTTAATAGGAGTAGTAGTTTGTAAGATACTTTGAATTTTTTTAAAAATGGAGAATATAAAAATACCTTAAATAATACCTTAGCTCAAACATTCATCAACTTTCTTGCTTCTTTGTGCATATATGGAATTTTGAGAGCATGCCATTGGGTAAAGCCTTTTCTGGTTGCTTCCTCTGGATAGTGGGTGGGCATAGGGATTAATGGCACTAGTGTTGCAAGGGATACCATTATGTCCGTAAGATGGAAACATTGAAAAAGTCTGCCCCTTTTCATTCCCATTTTGGCACCATTTGCCCTATAATAGAGTCATTTGCACTTTTGAGTATATTTAATTGCATTCCATGTTTGAGAAGCATTATGGCCTTTTAAAACAAGTCTTCATATTTCAAAATCCACTATTATTGGCTCTGGTTCAATTGGTCAGTTTCTTATTTGTATTCCTGACCAAAAAAGATATCTTTCCTTGAATGGTGAGTACTCCCTCTGATGAAATGGAGATTTTCTTGCTCTACAAAGCAGATTATTGCAATTTAATCCAGTTAAAATTTAAGTGTTGTTAAACTAGTATGGCTTGGGATTTATTTGTTTGTTGTAATAAAAAATGATATATAATACTGAAAATAATAAATAATGAAATTCAGTGGGACAGGGTTTGTAATGTTTAGTTCCATCCGTTTTTATGATCTAGTCTGTCAGGGTCCATAACTTAAATGAAGTATTTGTTGGCTGTGATACACACAGATATTTTGTATTTAAATATTTACTGTATTTTGCATCATATAATTTGCTAAGGAATATTTCGTTTCCCTGTAATCCTGCCAGAGAGGGAGGAGACATTGTATTTCTTACTGTATTTTAATTATGTTTAAACTCATAATTTTATATTTTTACTGTTGTAAACTGTGAAAGGGAAGGATATAAATACTATAAATAAATTGGTTTAGGAACAATGAATTAAAAAAGGATCCAGGATAAGTTCAGAAGAAATTATTTTGGGAAAAAGTGGATCTTGCATGGCAAATAATACATTTTGTAGTATTTTACACTAGAGCAACTCAAGGTAGCCATGATATAACTACAGTGAAGTTCTTGTTTTCATTTATTATACATTTAATTTAATATTCATTCTAGTTTTCTAGGGAAAACTTAATACTGGAGTAAAATGACTGTAATCCTGTTCAGATAAGTCATACTGGAATATTTTACTGGTATATATGTATCTTTTCAACCAGGCTTTTCCTCATGGTGCTGTCCTGCTAGGGAGGGAGGGTGGATGTGGGAGGGAGGAGGTGATATTTTTAATTATTTTTTTCTTTTTATATGTTTTATTCTTATTGGGTGTTTTTCACTGTCACTAGAAGTACCCATTAAGTACCCATTAATGGGTACATAATGGCATTTTGGTACCCATTAATGGGTACTTAATGGGTACTTCTAGTGACAGTGGAAAAACACCCATTGTAAGCTGCCCTGGGACCATTTGGTGAAGGTTGGGATATAAATTTATTAAATAAATAATATTCCTCTTCAGCATTGATTTGTTTTTTCACAGTGCAGTTCAAGATTGCCAGATAATACTAGCTGTAATTGTTTGGATGGGGCAGAAAATAGCCTAGTAGTAGCTGTATGTCTCTGGTGTAGCAAATGCTGGCTGCATCTTGGCCTTGGCATTATCAAGTGTTTGGAGAAGTGCTTCCTCCCACCCCAGGAGTGTGTGTGTGTGTGGTGAAGTCCACACACCACTCCCCAAACTCCTACTGCTACTATGTGACCACAGGGCAACAATGCCATTGCCTGAGGGCAGTGCGTACCCTCAGTTGCTTATCCTGCTTTTCAGGAAAGGATGTGGAGAGAGCATTAGCCGGCCCTCTTGAGATTTTTCTGAGTACATGGACGGCAGTGGATGTCCTGAGTGTTTGGATGTTCCTGCTGGATTTTGAAGCAGTTCTGTTACTTGTCCTTATTTCTCAGAGAGGACATTCCCATTGGAACTTCCATTAAAATGGTCATTGCTGGGTGGAGAATGAGCTAGCAAGGCCCAATCATCCTCTCTTTCTGTTTATTGGAGTTGCAAATTTAACACTTGGCATCACAGAGATGTCTGCAGCTGGACTGGATCAAGTAGAATTGGAACACATTGGATCCTGTGCTGGCCTTGCTCTCAAGGAGATGAATATGCATAAGGTTGGATTGTGTTGTTATTTATGTGGAGACCTATAGTCTGGTAACCAAAATAAAATTCAGTTGATAGCTTTTTGGTTTTGAGCAAGCTTCTTATGAGATACATGTATGTGTGTTTTTTCCTCAGTTCCAGATCGTTTAGGCTGTGATCCACGAACACGATTTCAGGTTCCTCCGAACACAAAACAGTGGATTGCTCTGCTGCAACGTGGAAATTGCACATTTAGACAAAAAATACTACGAGCAGCCTTACATAATGCTTCAGCTGTGGTAATTTACAATAATGTATCTGGTGGAGAGCCTGTTACTATGACTCATCTAGGTAAAAGCTATAGTGACAGTTGTTTTTCAGTTTTTCTTAAAATTTTCTATTTCCCTCTAGTAAAACTTACAAATGCACTAAACAGTGAGAACAATTAATTAACAGCACAAATACACATTCATCTGTAATTAAGAACGGAAAACAAGGGCGGCCTGATGTGTAAATGAATTTATACAACGTAGCACTATAGATGAAACTTTGCATTTTCACCACAGCCCTTGAGCAAATTTGGATAATGCTAGTGGTCTGCAGAGGTGAAGGGAAAAGGCAAAGTTCGCTTCTGTGAATGAAAACCACTTGTGTAGGCATAGTGTAAGATAAGTCAGAATATTTTCAAGATTTCTGAGCTTCTTAGAACTTCTGATCTGTGATACAAAGTTTATGAGGGAGTAGTGTTCTGATTAGTTCTTGCATTTTGGATATTATAGTGAGCAACAGCTTGAGACTAAATCGTAAAGAGATGTTCTAGAGGTGTATCTTAAATCATTGGAAAAATTGTGGCTTGTTACTAACTCAGATTTTAGGGTGCTATTTACAGCTGTATAGATTTTTTTAAAATGCTGTACCGAAGTAATAGATACAAACTTTTTGATATCTAAAGAGTTTTGATTGTAAAGATGTATAGTTTGAAGACTTGATTTTTGTTAAATGTTTTTCCGATGTGTTTTATTCTTTTTATAGGAACTGGAGACATTGTCACAGTCATGATAACAGAATCAAAGGTTAAGGAGATCCTGAATTACTTGGAAAAAAATACGTCTGTTCTTATTGCAATAAGTGTTGGAACCCGCCAGCAAAACAAAATATTCAGCCGTAGTTCCCTTGTCTTCGTGTCCATATCATTTATGGTTTTAATGATAATTTCTTCAGCCTGGTTAATATTTTACTTTATTCAGAAGATCAGATATACAAGTGCACGAGATCGAAACCAGGTAAGTGTTATCTGTTTTACCTAGGAACCACTGTTAAGCACTAAGCATTATGTAAGATTGGAATCTTAGTAAGTTGATAAGGAATAAGTTGACTGTTTATTTTTGAAGTGGTAGTATCTAAACTATTATGTATCTGTATCAGAGTTACCTGTTGCATGCAGTTCTACTGAATCAGTAGTATATAATGCAAATAAGTTTGAGCTGATGTTTGTCATTTTAAAATTTTAGGACAAAATGCTTCTGGGATTGAGCGGGGAAGCTCTATGAATGTTTATTTTATTTAGTGCCGTTTTAAAGTCGAGAATGATGATGGCATAATGAAGTGTAGTCTGTCACTTTATCCTAATGTCACTAAGATCTGTCTTCAGAAGTCATTTTCTCTTGCTTCTAGAAGTGCATTTATAGGGGGTTTGGGAGCAGAACTTCTCAGTGGTTCCTCAAAATATTGATTTAGGTCTGTAAGCAAAATTTGCAGTTAAAGGGTTTCAAGTATTAGGTAGAACCTGTTTGAGATCTCCAACAATGAGTTATGTCTATATAAGAAAGTACCTTGTGTCTGAAATGTTTATATGTAACTGTTCTCTAATGAATTTTCACAGTCTGATCTATATGTTTGTAGTATAATGTGATGAGTCCTCATTGCAGCTCTCAAAATATATTAGCTCAGACATCAAGAGTGTAAAAAATGTCCTGCTGTGTCAGATTCGTGCCCATCTAGTTCAGCAGCCTGTTTTCACTGTGGTAGATAATACCCCAGTCATAATTTCCTTGCTCATAGTTTCTCAGCAACTGGCTTTTAGAGACATGCTGCCTTCTGTGTCAGAGATGCATAGGCATGAGGTTGGCTTTGAGAAGTCTTTCAAGCTGATGGCCAGCATCCCATCTTGGTACAGTGAATTCCCAAGTTTCAGTTTTCCTGCTTCTGGTATGTTTGGAAAGGTAGAGAAGCATACCTTCTAACATTGGGCATACTTTTAGATGTTTCTGTTATGTCCACACTCACTCTTGTCCTTATAGATGCTCAGCCTTTCCTTATAAGGGAGTTCCTTTAGCCCCCTTACTGTTTAAGCCCATTTGAACCTTTTCAAATCCTTTTTGAAATGTGACGACTGAAATTGTCTGCTAGATTCCTGATACAATTGTATAATATTAACAGTTTTGTTTTCAGTACAGTACAGGCATGCCCCCATATCCACTGATCCAGTTATTATGGTTTTACTTATCTGCAGTCAACGAGATCAACTTCCCCCCACCAGTGCCATTAAGCCTCCTAAAAGCTTACTAGAGGCCTTGTGCACTTGGAAATAGCATGAAATCTCACAGGATTTTCCATTGATTCCTGTAAAATCTCACAGGATTTCCCATGATTCTGGGAAACTCCCGCATGATTTCCCAGGAGTCATGGGAAATTCCACCAGATTTCCCAGTATCTCAAGTATTGTCATTTTCCTGTAACTGTGGTAGGAACCTGAAGCTTTCCCCCATGGATACAGGGCCACACCTGTACCATTTCTTAGTATTACTAATAAACTCTTAGTCTTATTTTACGGCTTATGCACAATAGTTTCATTATCTTGCCACAACACCAAGATTTGTCTTCTGGGCAATTGCAGCCAACTCAGATCACATTAACCTGTGTGCATAGTTAGAATGTTTTGCTCCAGTGTTCACATTGAACAGCATCTGGCATTTTGATGCTTGCTCCCCTCATATGCAGAGAACCTTTTGGTGCTCTTCACAGTACCTTTTTGTTTTTACCACTCTGCACAGTTTGATGTCATCAGTAATATGATTCTTGACCATTGCTTGCTTGCTGTGACTCATGCTCTCTGTGGTGAGGAATGTATGTTTATTTTTTGCCCTCTGCTTTCTGCTCCTTAACAAGTTTTTTATTCATAAGAAGGCCTTTTCTTTTATTCCGTGGGCCAGAAGTGTTTAATAATGGACTGTATAAAAAAGACTGAGTCTTCTTCTACACAGAACTATTTAGAGAAGTGATTTCCCCCATCCAAATTTAAAATGGTAGTTTCTTAAACTGAGTGGTCACAGCACGTTTATCAGAACACCTGTTCACCAAATGTTCCCCTTGTTCCTTCCTCCTGTATAGATTATTGGCTTTGGGATGGGGTAGAAGTGGGAATTGCTTTTCTTAAGTGAAGTTATTTCAGTTAACCAGTAACAGTAGTTATTTTGGCTTGGGCATCACAGTTCTTTTTCTCAGGCTGCATCTGTGTTAGCTCTTCTTCTCCTTCAGCTGATAAGTATAAGCAGGCATTTTAGCTTGAAAAATCTCATTGCTTCCTCCAAGGAAGGCTACATTTTGTTGACTCTTTCTGACTGCCGTTTTATAAAACTTCTCTGGGGGACTCACTTCTATGAGTGGGAGGGGATAATTGCCTTCTCCAAGCCCCTGAATAGATTACAGATATGCTTACAGCAAGGATTTGTGCCTCAACCCGTTGAAATTTGGGCAGATATGTGGACGAACATTCTAAAATTCAAGCTGAAGTTAAATTCATACGGATGTTTACAAGCACCCAGTTCATGCCTACTGGGTCATAGTCACTTGTTTGTTGAGGCTCTTAAACTGTAAAAAGTTAGACAGGGCTAAAGATTGAACTAAATATGAATGCTGTGATAAGGATGAGTTTGGTTAATCTTAGATCATTATGGTATCTTGCTAGAATCTGAACTTTATACAGGTTTGAGTCACTTTAATGAGTACTACAAAAGATTTTTCTTTTCATGTATTCTCTCCCCTCCCCCACCCTCCTTGCATGAGAGGCCCAGAGCATCTCTTTGCTGCTGATTGCTGCAGATCATGAGCACTCACTGATCAGAAATTCTACCTGTGCCAGCACTGCCAGGAGAGTTGAGTTGGGTGGCAGCCAGCCATAGTCCCAGCTGCTGCACAATACAAAGATTTGCAACGCTCATTTGCAAGGAGTAGCTCTGTGCGCCCAAGCTGCGTGTGAGGAGGATTGCTTGGGCGGCAGCCAGCTGTGCTCCCAGCCAACACAGGGCAGAGATTTGCATGATCAGCTGGCAAGGATAAGCTCTGTCTGTGCTGTAAGTTGTGAGTTGAATCTGCCCAGAGTTTGCCAGCAACCAGAGCCATTCCTATCTCCTAGCTGTTAAACACTTCCCAAGACTCTTTTCACCTGCCTTGTGCCTCTTTCTTTGGGAATCGGAAAGGTTTAATATTTTAGCATGGTACATTTGTTACTAACTTTTAGGGCTAAGGGGACAGGTATGGGTGGTTATCCAGCCACTCTGTTCAAGCTGGGTTGAAATGGCTTGTTGAAGTCCTGGAAGGCTTGGTTCTTACATGAGCTGAATCCATATTCTTTAGTCCATATAAATTAACTTGGCAAGCTGCATTCATTTGTAGGAGATGACTTGTAATGAGCCCATCTTGGCAAATTTATATGGAACACAGAAATTCTGGATATATGAGTTGCTTTTTGTGAGAAGATAAATCATTTGTCTTCCAGTGTGTTCTGAAGGAGGCTCAGTCCAGTCCTGAACTACTGTGTAACAGAAGGGCTATGTATCTAATGGAGCCCTGCAAAAATGAAACTAATATGGTGGAGCAATGCATTGGCAAGCTTTTCTTGCCAGGACTGTGTGGATTTTAAAATGAAGCATTTTTGTTTATGTAGTTAAGAATTTATATCTAGGTGGTCCTGGGGTGTGAATCACAACAATACGAAGATACCATACATAGAGTAAGAATATTGAGATAAGCAAAGTAGCTTGAAGAACACTTTGGCCTTAAAATGCCTTGAAAGTGTGTTGCTGGCTGCACAATAATTCCAAAGCAAAAGTTTTCTAAATGTTGAAAGTGGTATGACTATCTTGGATGTGTCTATTGTGAATCTCACAAGTCACTAGGGATGTGCACAAATGTTTTTTATTTGATTCTTTGTATTCATTCAAATAGACCCCCTTCATTAGGATTCGTATGTGATACGAATGTTCAATCCTCTATGAATCGCATGCGAATGCATACAAATCCCATATAAATTCCATATGAAGCTTCATACGAATTGTATCAAACCATTCAGTTTGAATTTGAATGTCTGAATTCGGCTGAATTCATATGGATTTTGAATGTTATGAATATTTGTGCACATCCCTACAAGTCACATTAACTCTGCAATCAAAGCAAGAAAGTAAAAATAAAGACCATAGTTGGTCAGACATGGTAGTAGATTCTGTATTACTTCCTGACTATGATTTTATTTTGTGTTTATTTCTGTTATTGTTTATATAGAAAAGTAGTTGTGACGCTGAAACTCTAAAAATGGAATTGAACTGGCTGTTGCTCTTCATTGATTAGAAATTAGTTAAGGTTGCAGTTCACAGAAGACGTTTCCAATTTAACACTTTGTGGTTCACCAGTTGGCTTACTTCTAATATTGAATTAGCCGTATTGATCTTACTGAATCAGTCATTGGCCTATAGCCAGACATCTTGGAGACAGGAGTCAAGTGGGTCTTAGGAAAGATTGATAGCAACAAGGCTAACAGATGTGACAGAATTCCAGCTGAGCTATTTAAGGTTATGTTCAAGATTGTACAAACTAGATATGTGGATTGAGAATTACCAAAAATGCAGGCTGGTTTTTGAAGAGAAAGAGGAACTAACATACTGTGGTCCGTGGGGTCATGAAGAGTGAGACATAACTAAACAAATGAACAGCAACAGTTAATCTTGTTTTCAAGTTGATTTTAGTTGTTGCTTTTAGATTTTTAAAAAATAAGTTTGCTTTAAGTAGAAACAAGGATAAATAGAAATATTTTCTATTTTTCCTTTTATCATTCATGGCCTGTTGAATGAATGAGTGAGTGTAAACTTAATTTGGATAGGCTGATTCAGACACAGGACATGCCTACATAGTGGAGTGGAAGTTTGCTAAATATATTTGGTTTCTGGACTTTCCTGTTCTTATCTCTTTATGACCCGTGTGATTTGCCACTGGTGACAGTTCTCTCTTTTGTATCATGTCAAGAAGCAGTGTCTGAGTGCCCATTGTTGAAACTATTGATATACCTGTCCTCCATTAATTTATCTAACCCTTTCTTAAAACTATCCAGGTGAATTGCTGCTCTGAAAAAGTTGCCAGATTCACACAGAATTAGATCTCACTAGTTCAAATGAGCCAAATAGAAATGTCTAGAATACCATCTTATACAGTTACTTTGAACCACTTTCAGGTCAAGATAATAGGATTTTTTTTAAAAAAAGTAAAACATGATTGAAATGCAACCAAACAACCAAGTGTTTGATAATTGGGGCATCCTCCTCTGTTGCTTATTCTAGGGTCCCCTTGGTTGCTTCCATAGGGAAGGAGAACCCCAAACAGAATTCCTTCATTATCTATGGTCAAAACATTTACAGAAAAATGTTAAAAGTCAACCGAAGGCTCCCAGTTTTTTTTTTAAAGTTTTAATTTTCAGAAAATCCTCAAAAATCAACCGAGTGATCCACTTGCTTTACAATTTGAGTGGTAGATTGAAGGCATCTTTCCTTACCAACCATTCCAGTCTGGAGGCTTTGGCTCATTCAAAGTGTTCTTCTAAAACATTGACCTATTTCGTTTCTTAATTAAAAAAAAAAAATCAAAACATCCTGTTCAAGCTCAAAGTGTTTTGAATCCAAGCATTTTGCACATCTCTAGAGTCCAGTGGGCTTTGCTGTGAAATCATAAACTTCCAAATAATTAAGAATATACATAGGGTAGGTTTGAAAAACAAAAGAAATAAATTTGTGCTTGTTCCTCGCTTCATTAAAATAATAATTCCCCTTTAAGAAATCCCCATTTACTAAAGGATGGAAATGTGAATTTGTTCTGTTGAAAATGAACTGTCACAGAAATTTGTTCAGTCAGCTATCAGATGCCCATTTTCAGTTGCCCTGATGAAACTATTGGATTGTAATTTAGGTATAGACATTCCTACCTCTAATTAAAGTTGGTTCTCATAAAATATGAGCTTGTTGCTTATGGTCAGGTAGACTTTATGAAGCTGCCATTGTGTTTCTGCAATTCCTTAAAGTGCTTTTCAAATAAGTTCAAATAAGGCATTGTTTAAGTACATAGCAAAAAAGAAGAAAACCTTTATAGTTCCTCTAGCATCTAATCAATTTATGTGCTTTTCATATAGCGTCGACTTGGAGATGCTGCCAAGAAAGCTGTCAGTAAACTCACAACAAGGACGGTGAAGAAAGGTGACAAGGTACATTCATTGAAACTGTGTGTGCTGCATTATAAGAAAATCTATTGTTCGGTTCAATTCAGTTCTTCTGTTTTTTCGTTCATTACTCATCTCTCTGTAAGCAGAAAGAATGCAGTAAGTTGACATCTTAGCACCCCTGTTTGCCACAGACTGTCTCCATGGTGCTGTTTTCATCCTGAGAGGATTTTTAAAAGGGGATCATAGATCAGGGAGCAGGAGATGTATATTTACTGTATTTTCTGGCGTATCAGACTACTTTTTAACCCAGGAAAATCTTCCCAAAAGTCAGGGGTCGTCTTATACGCCAGGGGTCGTCTTCTTATACGGCGAGTATATCCCAAACTCTATATTTTAACTGGAAAGTTGGGGGTCGTCTTATACACCCAGTCGTCTTATACGCCGGAAAATACGGTAATTGACAGATAAAGGGGAATACGTCTGATTCATTGGTGTCACCCATCAGAATTAAAGATTTGACTGTTCTTAGCTCTGAAATGGGGTTTTAGGTTTGTTGCATCTATTACAGTTGAAGGACATAATCTGATCTTCCTGATGTTTCTTTAGTGCTGTGACTTTCTAATTGGTTTTACTATTGTTTTCTTCTTTTTCTCTTGCCCTGTATGTTGCATAGCTGTGTAGTATTCCATTGCCTGTAATAGTTTGCTATATATCAGCTTATTGTATATTTTATTGTGTATTACATAGGCTTGTTTTCAATGTATTTTTGCTTTGTTGTGAATCATGTTGGACATTGCTTTTGGAAAGGTGGTATATAAGTAGAAATATTTATACAAAAAACAACAATTGTTTACCTGAAGCACAAGCTTTAGGCATTTAGTCCAAAGATTTTGCTCTGAAGTACATGTTTTATAGAGATGTAATGGAAAATCTGTAATGTAGAGTTTATTACAGTCTATAGGATCAATTATTTCGATGCAACCAGAATATTATGTTCATTAAGCGAATTATACTTTCTTTAGTTAGATGTTGTGCTTTCTGGAACACAGGAATAAAAGCAAATATTTTCTTGCTCCTAGGTGTAGTAGGGTTTAAAATTGTAAATTGGTGACAGGAAACTCATGCCATATACCTTGCCCTTCCTCACCTCCCTTACATTTGAGTTTGAAAGTGGTCTTCCACTGATATGAATAGAACACTATGTTTTAGAGTTATTTTCCTCATCAGGAGACAGTCTAATTAAAAATTACCAACTTCACATTTAATTTGCTTTTCACTGTGATTGCACTG
>MTQE01000401.1:10704095-10715476 GCA_014337955.1 Aspidoscelis marmoratus | reverse complement strand
TAAGGAATCAGTTCTTCTGTGCCCATGATATGTTATTGTTCTTTGTTAGCACTTCCGGGTGTAAAGTGGCAGCCCGAATACCTGGATATGTGTGTCACTAAAATTGCAATAATGACAGAGGGACGGTATTCCACATGATCACTTTCTAGCAATATATCCAACTGTTGTCTGGAAGCAGCCATGTTTTATTGACCATTTATGAGCAAAGTCCTGCTGAGTAAAAGTGCAAAACAAGAGGATGACTGCACTATAATTATGTGGGCAGCTTAAAAGGCAAAATATATACTTCAGTCAAAAAAAGTAAATGAATAGAGTTACTCATTCTATTTTTTTACTTCAGTGTTGTCAGTTTTTGTACTTTGGACCTTCTTATTAAGCACCACATAAGTTGCATTACAGAAATTCCTTGAAAAGGTGGCTGGTGATAATTTGAATGGGTTGAAATGAAAGACTTGACATTTCATTCTGGTATCTCTCACTAAGCTGTAATTAAATACAGTGAGTGTCATTTAACAAATAGCATTATTAACTTTTTATTTCAAGTCCATTGTTAAAGTGGCAATTCATAACTTTTAGCATTGTGATTCTTAAGCGGCTATTTTTCCTAGGAACCATTTATCTTCTCAGTGTTTTCATTGAGAAAAGTGTTCCAAGATGATCTACTATGAGCAGAATCTTATGTGGTAATCAGCAGATTTAAACTAAAGCCTTTGGCGAGACACTAGAATTCTGATACACATTTGGGCATGCATTTTATTATCTCAAAAAAATTCCAAGTAAATATAAAAACCACAAATAATGACCATTATGTTTGCGGTTGTATTTATTATGTTCTTGGGCTTTCTCTTTTCTCTCTGTTTGTTTTCACCTTCAGTTTTGGCTGATCTCACATGCAGCTTAGACATCCATCAAGCCAAACCTTTCTGTCTCATTTTTATTTCAACTCCAGAAGAACATAAGAGGAGCTGCTGGATCAGACCACAACCCGTCTAGTCCAGTATCCTGTTTCATAGAGTGGCCTTTAGAGGCATCCTGCCTGTGTCTCCAACCTGGAGTGCAGTACCTAGGCAATCATTCTAGTAACCATTGATACACCCGTCTTCCACAAATTTATCCAGGCTGGTTAAATTTACACCTGTCTTCCATGAATTTATCCTGGCTGGTTAAGAAGTGTAACTACTACTTCTGCTAGTAAATTTTGTAGACCAATTACTCTCTGGGTGAAAAAATACTTCTTCTTCTCAGTCCTAACTCTCCTGCCCATCAGGTTCATAGAGTGTCCCCTGATTCTAGAATTGTGCAATAGAGAAAATAATTTTTTTATCTACCTTTTTCATACCAATGCATGGTTTTGCACTCTGCCTTTCAAAGTGGAAGGGGCCCAGATGTTGCAGCCTTATTTTGTAAGGAATGCGTTCTACTCGCTTGATAATTTTGATTGCCCTTTTCTGCACCGACAACATTTTTAGATACGGGGACAAATGGAAACCATACTAGTTTTGTTTCCTAGGATGTAAGAATATTGTTGCGAAAGAGAAGTCAGCGTTTTGTGAGTCACTTCTTATATTCTTAGAAATTGGTCCTTGCTTCTCTGCTTTTATTTTCAGATTATGCACAATCTGCTAGGTGGTGTAACGTCCGTAGGAAAATAGGTCAAAATTGGTGGTAAATTTTCTTCTTGTAGTCTTTCCAAGGTGTCATTTAATACTAAATTAAGCATTGTTTTTTATTTCTGTTTTCAGACATGTTTTCCACAAGACCTGTGTGGATCCTTGGCTTAGTGAACACTGTACCTGCCCTATGTGTAAACTGAATATTTTGAAGGCTTTAGGGATTGTGGTGAGTTTGTGACTTCCTTAGCCATTGAAGATTGTGTTAATTTACTTTCAAAAATGGTAAACACCAAATTCATAACAATGAAGCAACCTAAAGGTGTATGAGACAACCTACCTTGCTTGATGAACAGGTTCCAGTCCATATTCTTACCAGCTGATGCAGACAGTGGCACTGAATAGAGCTTATAAGCCCATGCTTGTTTGAGGTTATTAGGACTGGTCTTCTACCAACCCTCTAGCTACTTTTTTTCTGTCTTCAGGGATGTGCACGAATGGGTTTTTCGCATTCGATTTGTAAGGAATTGAATGTTAGAAAATCTGTATTCGTTTGAATAGAACCCTTTTGAATCTGATGGAATTCTATTTGATACGAATGAATTCTACGAATGTCCGAGTGCATATCCTAGATAAGTATCCTGGATACGTATCCTATACAGATACATACATAACGGAAGAGATAGGGATCCCCCTCTTGTCTTAAATGCCATTTAATCTTTGCTTGACCAGCATTGCTGCTTAGGCATAGCCAAACTGAAATAAAAAGTCAGGGCAATGCCTGAGTTGACAGAGCTTATGAATTACTATTTTAGACCAGTGGCAGCCATAAAGTTCTAACCCACTCCAGAAGCCTTGCTTTGAGACAGTGTCCTCTTCTTTCAGATCTGCCAAGATGCTGTCCTGAACATTAAGTCACTAAAAAGAGCATGTCTGCTTAAGGGGTTTCTGTGGGTCACTTGTCATATGTTAACAACCTAAGAGAAGGATTAAGGGAGTTGGTTGCTAAGTTTCTGTAAAAGATGTGTTCATTGTATCATTGTAACTTCCCTTTCCCAGAGTCGTAAAATTTGTAATTTGATCCCTTTATTTCATGTGCACAAGGGCATTTCAAGGAAAATGTCAGATAGACACAATGCTGAAGATTCTCAAGCATGTTTGTGGGTGGGAAACCTCCAAAATTAGTTTTAACTCGAGTTGGGATCACTATCGAAAGTGGCTATCTGCACATGTTGAAAATGCTGAATGCACCTGACACAGAGAATCCCCTTCCTCAGATGAGTTCACTTCCAGCGGCACACTCTGCATTTGCTCAGAAATATCTGACCATTTATAGGCAAGGCTTTTCCACTGCCCCTGTTGTGCTGCCTAAAGCAGTTTCAGTTCTGAATTTTTTTCCTTTTCAAGTTAAGTAAATTAGAGGTGCAACCTGTACTGGGATGCGGCCTACATTTAAAGCAGTAAGATATGTGTTAACTACTTTGGGATTGTTCAGACAATTTAGCATTCCAAAAGAATTCCAGAAACAAAAGTAAGTGAACACTGTATGCCACGGTACTTCCATTACTGGCTCCTAACAGCAAGGATGCTGCTCTGGATTTGCGGGTAGGTGGGAACGCAGCCAGTGTTTGTCTTTCTCTCAACCTCTAGTTGCTGCTCTTTATAAAATAACCGATGCTGTTCTTATGTGTTACATGTTCATGTTGGCCACTCTTAGTAGTCAAGTGCATCTCATAAATAGGCATTGGTAGATATTATACAATATTCTTTGAAATGTTAATTTTCAGACAAACGTGCCATGTGCTGACAACATGGCCTTTGACATGGAAAGGCTTACCAGAGGCCAGCTAGGCAACAGGAGATCAGTGCTTGGTGATCTTTCTAGTGACAGCTCACTTTCAGTTGAGCCTCTGCGTACTTCTGGGATATCGCAGTTTCCCCAGGATGGAGAGCTGACGCCAAGGACAGGAGAGATCAACATTGCTGTAACTAGTAAGTGAAGTTCAGCTTTTTTCTCCAGATGTTTTATTTTAAGTTTCAGTATAAATAACCTTTGAGAAATGTAACAAACATCATTATGTATTTACTTAACTGGGCATCCTGTGAAGGTTCACATGGCTAATAGTGATGATTGTAGTTCAAGTTTTCTGATTATAATTGCAATTTAAGTTTTCAGATTATGACTGCTGGTTTTAGGCAGGTTGGGCACCAGGCATGTGCAGCAGATTGGAAGCCTCCCTCCCTCTGGGCCACGGCATTTTGTTCTCTGCCCAGTCGCATGTAGCACTAGGGAGGCTTGGTGTGAGTGGTGGTTTGGAGTGGCGAATGAAACTGCCAGCTGTCCAAATGTATTTGTTATATAACTTGTTTTTATTTGTTTTCTTGTGAGGTATGATAAATATTCATGATATGAGTATTGTGGGAACACAACACTTCCTTAATGAAAAAAGTCTTGCTCTAGACTAATACTAGACTGTTGGTATTTGTTAGTTAGGGGATGCGCGTTACATGCAACATGGTGTTATATTCTAGATGCATATACCTAATGCTATAAAATTGTAGTACCAACTTTGTTCCATAATCTAAACTTCACCTGAAAGGGAAGAATTCTAAGTTGTTGAATTTCAGCTGCCGTTTCTCAAAGGTATTGCCTTGTTTTCTGGCGTTATACAAGTTTGAAATGCAACAATGCCTATTTGACCAAGTGCTAACTTAAAGGAAAAGTACAGTAGTAGAGTTAATTTGTCAGCTATTACCATAATTTACTTTGGAAGATGGCTGGATAGGCATTTTTCACAAATGTTTCTTGTATTCGGTTTGTATCAAATGCAAAAAATGTTGCATTCATTCCAATAAATCTCTTTGAATATGGTAGGATTTGAATTTGATATGAATCTTCCATATGAATGTTAGGTTCGGATCCAATACGAATCCATAACGAAGCTTCGTACAAATGTATAGGAACATTTGATTTGAATTTGAATGTCAATCTTGAATGTGCCAGTATGCAATTCAAATTAGAATGACCGAATTTGGCTGAATTAATACAAATTTCAAATGTTACAAACATTTGTGTACATCTCTACTGCTTGAGAGTTTGACTAGGGACCTCCCAGGTTTTGGCATTAACTTTGATCATACCTTTCTCACACAGTTGTAGTTACCTATAAGGGAATTAGTACTGGCAGATTTTGCTTTGCTATATTCCTTCAGATGTTTTGGTTTACTAGTGTTGAAATACTTCATGTACAACTTGGTTTTTACTGATTTCTTGAAAATAAAAGTTGATTTATTTCTTCTTACACTTTTCGTTGTTTTGTTGGAGTGAGGTGGTTCTGAGAACAAGTTTATGTCCACAGTATTGTCATTTTTATTAACAGTTACTTGCACACCTAGAACATGTGTTAAGTAGCAGCATGGGAGTAACAAAATGGTGGCTCTTCTTACTTGTTCATTTATGCAAACTTGCTTATTCTCCTGAACCTCAGGGTCCTCGGTATTTAGCATCCATGGTTTCACATGAGCTTGCCAAGGTCTTCTCTGGCACTGAACCTTTGCATAAAATTTAACTGTGCCTCCTTCTGCTCGGATAACCCTCCTTTTTTTCAGCACGAGACAAAAACTTACTTGGTTGATTTGTTGATTGGTACCGACAACACTTCTTGAGAATTTCATAGGTACATACAGACTCACAGGCTGGAAACACTTGACTTGGTCTTGTAGCTAGTTACTGGACAGAGATTAAACTTCATTGTGCAAATGGTGCTAGTTACAAAAAATGAATAATGTAACAGCTACTTCAATAATACACAAATCATATTCTTGCTTTAAAATAAAGGTGGTTTTCTTTTCTTTTGAGAAGGCTTAAATACTGAGTTCTGTACATATTCTTTCCATGCTGAAGTTTTGTCTTTCTAAAGAACTAGAGCAGTTTCTTGATAGGTAGGGAAGAACAAACAATGAAACAGATTCTGTGTGCTGTGATATGGGTCTCATTTGGAGATAATATTATCATTCCATAATTGCAGGTAAAACTTTTGCTTGTACTATCATTATTTTGCATTTTACGTTAATAAATCATATATCTGGGACCTGTAGTCAATACTACATTGTGTCTTTTTTCTTCACTTTTTCCCATAACCTTTTTGCTGGCCTTCTCTGTTTAGTACCTTCTTTGGCTAACCTTCTGCTTTCTTCTGGAGCGTCACTTCCTGATGCCTTTCATGACTAGAATTGTCTTCTGCCTCTGAGATTTGAAGGCAGTGTTGTCATGGCTTTGGCATAAGCCTTCTTCCACGAATGATTTCCTCCCTTTCCTTTGTCAACAGAAGAATGGTTTATTATTGCCAGCTTTGGCCTCCTGAGTGCCCTTACCCTCTGCTACATGATCATCAAAGCCACAGCTAGCTTAAATGCAAATGAGTAAGTAAATGTATAGTTTTTATGTCTACCTGGCCACATAATGCAATTGCAAAAAAAAAAGACAAGTAAAAGAAATTATATTTGGAAAACATCCAAAATACAGTGCCTGCTTACTGTTGATTGCTTCCATTATAAACGGGTTAAATTTTATTTATTTAAAATATTTTTATGCCACTCTCCGTTAAGAAAATCTTGAAGCAGTTTACAAGAAAGACTATAAACAAGGGTAAAGATCAAGTAAAAGTACCGTACATTTAAAAACTGGGTGGAATAAGCTGTAATTGTAGGCACCTTGTGAGTAACATATATGGAAAGGAGAACAATATAACAGAATTCACATTATTCTATTTATTGTTTTATCTGTTTTATTTGCATATGAATCATTTTGTCTGAATTGATATGTGTGGTCAATGTCAATACAGCCTTAGCAAACAAATTTAGCAGCCCTAACACTTGTTCAATTTTTTTAGATGATAGAATATTATTCTCACATGGTTTGAAGATACAGCCTGAAAATTAGGTCTGGCAAAAGAAAGTAAAGCACCTATATTAGTTTAATACGTTGAAAAAGCCAGGCCAGATAAGGAGGATTTTGATTAATATTATATAAAGTGCCTTCTTCACAGGCATAGCAGTAATTGCAAATATTATAATCTTGCAGCCTTGATTTTCTAAGGGAGCTCAAGCCCCTTGATCATTATAGTTCCCCCTTAATCATTCTAGTTGCTTTTTTCCACAGTTTTTCCAGTTCCATAATATACTTTCTGAGGTGTGCAGATCAGAATAGTACACATTTCAAGTGTCTGAACATTTATTAGTCTAGTTCTAAATAACTCACTTTCACCATGTTTTGAAAAGCTCTCTTTTATGAAGTCAAATGCAGTTTTCAACTTCTATGAAAGCTTAGATTTATAGTGTTATTACCACTCAAAAAACCGACTTCTTGAACCAAGTCCTTAAAATCAAGTCCAGGTTTACCTTCTGGCTCATTGGTTCCACAACCAGCTCTTTAAGCAACAATTTTTGGCTTACAAGTACTTCCCATTTGTCATGATCCGAGCAAGCATTTGCTCTGACAGTGAAGTGAACATCAAAATGGAAATATCAGTTACTTAAATAATTCATTATTAGAAGACTCTGCTTTTGGGATGCCTCTTTGATTTCATTGTCCTGTCTCAGGAATGATGTACTTAAACACCTGCATAGCTTCCAGGTCACATTCAAGGCTCTTAACAACTAGAGACAAGGCTACTTAGCAGATTGCCTATCCCAGTATAGACCCGTGAGATCATTAAAATCTTCAAGGGAGGTCCTGCTACAGGTACCTTGAACTACTGAATGACATGTTGTGATGCCTGGCAGTCAGATCTTTTCTTTAGTGGTACTTAACCTCTAAAACATTCTCCTGTCTGTTATTTATGAGGCATCTATGTTTTTAGCTTTTGACCACCAGCCAAAGAGCTATCTTTTCACCCAGGCCTTTTCAGAGTGATTTTTTTTTCCCTCTGCCCCCTTGATTTTGATAACATATTTATATAACTGATGGCTTTAGCTGTTTCTATGCTCAGAGTTCTATAGACTGCTTTAGGGTTTTATTTTTAATAGGAAGTGGTATAGAAATATTTTAAATAAATCAATAAATAGTACACTACTAACATTAATCTGCCTTTTGACTTGATGTCTCTAGGAGGCTCTTTCTTGGGGTTCTCAAGTGCTCCTCCCACACAGAATTTGTAACCAATAATATCCCAATGGGCCTTACCAGTCCACTTGATTTCTGTCAACTTCTGTTCTGTACTCTGATCAGCAATTCCAGTTTACCCATCTTGACCACAAGCTCCTAGAACTTGCATATAAATGCCTGTCCACAGAATTTCTCTGTATCTGTTTTCCTTGGTTTACCTGATCTCATTAATAGTGGTCCTCTCTCCCTACTGCAATCTTTTTTATTTTAATGCCAGCAGTTTGGTCCTTTTTATCCAAGTGAATTTGTTGTTCAGGCCTGGCTTATTGGGTATTTGACATGATAAGTGATATACTTAAGCTCTTCCTGCTTAGCTAGTCCTTGCGCATGAAGCAAGGTGCATGTTACCTGCAGCTTTTATTATCTCTGCATGTCAAATCTCATAAGCGAGAGCACTGTGGAAGTTTGTATTTTGGAAGTAATATGGAGAACCAGAATATTTGGTGAAGTTGTACCTTGTGGTAATTTTTTATGATAATTCTTGCCAAAATTATAAATGGTAAGCGAATTAAACTAAGATGGTTATGAAGGTAGTAGCTAGGAACTTTTTTCAATTTTTAAGAACCTGTTTAACTTATTAGGGCTATGGATTTCTCATTTGTTGGGTTAAAAAAAAGCCTTTATGCCTACCTCTCTACTGATTAAAAGCACTAATATTCAACTTGAATGTGAACTCACACTATTCTGCTTATAATTAGTTTTGAACAACTGTATTTTAAAGTATTAACAGTAAAAGATTATTAATACCACCATTGTTTTACTTCCCCACAGAGCTGAATGGTATTGAAGAAAACGTGCTTTGGAGAGAGAAAGCAATTTATTTTTATGCACCATTTATAATCATGTTACACAAGCGTATGTTTAGTACAATCTGTTTCCATAATTTGCTAATGCCAAAGCTTTGTATTAAGAAAATAATAAATGTCCATTATAAATATCTGATGTCTTTGAATGTTTTTATGCAACTACCTTGGTAATAAAGTTTGTTTCTGACTCTCAGAATATGTTGAAAGTGTATGCATAATCATAGCTTGATCTTCTACTTTTCTGTGTAATCCTTAGACAATTTAGGGAAGTTCACACAGGGAAAAATTTCCAGTTAAGACCTTAGTGTCCAAAAAGAATTTGGAGAGTCAGACTGATCCACCAGAACTGAAGGGTAGTGCGCAGGGTATTGCTGGAAGAAAGACACAATTAACCTTCTTTTAGTAGCCTCTCAAATGCTTTTCTCATTTTTCAGATGTACCTTGAAAATATTTGGAGAGGTTCTGTAGGAGTGGGAAGGATTGGACAATTTCTTAAAAATAACGGTTTTGACTGAAAGTATAAAATGCTAGTTATGTGATAGAACAAATGAAACACTAGCACAAATAAATGTGGGTTGTCTTTGCTTAAAGGGTCGTGAGCTTGGTATCACCCACCCCTCAGCCCAGCCCTCTCTGCTATATTTTGCATCCTTTTTGAGATCCATAAATCCCTTTTTGGGCAGCTACACTGGAGAGAGGCATTAAGACACTCTTGATCCCATGAATGATATCCCTGTTGCAGTACTTGAGACGTAAAGCCTTTGAGACACCAGCATTTGCAGAGTTGACTACTATAATCTAATATGGGTGGTACAGCCAGACCTTCAAGGTCTACTTTTTTCACATTTGTGGAACTCTTTTATCCACAAATTTAGGTGAGTAGCATTTTGGAAGAATTTGGGGGCAGACCTGGCAGCATTTCAGTTAACCATAACTCATGATTGCATGTGAGTAAACCAATTAAAAATCTACATGTGTTGTCGGTTGTACATATTCTGCAAGAAGTTAACAAGAATTGCTTGAACATTTGCTTAGAGAGCTTTCTAATGATTTAAATAAGGGCAGATCTGATGTCAGTAGCTCATAAGAAGTGAATTGTTTTCAACATGCATCCCATACGCTATCATGAGCATATGAGAGTATCAGAATCTTATTCTGATTCATGAACAAACGTATGTGAAAACATTCTGAAACTGGGGAGAATAAAAGTTAAGAGTCTCATTTTGTTTTGCTTTGTTTACTTGTTAGATTGATATCCCACAGATTTCTGGAGAATCTGTGCTTTAAGAGCCATAAAAACTGTTTCAGGCATGCAAAATCAAGGGATTCTACACACATCCCTCTACAAAGCAGCATTGTAACATTTCAGAGACATATTGTAGCCAAGCAAAAAACATTAAGAAGCTTTTAGGGAAGGGTATAGTTTGTGCAAAACCTTGTGTGCCAGATAAGGAAGACTTATGAAGCCAAGTTACTGAGCTTGCATTAAATTTTCCGCTGTTTATTGGCATTCCCTTTTGTTTGTTTTTTTATTTCTCAACTATATGTTAATGTTGTTTGTTCTTTTTTTAGTAATTTTTATTTATTTTCAATGCATCAATCATAACAAAACTTCAGAGTTCCTTGTCACCCGTTTTCCCCAATTGTCCTGTAATAGTCCATTTTTACAATTAGTGACTTCCTTCATTTTTTTTTCAGGATCTTATCTTATTGTCTTAATATCTTCCAATTCCACCAGTCCTCAGGGAAGAAAAAAAAATCAGTCAAAACCAGCAGTTGTTAGTCCTTCTTCCTGCAGAAATTCTATGTAGGGTCTCCAGTCTTTTAAATAATTCTCCATTGTTCTCTCTTTTAAGAAGTTTGTCAATTTGTCCATTTCCGCCAGTTTAACCAACCAGTTGTCCACTGAAGGTATTTCTGAATCTTTCCATCTTTTTGCATAGATTATTCTGGCAGCTGTAACCATATACATAATTAAGGTGTTCGTATGATCTAAATTACTATCTATTATCCCCAATAAAAAAAATTGTGGTTTAAATGATATAACTATTTTAAATATATTTCCCATTACCTGGTGGATTTGTATCCAGTATTTTTTTGCCATTTTACAGGTCCACCACGTGTGGTATAGTGTTCCTTCATTAGTCTTACATTTCCAGCATTTATTGAACATATTTTTGTAAATCTTTGACAGTTTATAGGGAGTTAGATATCACCTATACATCATCTTTTTTTAAAAAAAATTTAATTTAATAGGATAATCATAAAAACAAAAGCATATATAGATATAATTCAATCATTAACCCTATTCCATAAAGTGGGTAAGGGAATCATCAAAGTCGGACGAGTAGAGGCATTAACAAAAAAAGGTTGCGAACCGTGAGATAACTTAAGTCCTGTGAGTAACCTACCTATACATCATCTTAAATATGTTTTCTTTTAACATAGTGCACATAGTAAATTTCATATCTTTGTTCCATAATTTCTCCCACTGGTCCATATTAATACTGTACCCAAAATTCCTTAACCACTTGATCGTGCATTCTTTGACCTGCTCATGTTCTAGGTCCATCTGTAGCAGTACTTTATATATCACCCCAATTATTCCTTTTTCTGCTGTTTTTACTTGCAATTCCCACTTTTGTTTATCCCACTCAAAATTTGTTCTGCTTTTATCTTGTCCATGAATATTTTAAAGTTGTGAATATGTAAACCACTGCAAGTTTTTCCCTTCTTGGTTTAACTGCTGTCTAGATTTTATCATAAATTCCCTTGTGAGCTCGTTTTTGTATAGCAAAT
>MTQE01000401.1:10684091-10703947 GCA_014337955.1 Aspidoscelis marmoratus | reverse complement strand
CATGAGGGGACACCCACAAAGGAATTTTTCTATACAAATTGTTTTTGTATAGACACATCCATGCAGTTTTCTCAGCAGATGCAAAAGTAGCTTGGCATTATGTTCTCCTAGGGAAATGCTGGAACTCTGCAGCCTTTGTTGCTCTGCTTCTGAATGGAGGTGCATGGCAACCCCCCTTTTTCTAGAGCGAGAAATCATTCTACTTGATGTTCATTTAATTTTTTTATTGACTGTTCATTAGTGGGGAATTTTTGAGCACTGATTTCCATCGAATGGCTAATTTCAGAAATGATGGAATTGTTAGCTAGACAGATAAAAGAGTACAAACTGGCTGAAACCATAAGCTTTGTGAATTTATTCAATTAGAATTTAACTTATTTTTCAATTTATTGTTTTATTTAATAACATTTATGCCAGACTGCATTTCAGACAGAAAAGAGCTTTTTACAGTAAGGTTTTGCTTTTCTTCTTTCTTTTTTATTTTTAGAAATACAGTACTGAGGATTGGGATTTAGAGGCACTTTAACTTGGGAAGATAGCCAAAAGCTTTAGTAAAATAGTTGTTTAATTTGTAGTTGTCAAGAAGTCTTCAGCTGAGAAAGCATTTTTTGTAATTTGAAATGGTGTGTGACTTCCATAGTGTAATTGATATTTTAAAATGACCTTGTACAGTGTTGAAAGAAATGAGAAATCATAAGCCCTAAGTGAAGTGCTGTACATTTTGACCTTTTCATTTTGAAAACTGCATAATTACGTTACTCAGCTACATCTGTGTTTTCTTAGACGTCTATGTAAGAATATTATGATACAATCTCCATTTTGTGTGGTATTTGTGTTTGAGTCACGAACGTTCGTCTTAGTTTCCTGGTTTTCTCTCTTTCTTGTACAAAGAGTTATGAAAGAAAGTTCTGGGGGTGTTGCAAGAAGGGCAAGTAATCCGTCTTTGTTAGGTATAAAAGATGCTACTGAGGTGTGTTGCAGTAGCTCAGCCGGGAAAAAAGCAAAAAGGCCATAAGATTTGCTAGATCTGATTCGGAAATCAAAAGATGTAACCCTCAGTGCCCTTCAGCATAAAATCTTTGTGAAGGTGATGTGTTTACTATTTCATATCACTACACATAAGACATCTAAAAATATCATTTCATGGTGGGCATCTCAACATAGCCTGCCACTACAGCTGTTAGTGAGGATAAGAATTTCATAGGGCCGTTCTTATAAAGCCTGCAAACTAGGCTGCCAATATAGGACATTCCTTACTTGATGGTAGACTTAGGAAAACTTCCTGTGGAGATCGCATCTCCAGTGAGGGTAGAAAACCTTTCCAATGTTATATTACATTGTAGATGTTAAGGCAAAATTAGTAAGTTGTTGTCCCCCAATTTTAAACACTACTTAGACAAATTATTTTTATTTATTTCTGGCAGATTCAAATTCTCCTAAGACTTACTGTGGCAAAATGGTAGCCTGTGTTGTGAAGAATCTTATCTCTTTATTCTTAATTGCTTTATTTTACTAACCTGAATTTAATTGCTCCTGGATTTTTTTTATTTTTATTTTTTATAATTCTGTTAAACTTACTGAACAAAAGCTTTCTACCATACCCAAAGGCAGTTACAGAATCCTGGGAAACACAGAAAGTGCAACACAAAAACAACCATTGTTGTATCTTGATTACTGTAATTTTAAAACCAGCATGCAGGGGGAAAAAATCTATGAGGGCAAGCATTAATTAGCATTTTCTATGCATTAATCCATTAATTAGTATGATCTTTGCTAATCAGTATTTAGCAAAAATGATGAGGGTTGTAATTCAGCTTGGACCACCCCAGTTTGCAACAGAGTAAGAACTAGGCCAGGAGAGTGGGGGGGGGGAGCAGCTGTACTGTTTTGCATGATATATGTATATGAACAGAAAGAAATAACGTATTTCTTGCACCAACTCCTGCGCCTTAAAATTGAAAACTACAATCAAAGTTACCTTATAGTAATAGATCAAGGGTGTTTAGAAAGTATCAGTGTTAGGCCCTTTCTCACCCATATTACAGTCTATAGAGGAGTTCAGGAAGTTCCCTTCTGCACATTAATGCAAAATTGGGGGAGCCACTCTTGTCACATGCTTTGTCTGTGTTTAAATTAGGCCTCTGCTTAGGCCTGCTAAATATACATGCATCTGTAAGCATGTACATTTATTATAAACCATATAGCTATAAACCAAATATCGACATGTCTGTTTGCTATAATTCCAATTTCAGCCTACATTAATGCTTTTGCTGTCCAAAGGAGATGTACTTCTGTTTTCCTCAGCAAGTCATTGGAGTGAAGGGACTTAACAAGCACAGAGTTAACAAGGAAAGGCATCTTGCTTGTCCTAATGTAGCAAAATGTTGTTATACCATGTCCAGGATGAAACAAAATTTATATTTTGGTTAGTGTTGTTGACATTTGTATTGCCTTCTAATTAATGCATTTTATCCTTTTATCCTTTTGTATATTGCTTGTATATTTTTGTTGCTTTATTTGGCCAATGACCCTGAGTAGACTAACCAATCAGTCAAAAGAAGGGAAAATGTGCCACCAAGTTGGGCATGACTTCTGGGAACAGATCCATGTGGTTTCCTTGGCAACAGTGCAGAATCGGCTTGCTTTTGCCTTTGCCCGGGATGTTTTTAAATTTCCCAGTCAAGGCTGTAGCTTCTGATTTTCCCTTATGTTGCCTGATCCAAATACCAGGGAGGCCCAGCCGTGCTAAATTTTCGAAGATCAGATCAGATAGAATTAGTCTAAAAGCTAAACCAGAGAAAATTGGGAAGATTTTTGTTTAAAAATGAATGGGAAAGTAAAATGGGCCATGAAAGAGTCTCCAACCTGTTAGTATGTGTTGGAGGTGGCTTGTAGGAATTGTAAACAATGAAAGGGTACCTCCAGACACCCATAATACTTCACAGTTCCTGCACAGCTGCTTCCCGTCATTCAGGTGGGACGAGCAGAAGCAGCACAGGGAGGGCAGAGCTGGTGTGAGGCCACGTCCCATCGTCCGGACACAAAGATCGATATTCGACAGAACCTGCACATCATGTGAGGGAAAACACAAAGTAAAAAGTTCCTGATTAATCAGTAGCTTTTTATCACAGTTTCCGTTGCTACGCTGCTGCTGGGAATGAACAAATGTCCCATTTCCGGGCAGCTCAGCAGCTGCGAAGTATTAAAGAGGTCTTGAGGCACTGAGAGATTGATATTGATGTGATTGATATCTGTGGAAAACTAGAGTTTTGCCTCTTCTGTAATTGTCGTGAAATAATATTATGGTTATTTATCATGAAATAATGCTGACACTGGGATACTCAAGGGGTTGGGAAGAAAGGTAAAAAGGACTTTGGGTTAAAGCTGTGAGGCATCATAAGATTGTTCCAAGTTTGAAAAAGCAGAATTAAAAAATGAACCTTGGAAAGCGGATAGCTTTATTGAATAGGTAAAAAAGTGTATGGGAGAGCAAATGCCTATTCAGAGCAATTGAGAAGGAAGAAGCAAGTGAGACTATATAGTTATCAAGGTCACCTGGAAAAGGCCCAGCTTGATGTGTTTCTCTGTAGATGTCTTGCTGACTAAGCACTGCTTTGAGTTGTATTTTTGGAGAGTCTGCCAGTGCAGAACAGGTGCTCAATTCTATAGGTTTCTAGACCTTTAGCCAGTTTTGATTGATATAAATATTTTACTGTGGTCTGTGTGATCCAGAAATAAGGATGATTCTCATATTATTCGGATTTTTCCCTGACAAACATGCGATTTTGCTTCTTGTATCCCAGCATGAGCTGCTACAGATATACTTTTGGCTGAATTGTAATCCTGGTTTCTTCTGTGCCATATCTATTTAGTTGTGCATAGCAGTAGGAAACATACAGTGCTTTTACTGTGCAGATAGTACTATAGTCACTTGAATATCCTTTTACGGAATTGCAAATGTCTCTACAAATTGAGTTTTATTCATTCAGATTATGTTTATATACGTTATTCTTCCATACTGACCAGAATGTAAAACAGTTGAAAAACCAGGGTGCCATAAAAAAGTATTTGGCCCCTTCTTCATTTGTTCTGTTTTTTCTTAATTGTTTCAGATCAAACAAAATTTGAGAGAATCTCAGTAAATACAAAATGCAGGTTGGCTACTGAATCAAGGGATGCTACAGGCCAAGCCCTGCAGTTTTCCCCCATTGCTATTTTGACAGTATGAGAAAGCGGTCTATCCGTTACCACCTATCAAATAAATGAAATGCTCTGAAATGAAAATTCAGTCTCATGGGGGTGAAAGTGTCAGAAATAATAATAATAAGAAGTGTTGCCATTCCATTTTAGCCTCATTGTTAAAGAAAAATACCTGTCCACTTTGGTCAAGAAACCAGTGTTTTGAAATCTAATCAACACCTTTGCCTTCATGGATATACCGTATTTTCCGGCGTATAAGACGACCGGGCATATAAGACGACCCCCAACTTTCCAGTTAAAATATAGAGTTTGGGATATACTCGCTGTATAAGAAGACAACACCCGGTGTATAAGACGACCCCCAATTTTTGAGAAGATTTTCCTGGGTTAAAAAGTAGTCTTATACGCCAGAAAATACAGGTACCTTGTTAAGTTTTTGTGGTGTGATACCTGCAATTGTTTAGCTTTTGAAGGCTTACTGAGAAAAGTAAAATTTGTACGCTAAACCACTTTGCCTCAAATATCAAGTTCTTCTGTTTTCAAAAGGATATTCATCTCCAACCCATATTCTATGAACATTCAGCCACATGCATCCCTCGTTGCAAAAAGGCTTTGTGAAGAATCCCACAATGAATGGAAGTCCCATTCATTGTGGGATTCTATATATTTTGAGCTTTGAAGGTTTTTTTTTTATTTAATATTTCTTATATTTTGGTGCTTGGTGTATTTCTTGAATAAAGGGCACATTTATTTGTTTGATTTAATCGTGCTACTGTTTTTCTTTTAATTGTAGTGTTACCTTTTGTGGTGTATGGTTTTTGGTTAGATTTTCTTCTGGTTCCATGTGCATCATTTATATGACACTTTGGCTGTATGTACAAACGTTTTTGAGGAATGAAAGGGAAGGCAGTGCTCAGAGCAGTTAAATGCCGTTCAGAAACGAAGAGTTTACACACCAGGTCTACAATATAAGCAACACATAGGCATTTTCCTGTGTAGTAAGGCCAAACAGCCAATCCCAGTCCTTTACCAGTACCCATAGCCAGCCCCCCGTGGTATGTGTGTTAATTGATGCTTGCACCTGTTAATCGCCAGCCTTTTTTCCCTGGGTGTTTATGGAGCAAGTCCTGAGCACCATACTTTAAATGGTTTATTTGCTGAATCTTACGTAGACCCTTTTGTTTTCATTGAGTTGCTTAGGGATCTGCAAAGGCCATGCCCAGAAGTTGTCTTCCACCCTCCAGCACTTGCACTGGTTTAGAGGTGTTTTGCATTTATTCAGATCCCCATCAAGGAGAGAGACTGGTATTCACAGATGGTTAAAGTAAAGCCCATTTTCTCTTCCTCTGTTCCACTGAGAAGAGAGCACAGAAAGGGAGATGGTGGCTAGGGGAGAGAATAGTTGTTTTTTTCCACAACACCTGGGTGGAAAGCTGCTTTGCTACTAGTTTTTGCCATAATCTTTTTAATATTCTTCCTGTTGATGGATGCTCCAGTTAATAGCGATGTGCATTTGAAATTTGATCAAATTTGATCAAATTCAGAAAATTCAAATTCCATATCTTTCAAATCATTTGTACGAATTATTGAGATATTCGTATGTCTACAGATAGCTACACATTACATACAGATCCGTACTCATCTTATTCGTATTCCTACACATTTATACGGCTACATACGGGACGAAAACAGGATGCATACGGGATAAAAACAGGATGTGTATGGATATGTATGGACACATTCGAATGTTGTTGACATTCTCATCTTCAAATACGAATAGAAAATTTGTACAAATAGATTTGAATATATTTGAATTTTAAACATACGAATGGATTGTGAATGCATTTGAATTTTAAATATTCAGGTCGATTTGAATCTTCTGATATTCTATTGAAATCGAATCGAATCCCCAAAATTGCATTTGTCCACATCTCTACCAGTTAAGTATGGAAAGTCCAGCAGTTTGAACTATATTGACAGCTGACACCTCATTACTGGCAATTGGAGGGGAGGAGGGAAGTGGGGGGGGTGATCCATCTGAGGACAAGGTGAAGGGAGATGATCTGCTGGTATTTACACACACACACAAGTTCAGTTTATGCAAACACCCTCAATCAACTCCTAGGCATCTCCTTTCCCCAACAGATCAGCAAAAAAGCAGCCTAGCGAGCCCCTGCACTGTTCCTACTGTGACAAATGATAGGACTAAAAGCAAATTAGCATGCCCTTCATTGGTATGTAAGTCAGCATGGCCAAGAGCCTCTAGGGCTGATGCTGGGTACCATAGCATCATTATTAGGAAGAAAATATAGTTATTCCCAACTTAGTGTTTTTCATAACAGAGCAGCAGAAACAAACACAGTTTTGTTTTTGTACACATGATGGATCATATGGTTTAGGTGAATTTAGATTATGAAACTAAACTCCCTCCCCCCAAAGTTAGCAAACTTCCTAGCTTTTTACTTTAACACGATGCCTTTGTTGAACACTGAATGTTCTTGGTGGAGAAAAGATAAATACTGGGTACTGACATTTTTAAAATTTCTAAATTCTCTAGATAGCCAAGCAAGACTGCTTTGACTTTTTCATTTCTGCCATCTTGGTATGAATGAAAGAGCACAAACTTCCTTTCAGTGTTAAAATTATTTTTTCAATCCTAATAAAATGTATTTGTTTTTGTTTTCCAGGTGGCCATTTTTTTCACCGTAATTCTCTCTCTCCTCGGAGCCTGGTATATGAGAATGACTTCTCTTCCATTGAGCCTGTCCTGGACATGTATGATGAGAATAAGACCTGAAGAGAATCTTCATTCTTCTTGCTTTGCTCTCTTTCCCTTTTCCGTTTCCGTTTCTCATTCCTATTGTTGTGTACTCCTTCCATGGGTGTCCTTTGTCTGAAGAAGAGCTGCCTTTTCCAGAACATGTGCCTGGCTGCCAGGCTGCAAAGGTGAAGCTCAGCTGAGGCAATATCTGAGGATGACATCTATGAATGGATGAAAAGGTGCACAGAGTCGGCTGTTGGAGATTGCCGAGTGACAACGTTGTCATTAGCAGTGCCAGCGTGATGGTGTCAGTATGCTAGAGGTTTTGCCCTACTCAGTTTTAGTTTTATACAACAATCACCTATTGAGTAGGCACATATTTCTCTTTTTTAAGAATAAACAAATTGCAGTGTTTGCCAGCTTAGTTATCGGATGGAGGAGATGGTAGGTTACTGTCTGAAGTCCTCCAGTTACTTTTCATTATATCCTGAACCTGACTTCAAACATCCTTATTTCAGAGGGATCCGTGAGAAATGTATTAATGTTCCAGCTTGCCATTTGACTGGTTGATGGCAAAAATCAGCCAACATTACAGCAGTGTTACAGTCTGCAACATTTTACAAGATTATGTGGTGGCAGAGTTACCACTTAATAGCTAAGGTTCAATATAAGTGACAGCTACTGCTTAGAAGGAATGCAAAAAAACAAAAAAACCACAGCCATTTTCCCATCCTTCTTACTGAAGGAATCTCAAAGATGCTGCTGAAATTTATAAACCTAGTATTTGATCATTAGAAGATCAAGACTTATCCAAAAGAACCCAGGAATCAAAAAATAAAATAAATGGGCTACTGCTTTGTTTTTAAAAGATGTGTTTTTTTCACTCTGATTTTTAAAAAAGCAAGTTATATTGGTGTTGCCTACTGAAAGAACTGGAAGCTTCTTTCTTGTGGATTTTGGTCTAACAACTATGATAATGAAGCATCAAACACTTTTCTGAAACTGCTCCTTTCCAGAGGACATCAATGCAGTGAGGAAGAGAGAAGGATGGTGCTCTGACATCCGGAAGCAAATTCATTTTCAGTAGAAGGGCAAAAGCTATATAAAATGACTTTCTAAGTGATGCAAAAAGGGACAGTTTGAAAAACAAAGACTCATTTTTTACAGTACTCAACATAAGAGTGATGCTTGAGCAAAAAAACACAAAAAACAAAACCCTCACAATGAATTAACTTCAAGAATATGCATCTGAAGTAGTTTTTTCCAACTGTGGATGCTGCATTAAGCAAAACGACGAGTTTTTTCCCCATTGCAAAGTTATAGAGATATAAATGGTATGCTTGTAGTATGAACACAGGCTTAATGCTCTATGAATCTTGATTGTTGAGAAAACTGAAAACCAAAAGAAAAGGTAAGAAGTGCTATGTGGGTGTCTTGTTAGCCAGCTTAAACTGTAAGCAGGCAGATGAAAAAACTTCTTGTTTTTTTCTACAGAAACTGGTCTCTTGCAAGGTCTCTCCCATCTTGGAATGTAGTGATGCTGTAACTTTTATGCAAAGACTTGAAATCTAAGTCACTGAAGCTTAGTGTTTCCTTAGGAGGAATGCTCATAGTTTGTGTTGCTGAAATGGCCATAATGTATGTATGATCATTCTTGACTGAGTGATAAAGAGCTTCAAGACTTAGGCCTGGCAGCCACTAGTTATATATACTGAGTAAATTTTACGCACTAAGCACAGTAAATCCTAAACAAAAAACTTAAAGCACAATGGTGAAGTATTGTGAATGAAACTTGGAAGTTATGGTAGAAAAGTTCAGTCATAATGATTACAGTTATAAGACTGCAGTGATTTTACTTAAGTTTACTTAAATACATAGAAAATTTAAAAATGCCACTATCAAAGAACATCATATGAACAAAGTGCTGCATTATACAAAATATTCCCTTGGTAAAAGTATTGACACTGGTAGAATCTTGGGAAGGAACGCTTGAAATGGGTTCCATGTCATCCCCCCTTTTATTAACTATAAATCTATAGTGGCTTCCTCAGTAATAAATCACTCTGGATATACCTGAATTTTAAATATTAACAAGCAAAGTTTAATTTTTAAAACTGACTATATGACAGCTCTGGATCTTCAAATTCTTGTAGCCAGAGCATTACTATACTATTTAACTTTGACAGCTTGCTTGGAGGGGTGGGATACTGAAATGTCACTGATGAGCTGAGTGTAAAGCCTGAAAAACTATTCATTGTAAAACATTGAAAGACTTTTAGAGGCAAAATTCAGTACCCACTTGGCCTTGCAAAAGAAAGCCACCTTCCTCCCAAACAAAAAAACTTAAGGTGTCACATCCCATTGTAATCGAGATTCAGCGGAACCTAAGTGTAACAGTTTGGAGTAGAGTTTGAGGTTGTTTTCATGAGGGAACATTTTAACAGTTGAATTGTAAATTCATAGAAATGTTTGCTTCACCAGACGTACACTATTATTCCTATCAAATCTGTACAGATTCCCATATCTAGTTTTCTTGTTCTATCTCATGCTCATTTCTTGTAAGACGTAACTGAAATTTGTCCTCCCAATCAAATCGAGGTCTGCATTTGAACATAGGCAACTGCTGATGCAGAGGTAGACCCTTGCTATTACCTTGTAGTCTCTTCTGATTTGACGGTGATCCTTCAGGGTCTCTAGCAGAGTAATCTTTCCCACACTTTAAACTTCTGTGGATAGTGTTATGAGGGGAACACCTTTTTTTTTCTGCAAGAAAACAATGGCTTCTTCATAGTTTCTAGTAGGTGAATCAAACCACTCAGAATAAAGTAGGCTACTTGGTTTTTCCACCACAAACATTTCTAGTTGGTATTTGGGGCTTTGATGATAGGGTCGTTAGTATCTGACACTGTTAAATAAACGGAACACTGAAAAGCCGTTTTTAATAATCTATGGATTCCATTGATTTTTCTGAGTCTGCCTTTGAGTGTTGAGCAGTACTTCAGCGTGTCTTGACTTACAAGGAGAATTACTATAGGAACGTCAGTAGCAGCCACTGGAGTGCATCCGCTGTTCTGGCAACTTAGCAATGGTTGGTATTCAAAAAACACTTTCAGTTTAACTAAGTTTTTCAAATGGTGTCTTTGATTCAGCTTTAAATTTAAGCACTTCATCCAAAAAACCAAAGTGAGAAACCAGCTTTCAGAATTCAAAAGAAAACCATGCTTAGAAAAAGTTGAATGACTCCCCCCAACCCTGAGAATTGCCTAAATCAAATGCTGTTAAGAGATGTTTTGCTCTTTTATAAATCTTCCAAAACATATTTTATTTTTTGGGGATAAACTGTGAGAGACTAGTATCTAAGTGTTACATACTGTCTTTCCAGAACAAATAGTGGCTTATGTTGAAGGGCTGATAACTTTGTGTCTTGACAATAGTGTTCATTCATTTCTTAAAAAAAAAAGACTTTAGAATATTAATGAACATTGCTGGAATGTGTGTGTACATATTAGCCCCAAACAAATAGAATAGTCACATGTTTGTGTGAAGAGAGGACAGAAAACATGGTGTTCTTGTGAATCATTCCACCAATTTATTATTTGATTGTCTCTAAATAGGTCAGTGTAGATAATAAAAATGAAAGGTGCTTAACCCACATGTAAAAACGTGCAGTTTGGAGTACACTGTGCAAAAACGCACATCACAGTGAAGCCATTGTGGCATGCATGATTTTCTTCCATGGTTATTATCCCATAAACAATAAAAAGTGATCCACATACTGCTCTTCTGGAGGGAAGGGCCTTTTTTATCTATGAGCAGACTCTTCATGTGCAGTACTGTGCATTTTTGCTATGGACTACAAGACCACTGCCCACTGCAGAGATCAGGTCCATCTCAGGAGTTTCCACCTTCCTGAATATAAATATAGGAGCTAAGGGGAACATCCCTTTTCTAAATTAAAATGTCAGGCAGTTTGTTTGAAAGATAATTGCATAGATCACAGATGCTGCTCTGTTTTACAATATTTAAGAAAACGTTTTGCTTAAGAATGATACTGCGTTTATGATTACATTTCCTGAGGTTTGCGTTGCTCACTGGCAGAAGTGCACATAGATTCTATCATTATTAATAATGTCAACAATTATCTTTTCTCTTTATTGTGACTTTTCATTGGCCAAATTTGGAATCGTAAGCAGATGACTAGTTGAAGCATTTTTAGGTTGCAGAACACTTCTGATGATGGAGAAACAGGCATGCGCTCTTCTTCACAACCTAGTAAATAGACTGGAAGCATGCGAAAGTCCAGATGTGTCCAGCAGTTTTGCATGCTCGTCCCGTGCATGGGAGGAGTTTTCTTATCATACATGCATGGAGGACAGAATCGGCACAGTATGATAAGATTGTCGTGCTGATAAGTAATGGAGGCCTGCCGGTCAGCATGGCAGAGCAGGGGCAGGTCTTTGATCAGAAGCCTTCTGTTGCTGTCCCAAAACTGTATTATGATCGAAATGCACTTTGGCCTCCCTTGTGAGCCAGGCATCTCCTTCATTGTCCTGCAGTTCCTGCCTGTGCCTGGGCTTCCCATCTGTCTACTGACTGTTTTTGAAGGTAACCTTGCATTAGGAAACAGGGTTTGCATGTTTGCACTTGGCCGTATTCTGTAATATATCTCAGGGATAGAAGTCTATTATCCGCAGGCTATTGAAGACTTTGGCAGGCTTTAGCTTGGGGCCTGCTGTAGCCTACACTAGCATGTGGACAATAGGCCTCTATTCCTGGAAATATTCCAGAATAAAGCCAAGTGCGAATAAGCCCTCTTGACTCCTGAAGAAGCCATTAAGGCTGCCTGTACCATAAAAGAGAAAGCAATAAAAATAAGTATTTGGGTAATATGAAAAAGTGACTACGCATTTTGCACTGTTGGAATTCTTGTGCGTTTTTCTTAAAGTCCATCAAGAATTCAGTAGTTCAGATAAGAGTATGAAGCTGTGTGCTTTATACAAAAGTAGTTAGTGCAGACTTAGAATATCACTGGTAAGGAGCTCATCCTTGTCGTCATCCATACAGAGACTATTGGCTGAAAAGGGGGTGTTTTTTTAAATTTATATTTGATTTGTACCACTCCTGTTACCACAGTTCCCCTAAATAATCCTTAACAAATGCTTCCTACTGAGATAATATGAATTGGGCAGTGGTCCATAGTTTGCCTCACCAAATTGTTGCCATTGTGTTAAAAAGAGCTATGTCAGTCTCACCTGAACTGATCAGTAAAATGTTCAAGGAGAAGAAGAAATGTGAAAGCAAATATCTACCTATTTTTAATTATGTGTTGGCCCCTTGGCTTTAGCCAACTACACTTCCCCCTTCCACGAGATTTGGTCAGATTTAGCCCTTTGATGACAAAATAATGTGACTTTCTCCTTCCTGTTGCCAGATTGTCACTATGAAAAAACAAATGGTTTAAGGTTGAAACAGCACAGACCCAGCAATGGATTGGGGGGGGGGGGCTGCAGAAGCCCATATGCTGCACAGCTAGTTATGATTGCTGCTCACCTCTTTTGATGAGATCACTCATTCCTCCAAGCCCAAAGGCTTATACTATGATGTGGTAGATCTGATAGGGACCGTAGTCCATTAGCATGGCCTCAGCAGGTAGCACCTCTTCTAAAGAAGTCTATTTACTTCTGTGCCACTGTTGAAAAAGCCCAATGGGGTAAACTGTCTTGAGAACATAAGAGTCTCCCTGCTGGATCAGGCCACAGCCCATCCTGTCCAGCATCCTGTCTCTCACAGTGGTCTTAATAGTTTCCTGTGTTGTTTGTTGATTATAGAACTCTTACTTGATACTTTGTTCATGTTTCATTTAAGATATTAATTCATATCTTGACCTGCACCCAAATGCTAGATAATTCTTCTTACATGGTATTTATTTTTGGTGCAATTTCTATTGAAAAGCATAATATGTTTTTAAAATCTCACATACAAAGACTTTACCATCCCAGGAAGGATGTCTCCAGACAGAAGAAGGCAATTGTGGGATCTCCTTTAGATCCTTCAGTTGCCTCTCGCTGTCTCTGCCAGGTGGCCAGAAGGAATCCTGGGGTACTACCTACATCTGCCAGTTCCTTGCATTACTATTCCTGTTCCAAATAGTTGGATGTTAGCAAAGCATTTGCCTATGTCCCTTTGTTTCCCAACACACACTCTTAGCTAGCATCCCAACTATTTGGAACAGGAACAGGAACGAGAGGAGTTGGCAGACAGAGGTAATCAATTAGTGTTATGGGGAACCCAGCATCACTACCAGATTTCCCATAGTACAGATACCTTGAATTTTTGATCTGCTAATTCAAGACACAAGAACGTAAGAGGAGCCCTGCTGGATCAGGCCACAGCCCATCTAGTCCAGCATCCTGTCCTCACACAGTGGTCCACCAATTGCTTATGGGCATCTTAAGCAGAGACAAGGGCGAAACCTTCATCTGCTCTCAAATCCCTACAAATGGCCTTAGAGGCATCCTGCCTGTCTCCTTAGCCTGGAGGCAGTATCTGTGCAGTAGCCATTGATACACCTTGCATTCATGAATTTGTCTAACCCTTTTTTAAAGCTATGTAAGCTGGTTGCTGTTACCTCTTCCGGCAGCAAATTTCATAGACTGATGACCCTGTGGGTGAAGAAATAGTTCCCTTCTCTGAACTGATTCTTCTACCCATCAGCTTCATAGTGTGTCCCCTGGTTCTAGTTTCTCTATCCACCTTTTCTATACCATGCATATATATGTGGCATTCCCAATATAGTCTGGGGAGAACTGCCGGTTTTAGCCTATATCTGGAGGCACTTTAAAACTTCATCCACATGTTGGGAACCAAAGAGGTTTGGCAAAATTATTGCATTCCATCAGTTTTTGCTTACAGTGACATCTAGTGGAGAAGAACAGGGTAAGTGACCTCCCAAGAGCTGATTCATCTGTTTCAGCAAAGAATGGTTCCACTGGCTGCTTAGTTCTAGTAAATTTGGCATTATGAAAGGTGAAAGACAGATTTACAGTGTGGCTGATGGAATATTTTCACACAACCAGTACTAGATTTTCCCTAAATATAGGTATTCTTATTGAATTTTTTTATTTCTTATTCTGTGTTAATTCTTCCCCCCAAATGACTTTTTAAAATCAATTCAGCATATTGACCATGATGGATAAGAACTTGTACCTTTCCATTTAGAACACAGCAGTTCTTTGAGTGCTGATGTTATTGCTCCTGCTGCTTCTACTACTACTTTTATTCCTTTCTAAATCTGTTTCGCAGGGTTTTTTTTAACTAACCCGAAAGGTTGTCTTCTCCCCCTTCCAAAGATTTATTAAAAATGTTTCATACATTCCTAGATTCTCTTCATTAATTGCAGTTGATATGTATAGTGACAGTTTTGTATTCTTGCGTTGAAGTTGAACACCTGGGCACTGGAGGTTTATGTTGTTAATACAAAGAATAAAAGGGAACAAAAGGCCAAGGTGGAAAGTTGGTTTGCTTGTGTGGGCACATTTTTGTGCCAGCCAGGAACCAAAAGACAGGTGTTTAAAGGTGAAGGCATATGCAAGTACCTGTCACTTGGAATTACACAGAATATATAATTCCAAGGGATTCAGCTTTATTCGGAAGTCTTTCCCTACATTTTTGCACTGTGTTCTTTATGGCAGGTAGAAAACCACATGGCCTGTTTTTGCAGGGCTGTTTGCAAAGCATCCTGCAGATTTGTTTATGGGAGAAAGCTATAGCTTGTGAGCTTCCTTCTCTCATGTACCTATTCCTCTCATGTTTCCTGATATTTCAGCTTAGACCGCAGAGGTAATATATAATTTATGAATGATCTAGTAGTATGAAAACCCAAATTTTACTGTATTTTGAAATGGATGCATTAGCAAAATATTTTTTGGCCTTTTGCTATTAAAATGCACATACATTTGCTGTAGGAGGCCACATCCTGCTTTTCCTATGAGTTCAGCAAAATAAAAGAACACAACCTGATGTGAATTCATTCTCGCTTACACATACACATACCACCACAACAACAAACAAACAAACAAACAAACCCAGATTGGAAACTTAAGAGTTTTTGAGCAAGTGTTATCTATTTCCATTGGTATTATAATTGAGTAAGCCATGTTCAATGCTTCAGTTTCCTCTTATATAGTATAGTAATCACACCCATCTCACAGGCATTGTGTGAAACTTCAGTAATTACCATTTAGGAGAAATGGCAAGCTTCTTGCATGGGTGGTGCTATGTAAATGTGTATATGTTTGTCCACATGCTTTGAAGATCAGAGCTTGTTTGCTTACCTGTCTCCATCTTTGTTCTTTTCCTTATATGAGTCCAACCCTCTGGGACGCAGAACCACATAGGCTAAAACTTTGTGATCTGTTTTTGTATCTTTCCTCTGATGATCTGCTTTTCCCTTTACTTGTTGGGTGCTCATTCTCTTATGCTTGATTGTTCTTGCTTGTAGCTCTTTAAATGTTAATCCTGTAGGTGTATCCAAACAATAGAATACTGTGGAAGGGCATTTTAAGGGGATAATTTGCTGACTCCCTAAATTTGATGTACTTCTAGTGACTCCAGCATGTCTGCAACGTGTGAAAAAGGTCAGTAAATTATCCTGTTAGAATTACCAATCTTGTCAGTTATTGAAGTTTAGCAGTGGCTGGAAATTGAAAATATCATCTGCCAAGTAGTGAGGCAAAATGAAAAACAGTATGTGCCTATTTCCTTGGGGCACATTACTCAAATTACAGAGAGAGACATTTGTCTCATGGTGACAAGATCTTTCTGAATTGGGGAAAATGGTACACAGAGTACACACTCTTGCCCACTACCCTCTCCCAATTTTGGTTTTGATTTCTGGCATTTCTGTATTTGTGACTCACTCTTTACCTGAAATACCTAGGACAGGTGATATTATGAGTTGAAATTACAATAGAATACTACACAAAGCAATAGCCAGAAACAGGTAGCTCACAAATAGTTTTCATAGTTGATGAACAATGACTACATCTTGGTTTTGTGTCATTTGTGCAAAATACACAAGGCTTGTATGGAAATCCTCAATGCACTTCTGCATCTAGGACTGGAGCATTCATGTACATATAGCTTTTCATACTTCCAGTTCAGCTGTATGAAGAAGGATAATTGCATGATGTCACTTCGAGCCTCCATGCTGAGTAAAATACAGGGGGGCACAAATGGGACCTTTATGAAATCTTCAAACAAGGGAGGCGGGAAGTGTCTTGTCAGCTCTGTGTAATTTGAGCATTGCTTATTACAACCCCAACAAGAGGATATAAAAACCTCGAAATCAGCCAGCTATCACATTTGTTAACAAACTAACAAGGATGATCTACACAGTAACAAAATGCACATATAAAATAGCTACCACTTACCCAGGTCCGTGGCTTGGTGGAAACAAACACCATCCTTCCAGCACTCTGGAAAGCTTTGCTTGACCCAATATACAAGTTTGGAAGTGTTGCCTTTGGTCTTAAGAACTAGAGAAGAGAGATCCTTTCTATGTGCTAGTTAGATTATGCTGTCTCAGATGTGATAGTGATGGTTAGCAAGTATGTTATGACATTTGTTTCAAGATGGGGGTGGGGGACCCAAAAACCTCTCACGTTCATTTTCTATCCAAACACTGGTTTTCCACATTTCTCTGCTCTTCTCTTGAACGGCTGCATATCAAACCAGCATTGAGCCTGTGCAGCCCTCCTTAGCATACAGATCTAGCCCTGGGGGGATGCTACAGCTAAAACCAGAGGAGCCTTGCAAGGAGAAAAGAAGCTATTCTCTCTAGATAACTGTGGAAGATGTATGTGGTTTGACCAGCACAACAAGAACGAAATACTTGTCATGCTATCCTATCCTGATTACATCTGAGCATTGCTCAATGCTACCATTACAGTATGCCTTATATGTTGGGAGAAAATAATTTCTGGAAGTGCACAAAATTAGTGGTATCTCAATTATTTGGTCATCATTGCAGCAAATGAAAATGATACTGGTGAGATACCCCTTTTTGTGCCACTAAAGAGCTATGCATGCAATCCTTAAGTTTATGGTTATCCATAGGAATTAATTGGATGGGCATCTAATGACAAATGCAAGCTGTTTGGGTTAGGATGTTGTTGGTTAGGCTTACTGAACCTTTTTTTTTTAAGTCGTACAAATACAACAAGCAGTCTTGGATCGATCTTCACTGCTTAGCCCAGAAAGAAAATGAAGTGGATATCTATGTACTTAAGAGACGTGTGTGTGCTCAGGATACCCAAGTATAGGCCCAAGACTAACTATGCACAAAATGCAATGAGAGTAAAATTTAGGACATGTTTTGAGGAGGTATTTGTGAAATATAGCATCAAGGCCTGTGTAGATGGCAATGTTGTGAGTGATACTGGTGAGAACAATAAAGAGCTGAAAACACAGAAACAAGCTACCAGAGGTCTGGCAAAGTGAAAAGAACTATTTGCCTTGTTCTTAACCTGGCCATGTGCAGGCTGTAGTATGCCACCCTCTTGACAATCGAAACTTTGAAACCTGTGTGATAAGCTGTAGCTTGGCAGCCACAACAATTCTTTGTCTACATATTTTGATGTACGTATACTACTATACTGTAGCAATGTGGTATATGCTGGTATGCTAATAGTGTATACCTTTAAGTTAGGGTTTGCTAATGTAATACATTTCAATAAAAAGATATGTAAAAGTCTAACCAATGCCTGCTCAGTATTGTTCAGTGGATTCTGCACTTGCTTCACTGCTGGCAAATCCAGTATTCTGTTAGCAAGTCATCTGAGAAATGTGTGGTCTGGTTGTTAAGCAAAACTAATGTAGACTTTGTATGCAAAAACATGTACAAACTTGTCCTTACTATATTTCATATTTTAGTTTACTTAGATTCTGGTCACCATGCCTCAAAAAGGATATTGTGGAACTGGAAAGGGTGCAGAAAAAGGCAACCAGAATGGTTAAGGGGCTGGAACACCTCCCTTACGAAATCAGACTGCAACATCGAGGCCTCTTCAGTCTGGAAACACATTGTTTAAGAGGGGACCTAATTGAAGTATATGAAATAATGTGCGGTATAGAAAAGGTGGACAGAGAAAATTTATTTTTTCCATCACACAACACTAGAACCAGGGGGCATTCTATGAAGCTGATGGGTAGGAGAGTCGGATCAGATAAGGGCAAGTATTTCTTCACCCAGAGGGTCATCGGTTTATGGAATTTGCTGTCAGAAGAGGTGGTAACAGCTACCAGCCTCGACGGCTTCAGGGAAGGGTTAGACAAATTTGTGGATGACAGATGTATCAGTGACTACTAGAATAGATGCCTAAGTACATCTTTCAGGCAGGAGGGACAAGCAGGATGCTTTTAAGGCCGTTTGCTGGGATTTGAGAGCAGGAGAAGGTTTGCCTCTGTCTCTATTGGAGATGATGCCCATGGGCAATTGGTGGGCCACTGTATGTGATAGGATGCTGGACTAGATGGGCTATGGCTTGATCCAGCAGGGCTCCTCTTATGTTCTTATGCAATATGATCATATGGATGTTCAGAAGAAACTAAAAATAGCCCCCATGATTGTCTCATCATACTTTTTTCATAAGGTGTACATAAAACATAAAAGACATAAAAGCCTGCTGAATCAGGCCACAGCCCACCCAGTCCAGCATCCTGTCGCACAGAGCAACCCATCAGTTGCTTCTGGGCATTCTCAAGCTAAAAATAAAGGCACAATTGTCACATGTTCTTGACGGCCTGCAAATGGCCTTTAAAAGTATCCTGCTTGTCTCCCCAATCTGGAGGCAGTACTTAGGCATGTGATGGGTAAGTTGACCACATGGTGACCTTACCTGCCAGGTGCAAAGTTATGAACATCACACAGCATCCAGATAGTCTCGTAGATAGTGCTGAGGAGGAGCCAGTGATTATGGTATATGTCAGTATCAATGACATTGGGAAGGTTAAGTGGAGGATCCCGGAAATGAAGCGTAGGTTGTTAGAAAAGGCAGCCCAGTGCACAGCAGCAGTGAAAAAAGCAAATCCAATGCTAGGTGTAATTAGTAAGGGAACAGAAAATAGGTCGGCAAGCATCATTATGCAGCTTTAAAAATATATGGTGAAGTCACATTTGGAATATTATGTACAATTCTGATCACCACACTCAGCAAAGATACTGTGGAACTGGAAAAGTTGCAGAAAAGGGCAACCAGAAGGATGAAGAGGTTGGAACGCCTCCTTTATAAAATCAAGCCACAACAGCTTTTAAAATGTGGCCTGATAAAATGTATAAAATCATCCATAGCACGGAAAAGGTGTATAGAGAAAAACTGTACACAATATTTTAAAAAAGATCTTTACAAAGCAAATAAGGACACATGATGAAAAGGGTGTCTGTCGGTCACCCAGTGAGTGATTTGGCAGAGTTGCTTTTCTGCCATTCCATTTCTATCCCCAGACATAGAAAGACCACTGTAACAAAAGGCCAGCAAAATTCTGAGATTGCTTCTTGGTAAGAATTAATTGTCTTCAAAAGTGGGCATTCTCCTCATAGGAAAGGGTTCATTTTCTATTTATTATCTTGAAATGAGGAGGAATGGTTCTGACTGTAACTTCAACCAATCCTAGCCCAGTAACTGAACTTATGGGTGTGGGCCCAAAGGCCAGGAGACCCCAGGGCAGTGGTTCTCAACCTTCCTAATGCCGCAACCCTTTAATACAGTTCCTCATGTGGTGGTGACCCCCATCCTAAACCTAACCCCCAACCATAAAATTATTTATGTTGCTGCTTCATAATGACTCCTGTGAAAGAGTAGATTGACCCCCAAAGGGGTCCCGACCCACAGGTTGA
>MTQE01000401.1:10554905-10669816 GCA_014337955.1 Aspidoscelis marmoratus | reverse complement strand
TAGCTATCACAGTATTCACTCATCAAGACTATTCCCTTTGCATTTTTTTTTGGATGGAAAAGTTTAATTAAAGTTGGTTTTGTGAAACTTATAAGGTTGCTGGAAACGAGGAAAAAACAAGGATTAATTGGCGAGACTATTAAGAGACAAAACAGTGAATAAGATTATGAAGGCTTGGAGATACTTTATTGAACCTCTTCAGGGACTGGGAAATATGATGGAAGGTTGAAGCCTTGAAAGAAAGAATAACAGGTTTAAAGACGGAGTAGATGGAAAAAAGATTACTAGAAGATGAATCTGAAGAATGGAGGAAGTCACATGGAAAACATCAGAGTGTTGTATTAGAATCAATTACATTTATGTATTGATCTGTGATATAAATGCTCATAGAAAATAAATAAAAAAATGGATAATAAAAAAAAGACTATTCCCTTTGCAGTGAGATTCTCTCCATTCCTACCTATTCCTTAGGTACCGTATCTTATAATTCTTCAGCTATTAAAATGCTCTATTTAATGTACAGTGAGCATTTCTGTCAGTAATGCGGATTCTGTTTCAGTACACCGGTACAAGAAGCTTAAGAATTACATATTAAGACATGCTGAATTACAAATTGTTCCTACTAGGCATGTGCATGAATGTTTTTTGAGTTTTTGATTCATATTGAATCGAATGCAAGAAAATGTATATTCGTTCGAATAGATCCCCTTCGAATGTAGTGGGATTCGAATTTGATATGAATGTTCAATCCCATATGAATCCCATACAAATGGCATGCAAAGACATACATGAACCCCAAACGAAGCTTCATACAAATATATCAAAGCATTCAATTCAAATTTAATTGTCAATCTTCAAATAAGCCAACATTTGATTCAAATTTAAATGTCTGAATTGGGTCGAATTTTGAATGTTATGAATATTTGTGCACTTCCCTAGTTCCTACTCTGTAATCCTGGTGCAGCTGTTTCATATAGGTGGCTAGTTTATCAGATTTGTAGCAAAAGGAAATGTACGCTAGAGTATTCTGTGTTGCATTTACAAGTGTCTTAATACAAGCTTACTTCTCTGGCATCATTTTTTCTTAAGATTGTTTTTATAGTCTGCATGTTTGAAGCATTTGCAAAGTTTATTTTTAAAAGGACTTTATTTTGTTCAGGCTCACCAGCCTAACAATAACTAGATGAAGTTCATTGTTTTAAAAAGGAACTCGTTCAATTCATGTTCCTCCAGAACAAATTAAAAAGCTCTTTCCAGGCATGTATGTCCTCCTATCTGTGTCTGGATCTTCCATGAAAACTCTCATATCAACCTTCGTAGCTACAGCAGTATGTAATTGTCAATGTTTTCGTAATAAATAATTATTTATGTATTTAAAGCACATTGCATATGGGTCATGTGTGATTTTATGTCTCTTACGCAGATCTTATTTCACCCAATTTTTTGTGTTTTTGTTGTCTTAGGGCTGCTTGTGGGAACTTTGGATGTGGTTTTGGATTCCAGTGCTAGAGTTGCTCCATATAGGATTTTGCACCAAACACAGGATTCTCAGATCTATTGGGCAGTGGCATGTGGTAAGTTTTTAATGATTTATATCTGTGAAAATGTTTGAGTTCTTTTAAAGAAGAAATATCAGTGATACCAGAGGCCTTTTCGCACTACAGCTAAAATGCTGTAGAGCACTTTGGTTCGAACGCATGGAAGACAGTTTGCCATCCGCATTGGCAAGTAAAGGATGTGTTGTAAACATGTCCTTTACCTGCCTACGTGCGGATGGCAAGCTGTCTTCCACGCGTTCGGGCCAAAGGGCACAATTTTGTGCTCTGAAAACTGAATGCCTGTAGACACAATGGGATAGGCTAGGGTGGCTCGGAACAGAGCCGCCGGCCCAGAGGAGCGAATGCTCCATCCCAACTTGTTCTACATGCGTTCAAAAATCCCTAGTGTGAAAAGGCCTCAGGTTTCTCTTTCCCCCATGTTCTCCTTTAAAGGTCTTGCTGAATTATTTACTTACTTATTTTAGTATTCACATTTGACTCTCACCCTGTACCTTTAGATTATTTTTTAAAGTAATTCTTCAGGAGCAGTGTCAAAAATTCTAATTTGGGCAGGAAGGAATAATCTGAGAATATAACTGAACCATACAGGTATTATGGGGAGACTTGTCACCCAGATTATAGCTGTTGTACTCAAAATATCAATCCAGAATTGTTTTGTTAAATGACAACTGGAAAAAACCAATCTTGTGTGAAATTCAGTGAATTCTGTTGGGTATGGTAGAAACATTTTCTCTCTTTGTATTTGCCTTTTATAGTATCAAGATGACTAGAAACCTTACGTTTGAATTGTATAGAATTATGTTGTGCTGAGGTTGTGATATGTGGGAATATATGTACCTGTGCCTCCTGCATCAGAGTCTATGTTCTGTTTGTTACACTAGAGTGCCTAACCTATGGCAGCCGCTATATTTTTGGGTTACTAATTACAAGCAAGCATAAAGTTGGAGTTCTGAACCATAGAGGGTTGTAGATTGGCCACATGTGCAGTGTACTGAGGGCCTTTCTGCAGTTCCCTTAGCAGATTTAGAACAGGTGATCTAGATCATGCTATCTATCTCATGACTGAGATGGATTGTCATTAGAGAGGAACAACACATGGTGCTGGTGGGTTCCTGACTCTTCTCCATGTCAGCCTCAAAGCTTCTGTGAGCTTTGGAGCCATCCTCCGTTGAAATAGATCCCCCTATAAACCATTCACTTTCTGCAAACCTGGATCTGGATTTACTTCCACTAGTTCACCAATGCATCATTAAACCTTGATATCAAAGTCTTCCAGCAATCCAGATCATGAGGCTCTTGATCTGGATCAAGTTCTGTCCTGCACAGACAGAATGTACTAGCGATGGGCAAGGCCTCCCATATTCTGCACCAAGGAAGAAATGAAGACGGAATGCCTTTAATACCAGCAAATGCAGCAAGAGCCTGTCTGCGTAGGATGTGCTTTATGCCTTAGCTGCACAGCAACACAGTGATATAGACCCAGATTGCAGATAACTATCAGATTCTTAGAATGAGTTTCTAGAGGAGTATGAGCACTGCTTTGACATTGCATTCATTGTACCATAAAATAGCTCACAAAAAGGATGAGCTCTCCCTCTATGCCCTCATGCATGCACCAGTACCAGTTTTGGAAGGACTGACGTTTGACAAAGGATTTTAAACAACAAGATGTGCAAGCATACATGAGTATGAAACATAACAAAAAACAGGAAATTGCATTTTAAACATTCTTGCTTTGAGAAACACCTTTTTCTGAGTTACAACAGTTAAAGGAGAAGGGCAGAAACAGAGCACTGCTGGTTTACTGCAATCATAGTTGTGGAGAGCAGAAAGGAAATGTTCTGGGCAAGGATGTTGGTAAGTGGAGTAAGAATGTGGCCATAGTAGAATATTATCTTTAACAAGGGTGACAGAATACTAGTTTACTTTTGGGGACCATTGCGGTGCTCTGTGAGTTAAAGCAACTATAACAATTTGTAGTATTTGCAAAAGTGGCTTTAGAGAAAAACAAGTCTGAGATCCTCTTTGAACTTACCTCCTAGTGGGCAGTGAAGGTGCGCCCGCACACCACTGCTGCCACTCTCCTGAAACTCTCCAGCCCCTCCCCAGAGTTAACTAGCTGTGGACTGCTAAAATGAAATTCATAGCTTGATCAGGAGAGGCTAGGTGGCTCCTGGACATGAGCATCTGTGCCCTCTTCTGGGAGCGATGCTGTGGGTGGGCGTGGCACTGCAATTGCACACCCAATTGCCAAGACAACAACCAGCTGTGTGACAGATGTTGCCACATCTGTTGCCATGACGATCTGGCTTGGCTTGGTCTTCTGAACTTCAAATCCTGGTATCCCAGTACAGGATTTTTACCAGCCCTTGAAGTGCAGATGTTTCCCACTGCACCTCAGTCTTACCAATCTAGTATGGTATTGTAATAAAACTACTACGGTAGGCTGTTAAGTATGAACAGGCCTTGAGAAGAAGCTATGTAGCAATAGTGACTTCCTCAAATAAGTTTGGTAATGCCTGGGATTAAGTGTTACTTGGAATAGCTTTCACTATTTTCTGGTTCTTAGGTTCAACGCGAAAGGAAATCACAAAACACTGGGAATGGCTTGAGAATAACTTGCTTCAAACGCTTGCTATCTTTGACAATGAGGAAGACATCACCACCTTTGTCAAGGGCAAGATACATGTAAGAGGCATCTAATATTTCTCAGACTTTTCAGTTATTTAGCAACAACATGGTGAGATTCCCTAATAACTGCAGCTTTCATAGCATATGAGGAAGGGAAGAAGATACTAAGAGCCTGCAGTGTAAAATCCACATATTACCTGGGACCATCAAGCAGATCTGCTTAATTTAACAACGTCTGCATTTGGACTTAATTTCATGTTGACAGATTTCACAGAGCGTTCATCAGACCCCATTCTTTTATTGATTTCTTGCTGTGTATTTTATCAGATTGTTCCTCACTTCTGCATTGCTCCCTCTGTTGCTCTCCATGGCTCTCTTTGTGGAAGGAGAAGCTCTTGACATTAGAAGTTGGCCCTTTGTAGACCAGGGGTCTTACTGCAGCCTTTTGGATGCTCTGGATTACACTCCCAGCATTCCACTCAGCGCAGAATGCTGGAAACATCTGGAGGGGTGTAACTCAAGACCTCAACCTTAGAGGTCTTTCATCCAGGCCAGGTCTCCACTTTCTAAATGAGCCTTCTGCTGCAGTGCTTCCATTTGCAGTGGCAGTAGTTTCTCGTGATGAACATCCTCCCCCACTTTTTACTTTTTCCCTACAGGGCATTATTGCTGAAGATAATAAAAATCAGCAGCCTCAGGGAGAAGAAGACCCCGGTAAATTTAAGGAAGCAGAACTGAAGATGCGAAAACAGTTTGGAATGCCTGAAGTAGAGAAACTAGTCAATTACTACTCCTGCAGCTACTGGAAAGGACGTGTCCCTAGACAAGGATGGCTGTATCTCACAGTCAATCACCTTTGTTTCTATTCTTTCCTTTTGGGCAAGGAAGGTAAGCTCTCAGGCTGCTGAGCGTTTTCTGTGTGATGTCTCACGCTTCTACGTTCTGAGCGTTTTCTGTTTGATGTCTACGCTTCTTTGTTTAAATTGGGTCTTAAATTTGGCTCAGTGACTTGCCAGAAAAATGAGCTAATCCTTTTTCTTTAAAGATGTGGGAGCAGCCCATGCAATTCTGTAGCCTATTCTCAATTGTGCAGTTATTATTACCAGCTTCATTATATCCTGCCCTAAGAGAGCATTTCCTTTCCGTTCAGTAATTTTCCTCAGTCAGGCTGTAATTAGTAAGAGAAAAAATAAATAAAGCTTTCATTTGTTAAAAATATTTATCAGAAATGTGCTAATTAATGGTTTCTGTGCCTGCTTCCCTAGTGACCTTAATAGTCCAATGGGTAGATGTGACTCAGCTGGAGAAGAACGCCACTCTTTTGTTTCCTGAATGCATCAAAGTGAGTACCAGGGACAGTGAGCTCTACTTTTCCATGTTCATCAACATCAACGAGACCTTCAAGTTAATGGAACAGCTGGCTAACATTGCCATGAGACAACTATTTGATAATAAAGGGTTCGTGGAGGACATGTTGCTTCCCAAGCCCAGCAAACCCCTCAAGAATATCTCAGCACTCAAGAGGTATGTCCGCATCCCTCTGTCTCCTTTTAGACCTGCAAAATTTGAAACAAGTGAAGTGGGACTAAAAGCCTGTGTGTTTTTATCCATCTCTTGCATCTTACATGTGATTTTCTTTTGCATGCAACGTGTGTTTCTCAAGTGGCCACCAATCTAAGCACTGGTCAGACCAAGACATATGTAGCTTCAGCTGATTGGAAGCCATTTGTGTAATCAGTCCAGATTCTAGAAGCTACCCCTTACATTTTAATAACTTGATCCTTAAGATACATGGAGTGAAATCCTCTTGAATTTTGAATCCCCCAGGTGTCATGCTGTGGAAGCTTGTTCATAAGTGTGCACATGACTGTATACATACTCTCACACGTGGAGTAATGTAGGAGTTGCTTCTCTTTAATAACTGAAGTGTGCATACCTCTACAGAACCACATAGAAGAGAATTCATTATTCTTCTGTACATTTTGAATAGATTATCTTCTTTTTATTGGTTAAAGTTTTTTATATACATTTATGGAAAAGAAAACACGGGTATTTACCATGAGGTGTGTTTCTGTAGGATGGTAAAAGGAGGTAAGCACCTCTGGTTCTACCTTCCTTACACCATCCTAGGGCACTGAAAGATAGTGTAGTTCTCTAAAAATTCTTTTGGTGCTTTCAAGATCCCCAGGTCCTCGGGAGTGAAATCCAGCCATGCCCACTTCAAAGAGAAATGAAATGGTGAATCTGAAAGAACATAAACAGAATTGTTGTCAGCATCTTTCTGTCCTGAAAGACAACAAAATACTGCAGCATGATTTGTTTTTTTTGTTTTGAGGAGATCAGGGTTTACTCTATGAGTGTACAGTCCTATTCTGGAGAAGTAGATCTTACTGCATTTTATGCTAAACCAGTCATTGAATGTTCCTCTCTGATGCCTACGCGCTTTCCTTTCCTCCCACAGCAGAGTTCTCTGCCCTTCCTTGCTCCTGTCCAAATACTGCTTCCATGTGGTACAGTCATCTACCACTAATTCCCAGGGCTTTAGGATGATTTTACACGCTTTCATGATCCGCTGGGAGACATCCTTTAAATGAAGAGTGGGTCATCCAGTAGGCTGGAACCAGTGGCAAGTTCTCCATAAAGCACATTTTTAGGGATTTGGCTACCTTCTATTTGACTAACATGGCTAAGCCAGTTAAAGTGTCAGTGACTGAGCAGATCAAACATGCCTGGAATATTTGCTTCCATCAGAATGTCTTTATTCAAAATGTGGTCCACCTGGGAAATACTCCAGACACTTCAACGATTGTGAAGATGAAAAGAATTCAGATGACACTCCTGGTAGGCATATAAAACCCATAACTCACTACCATATGTTCCCTCAAACTGCTCAGTATTTTGTATATCTCCATGGAAGAAGGTTAATTCAGAGGAGTCTTGAGGGGTAATAGATCTGCTGAAGTAACATGAGAAGACCTTGGCTGCTTCCAGAAGGCAAGAGGAAAAGGCAAGACCTGGGGCCTATTCGCACTTGGCTTTATTCTGGAATATATCCTGGAATAGGAACTTGCTGTCCATATGCTAGTGCAGGCTTCAGCAGGCCCAAAGTGAGGTCTGCCAGAGCCTGCATTAGCATGTGGGCCACAGACCTCTATCCTGAGATATACTCCAGAAAAAGGCCAAGTGCGAATAGGCCCCTTGTTTAGAAACTGCAGTTGCCTCTTGCTGGCAGGGCAAAATTGTGTGGCAAGCTCAGACCCATATCTCAGTCTGGCATTGCTCACGTGATAGTATGGTGGATACTCTCACCTCCAAAAGTGTGTCCTGAGCACTGCTAGAAACATGGCACCCCTGGGGTGAACTGACAAAGCATCAGGGGATCTTAAACATGCCCAAAGAACTAGAGGACTCGAGTTATTTTTTTCTTCTCTGGGATGGTGTAAGGAGAAAGCATCCAAGATGCTATCTTCCCGTGTGCTATCCTATGATAAAAAAGGGCAATTCAATGCCTTACCTTTAAGAGCAAAACAATGCATTTTCTAAAAGCTTCAAAACTATATAAAAGAAAGATGGGGAGGTGGATTTGTGCATCATTGATAGGTACAATTGCTGCTTCTGCAAACTGGCAGAGGTTTCTGTCATTTCTGGAAGCAAACGTACCGCTGAATGATAAGTAGTGGTCCATATAAAACTCTTCCATTCCCCTCCTCTTTTGTTTTTTACTTTTTCCTTGAATTCTTTACTCCCCCAAAATCTTTGAGCAGATTTCCTCTACACTCATCATTTCTGGGGTCCTATGCCTGCTCTCATGATTAGTGATTAATCCCCACAGTGGCGCTGGTTCTTCTCCCACAAAATTCCAAGTGTCAAGATAGTAATGGATATATCTTGACTGTTGACACTTAACTTACAGGCAATGGATTATTGCTGGGGTTTATTTCTCTCATTTGGAAATACAAGAGATTGGCTATGGCACTTCCTGCAAGGGAACTGTGGGTTTTACTGTGATTTATTGTCCTTCACACATTTCATTTAGAAATAAGTACACATGCTGTGAGTTTTTTGCCTTCCAGAAGTCACTTATTAAAACTGCATTTAAAGAAAAGAAAGTCTCGGATGAGCCTGTGTTGAAAATCCTTTCTGACTGGATGATTAATCTTTTATTTTCTCGCAACATGTCTGCATATGTTGTCTTTCTCTTTTTCATCAGAGATCTGGATGCTCGAGCCAAAAATGAATGGTACCGTGCTACTTTTCGGCTGCCTAAAGATGAGCGCCTTGATGGGCACACAGACTGCACCTTGTGGACCCCGTTCAACAAAATCCATATTCTTGGCCAGATGTTTGTTTCAAATAACTATATTTGTTTTGCTAGCAAGGCAGAGGAGGCTTGTCATCTTATAATACCACTCAGGGAGGTAAGGAATCTGCTGGTGACCCACAGCATTTACTCTTTGCTTTAAAGAATTGCTTGAAAACTCTGAGGGCTTGGTATTCAGCTTCAGTAAACCAGTTAATTGGTTAAATAAAGAATATCCTGGTCTAATGGAAGTAAGATCCATCATCGTTAAAAAGGAAGCAGAGTTGTGTATGTAGGGGTGAATGATGAACATCTAGCCCATTGAAAGCATGAATCACTGTGGCCAATTATCCCTAACTAGTTAAGGCCGAAGCTGGCAAATCAGTCAGAGATGGAGGTAGGCATTCCTGGCTGCCACTGCAGTGTGGGCTTCAAATGACAGCATTGCATCCAGGAGCACTCCAAGTCATGCACCTGTCATTTTGGGGGCAAAACAACCCCATCCAAAATCTCTTAACTTACTGGACTTGGGGCCTCTTGACACATAGTACATCTAACTTGTCTGGATTTTGTTTAAATTTATTGGCCCATACCTAGACTGATGGCACCTCGCTCCCAAACTCCTGATGATCTCTTTCAGCTTCTTTCAGAGCCTCTGGCACCTCTCCCTTATGCAAAGAAGCATTTATCACTGTCAGGACTCATCCAGCCATACCCTCTCAGCTAGGTTTTATAAGCCATCAAGGAGACAGGTAGTAGGCTGAACTCCTGCATTTGCCTAAAATATAGCATTCAGAGTTTTCAGAAAGCAGGGTTTTTACAGTAAAATGGATCCAGGTTTTTTTCACTGATTATAGAACTTTAATTTCTCATTTTTCTCAGGTTGTGTGATGCCTTTCTCCCTAAACAAAAACATCAACTTAAGGTGGATATCAATGATATTAACTACTGTGTATACTTAGTTCTTAGTTCTTAGATAGGTAGCCATCAAAGTTGTCAGTTGCCTTTTTATGAGGTAAAACTTCGTTAGCATATATTGGTAATTTCACATTATTTATGTGTTTATTCTGTAGGTCACAATTGTTGAGAAAGCTGACAGTTCCAGCGTCTTGCCTAGCCCACTCTCCATCAGCACCAAAAGCAAAATGACATTCCTTTTTGCTAACCTGAAAGATCGTGATTTCTTGGTGCAGAGGATCTCTGATTTCCTGCAGAAAACTCCATCTAAGCAATCTGGTAGCAATAACAAAGGACGAAAGAAGAGCTTTAGTGATCATCCATGTGAGGTACTAAATCTGAGCCCTTTTTGATGTACCATCTATTGTTGTAGCAAACTGTGAAAGCACATTAATAGGTGGCCTCTTCTATAGAGCTTTGCTTCTAAAGCTAGATGCTGAATCTAGGTGCCTTATTTGGTTACAGAAATGCTAATTGACTAGATTAATTTATACATGAACTTTTTAACTCTTTTCATCTTTTTTATAGCAAAAAATTGGTTTATTGTAATCTAATCTCCTCCTTTCCCCATTCACGTGAGAGAAACAAACCATGAGTTTATTCAGACATAATATTAAGGCAGGCACGTTGTGATTTTCATAGCAGAAAAGCTTTATTTTTATTCTTGAGGAAGTCTTGTAGAGATACTTTCCTAATGAGCATTGATTGCCTCAGATGAAGGCCCAACAAGAGGAACGACCGAGAGCATTTTCACACTTAACTGCCAAGGGAAAGAATCCCATGACTGTTAAGATTACGGGTGGGCGTTGGTGTTGACATAGCCAGTCCATCCCCAAAATTCACTCAGACTCAGCTGGGTCTCAGTGAAGTGCGGATGGTCCAGGCCATTGTTATGGTCCCAGGCAATTGGTGATGCAGTGTGTGAGTGTGCAGCTGCAGCTGACCTGTCCCCACGCAACATCATGAACACTGTGTCCAGGAGTTAACCAAGAGTGCCCTTTGGGACAGAGGTGACAGCACAATGCGAGGAAGCCAAAGTGTGCCAGGCTGTCCTGTTCACCAAAGTGCAAACTGGCCCCAAGATTTCTGATCAGGATTTCAGACTATAACTCAGCAGTAGGGCATATGTTTAGATGTGGAAGGCATTACCAGCTGTGACCTTTCTTCTGAAGAGTTTTAGGTGCCATACCTCGTTCTTCTTCCATTTGGTCATTCTAACAAGCTGGAATTTTAGACTGAAGTGTAATGTCTGCCCAGAGTTCCCTTGTCTGGGCAAATGGGGATTGAGACCCAGGGTCCATTAGGACTTGGGCAGTTTTTGCACTTATTTGGTGTAGCTGCATTTTAGTAGATCCAGATTCACTGGATCTACTGATCTGAATCATGGGGAAGCATGGGGTAGATCAGCACCATTTACACTGACAGCACTGATCTGCCCCAAGCCTTCCTGAAGCTACGAAGCCTTCACACCTCCATTGAGGCCCTTAGTCCAGTTGTAGGCCAGATTTATTACGTCTTCAAATCCAAATTAAAGGCCTCTTAATCTGAATCTGGTTTCATTATGTACAGGCAGTCAGACTAACAGGGAATGATCTGCATTAATGTGCAGATGAGGAGGCCCAGGATCTGGACCAGAGGCCCTTTGGTCCAGATCAGTAAGTAAGCTCAGAAAAGGCCAAGGTCTGATTCTGTAGTAATTATGTTACCGTAGTAGTAGCCATTAGTAGCATATCCTAGCTATTTTTCCCTTACCTATTGCTGTTTGTCTTCTGGTATGAAGGCTCTGAATGTGCAGGGATACCTTCTTGTATATCTGGCCTCTTTGTGCTTGTGCTAGTTATATGCAGTAGATGTTGGGGGCAGAGGAGGAAGGAGCCTTCCTCATATTGCTGTGGTAGTAGTATAATTAAAGGCTAATAACACCACGCTCCAATTTGCCCACTCCTGTATAACTTGGTCCTAATACTCCTTTGTGGAAATTATTCTATGCCAGTCTCTTTCAAGAGCTTTTCCTTCCCTTGTTCTTCAGCCCTTTATTTCAGTCCTTCGAAAACAGACACTTAAGTCAGTCAGCCTTTATAAATCTTGATTGGATCTGATTTAGGTTTATTTCACTGCCTTCTCCAGTTACACTGCTTTTTGTTTTCTTTGCTACGACCAGAAGGCTAAACAGTCTCCACTTGTGTACTATATTTCTATTTGTCATCAGATTGAGAGGTTTTTTTGCTGGAGAACTGTGTTATGCAAGGCTGAAAGGAACCAGCATGTGTTATTTTGTGTACATCTTAGATGGCTACCTCAGTAGAAAGTCAAAATAGGATAAACTGAAATGCACTGAATAGGCCAGATCAGCAGTGATTGAAAAAAAATATTTTTTTTAATAGTGTAGAGTCATGCTTGATTTATTCTGATTTGCCACAGTAGCTTGTTTTTTCCTTGGAGGTTTCAGTATAAACGTTTATCTGTAGGAAACTCCACAGCAATCTCCTGGTAGCCCACTTGCAGACAGTCCTGCCTCATCTTTCAACAACCAGTTGACCAGTTTTTGTGCAGATGAAGTACCAACAGCATCCCAAGGCCTACTTAAACTGTTTGGGACCAACACTGAGGAACTCCTTGGACCAAAAGGCGTAAGTTATCAACTCTTTATCTCAGAGGTGGCTAACCTGTGCTCCTACAGGTGATGCTGGATTCCAGCTTCTGTTGCTGTGTCGGCTGAGGCCGAGGAGTTCAGTGTATAATGGGCACTTAGTTATAGACGTGAAGGTGACTGCAGGAAGGTCAGCAGGAGAAAAAGTATAAGATTGTATATTATTAAAACAACTTGTAATTGCAGGAAAGAATTCAGTAAGATCCAACTTAGAGGAGAAAAAAAAACAGTGATTCATCACTGTCAAAAACTCTTCTCCATCAAAGGAGTTCTGTTACCACATTTAAACTTGTAAATTTCTACCTCAGTCTCTTTGCAAGTTACTATGTGATCAATATTCATGGATAATTTATAAAGCAGAGCATGCTGCTTAAGAACTGGAATAAAAAATAGTTCAATTGTTAAGATGATCCTGCTTGTGCTTCCTGCTCAAGGCAAAGGAGACCATGAAGGAGGAGTCGTGGAACATTCATTTCTTTGAATATGGAAGAGGTATGTGTATGTATCGCACAGCCAAAACCCGCGAACTGGTGCTAAAAGGAATCCCAGAGAATCTCCGTGGAGAACTATGGCTCCTATTTTCAGGTAATTCACCATATTATTTTGTCAGCTGTTTCAATAGTGAAGGAAAGAAGTGTTTTTATTTCATCAACATGGCCTGCCATTAATGTGAAAGAACTCAAACTGCAGATGTCTTTAATTCATGCCACTGCTAATTTTTTTTTTTAGTCTATGCATGGAGAACCTGGGGCACTTATTTATTTATTATTTATGTATTTATTTGAATTTTTATCTCACCCTATTCCCATAGGTCTTAGACGGGTTCCAACATTAAAAACCAATGAACATATAAAATGAACATATTGAAACCATAGCAGTGGCTGAATGTGGGGAGGAATAATTGTTTCTTTATTTAGCCAAAGGCCAAAGCAAAGAGTCGTTATTGGGCTACATATTTGTCAGCAGCAGCCAGAAAGGCTGGGGATGATGATAGTTATAGTCCAAAAGGACTTAAATGGTCATATGGTCCCCATTCCTCGTTGCATTTCAAACTAGCTGTGATATTTCACAAGAATGGAGTTCAGAATAAATTACATGGGTTAAAAGTTCATATTAAAATGTAATTTGTTACAAAACTGTGTTGAACATTTAGTTCTAGATAGAATAGAATCTGCAGCTTCAGGAATTCAGATGGATAGTTTGCGAGAAAGCTTCTACTATTGACGTAATCATCATCTTAAATGTGATGTATGAGAACACTTGTGTGTTTGTGTGCCACAACAGGAGCCTGGAATGAGATGGCCACTCACCCAGGGTACTATGCGGACTTAGTGGAACAGTCCATGGGAAAGTATAACCTTGCTACAGAGGAAATTGAACGGGATCTGCATCGTTCAATGCCAGAGCATCCTGCCTTCCAGAATGAACTGGGCATTGCTGCACTTCGAAGGGTACTGACGGCATATGCTTTTCGAAATCCCACTATTGGCTACTGTCAGGTAAGAATGCATGCACACGAGATAGTGACTGCTGATTCTCGCAGTGTGAATGCATTGCCAGAGTGGAGGGACGTGCTTGGCCCTGAGGGTCTGGGTTGAGCATAGCCAAGAAGGGCCTTACCCTGTTAAGAATACCTCCACCTGTCTTCTCCTTGTATTTACATCACACCCTTTACCAAGAGACTCCAGGGCAGGTCAGAATGATAAAAAGATAAAAACCACAAAATGGTGTAAAACATAATTAAAAACCTCCTTCCCCACCCTGACAGGGAAACACTCGGAGGAAAGTAAGCTTTAAAGGCCTGGGTCAAGAGATCCCAAAAACATATAAAGTTGACACCTGGTGGAACTCAAGGGAGGCTGTTCCAAAGTCTGGAGACACCATAGAAAAGACCCACATTTCACTGGTTTGGGTCCTTTCATATAGATCTGCTTGTGCTCTGAGGTCTGCTATTGAGGCCCTCTTGGCAGTCCCACCACCTCCAGTACTTAGGGGAGTGGGAACACATGGGAGGGGATTCAGCTCCCAAGTTATGGAGTGATCTTCCCTAAGAGACACCTCTTCACCCTGGCCTTTGGTTGAGGGAACGTCATACCCTTCCCATGCGGACGCTTATCACTGTTATGGTCTTGATTTTTATCCTGTTGTATTGAGACCCACCCTAAGACTTATGGATGTAAGGCTGAATAGAAAGTTAAAGAAATCACTATCCTGAGAGAGGTGGGATTACAGTAAGGGCCTCACTTTGTGATCTTAATTCTGGGGGAGAAGAAGAAAGGCATAGAGATAGGGGAGTGATGAAAAACATGCTAAATGTCATAGTCATCTGCTTTCTATTGAAAACATTCCTCTTGCTTCATGAAGGCAGTGACTGCTTCTAGGCCAGCGGTTGTCAACCTTCCTAATGCCACGACCCCTTAATGCAGTTCCTCATGTTGTGGAGACCCCCAACCATGGGGGAGAGGCAGATGGGAGGGGGGAGGGGCAGATGGGAGGGGGGAGGGGCAGATAGGAGGGGGGAGGGGCAGATGGGAGGGGAAGGGGCAGCAGGAGACTGGTCGTGACCACTCTGAAAGCATAGTTTGACCCGCAAAGGGGTCGCGACCCACAGGTTGAGAACTGCTGTTCTAGGCTATGAAATACTTAGGTACCTTGTCTGAAATCCTAAGAGAGTAAATTGTGCTGAAATGGTTGTCTCCCTCAAAAGCTTCTCATTTAGTATGGTTTATTCTCTGTGTTGTCTTACCTGCCAATCAGGCCATGAACATTGTGACATCAGTACTCCTTCTCTACTGTAATGAAGAAGAAGCTTTCTGGCTCCTTGTAGCCCTTTGTGAAAGAATGCTGCCAGATTATTACAACACTAGAGTGGTCGGTAAGTCTTCTAGTTAACCTCAGAACCTATATTGATTGTCTTCTGAAGCTATGAAACATGGTGTTAGTTATCAGTTGATGGCTAGTTAAGATGAGAGATGAGCCAAACTCACTTTCATAGAATGCAAGCAGGGAGTTAGAAGCCAAGGATTGTTAACATTGCTGGCTCTGTTCACTTGCTTACACGCCAGAAAACCCATGAAGCAGAGAACTTACTCTCTTGTTCCTCACACTGTTGCCACCATTATAGGACCCTTTGTTGATGGACCTGCAGCGTTTGTGTCATCATCACATATATGCAGAGAGCCCCAGACCTTGGCCTCTAACTCTTGTTCACATTTGGAAAACACAAGTTCAGCACATCCCTAGTTAGCACAGCTTGTGGTAAAGGAGAGTCATAGAATCACTAGAATATTGGATAAGTTCTTATTTGAATACAGGACACAAATAATCTTTCTGAGCCAAATCTCTTATCCAAAAGAGATTGCTTGTCTAGATCCTGCTTGGAAGCTTTCTAGAACAATAGTTCTAGTATCTTTCTGGCTTGCTTGTTTGGTTACTGAAAATGCTCCTGAGTTGAGTATTTTGTTGCCTCTTTGGAGTTTTAACCTAATTGCATTTTATCCTACCTTTTACATGTAACAGTAATAGAAATCTTTCCTAAAATCCTTTCTAATAGTACAAAAAACAAACAAACAAACCCTGCCATCTTCTTTCTTGTTTATCCTGTGCCTGATTAAGTCCTTAGTATCCAGTTATGTCACTTCCAAATACTTTTGAGCTTTCAGGTGTTCTTGAAGATCTCAAATAAACTGCTAGAATTAAGCAATATTATTATCTCCTATCAGTAAAAATCATGACATCATAAAAGAATAACTCAGTGGTAGAACCTGACAAATACTCAATATCAGCATTGGTGGGATATAGACTATTAATTTTTGAAAAATATTCAGAAACCATATCTGACAGAATGAAAGACTGGACTAAAATCTGAATAATCTTGGGATTTAAATACGTAAACTAAATATGGGTTCCCTATGAGTGTCTGTACTGATAAATCAATAATAGCAGATTGTGCTTGAAAGATATGCAAGGCATAGTCATCTCGGCTTAGAATTAAAAATGTGATGTCTGTACTCGCAGGATCCTTTCCTCATCACTGGAAACTGGGGTTGAGAGGAAATTTCTGTTGGCTTCAGTTTAAGGCAGGAGGGATAGACTTAATCAAAAGGCAGAGGAGGAAAGATATCGGTGGGTGGACAAGGGTGCTTTAACAGCCAGTACCTTGGTGGCTAGTTGTTAGCAAGAGGCTCAAAACTGGAAGGAGCAAACCCCAGGATGGAAAAGGTCCCTCTGATGAGAGGAGGCTTTTGTTTTTTAAATTTCTCTGTTGTTGACATTTAGTTGAGCTTTGAAATGGCATCCAGAGAGGCAACTGTTTTTAGTCACTTGTAAGAAAAGAAGGCACACTACCAAAAATATGTAGACTGCCAGTTGTGCAACACCTGTAACCTAAACCTTTGCAGAATAAGGATTGTGGTTAGCTAGGTAAGGAAAGATCAGGAGTTATTGATAGGTTGTATTCCAGAGGTTGGAACTGCAGGGTAAAAAGGTAGGAATTGTTACAGAGGGTCACAATTAGGGAAGGGAAAGTTAACTCAGTTCTCCTCAGATGTAATTCAATCATCTCAACCAAAATATTGTACTGTTCCTTTTTTTAACCTTGAAGGAATCTCTTATTGTGGCCATTCAAGCAGACTGATTTGAGGTGGGGTTAAAACTGAGAAGACCGTTATCACCAGCTGTATCATGCAGCTTGCCAAAAGCCCCCCTTAAACCACAACTTTTTCAAAAAATCCATTTGTTGGCTCAATTGCTTTTTTTTTCTAACTTCAGTGAAGCGTTTAATTTTACTGGAGACTGCAGTTGGGGAGGGAGAGTTGAAAGCCTTTTTTCAGATCTAACTGTTGGAAAATTGAGAGTTTGTGCATTGGTGAAACGGCATGTAGAGACCATGTTTTACTCAGGGCCGTTTTCAGGTTGCCAGATAACATGTGTAGACCCCAAACAGTTTAATGTCTGGTCTCTGCAAGAATGTTTCACTCTGATTATATTCATGTCCTTAACCCCTTTTGGAAGCTAATGAATTAGAAAGTAAATGTATCTGTTGCTTCGTCATTGCTACATCAGATTCTGATTTTCCTTAAGAATGAAAGAACCACATTCTTAAGGCACTTCTAAATAAGGCACTTATCGGAGGCACAGTAGCTTCCTGTGAATTGTGACTCAGTATTTATTACTCACTTGCTAAGCAAGTGGTAAATACAATGTGTAAACCTGTTCCTGAGAAGTGTCCGTTTTTCCTAGAAGATTTCTGTACTTCTACAAGGTACTTCTACAGTGTTTGCTTACTTCATGCTGTCAGTTCCAAGATATGGATAAAGTAATCATTCTTTTTCCTCTTCCTGTTGCATGTTTAGGTGCATTAGTGGACCAGGGCATCTTTGAGGAGCTTACCCGGGACTGCCTTCCTCAGCTATCCGAGAAGATGCAAGATCTCGGAGTCATCTCCAGTATATCCCTTTCTTGGTTCCTCACCCTCTTCCTTAGTGTCATGCCTTTTGAAAGTGCTGTGGTCATTGTTGACTGCTTCTTCTACGAAGGCATCAAGGTTATCTTGCAGATCTCTTTGGCTATCCTGGATGCCAACATGGAGAAGCTGCTGAACTGCTGTGATGAAGGCGAGGCCATGACTGTCCTGGGCAGGTATTTGTGCAGTAGCTGTAATCTGCACATTAAAAGGCAGTTTTGTAGAAATGTTTTGATTTAGCTATAAATACTTCAGTTAACGCAGCACTTCTCAACCTTCCTAATGCCGTGACCCCTTAATGGAGTTCCTCATGTTGTGGAGACCCCCAACCACGGAGGCAGAGCAGCTGGGAGGTGGGAGGGAAAGGCGGTGGGAGACTTGTTGCGGCCCCTCTGAAAGGGTAGTTCTACCCCCAAAGGGGTCCCGCCCCCCAGGTTGAGAGCCACTGAGTTAACGGGTGGCTAAGGACTTTAGTTTTATCCCCTACCATTATTGTTAGTGCACAGTTATTGTTAGGGTAATCAAACTGGACCAAGAAGAAAACCAAGGCAGAACTGAGTTTTATTTTTCTAGTGCACAAGGGCACCCAGAATGTAGTAAATACAAAATGGAGTCAAACCTTATGATTCTCAAAACAGGCTTATATAGAAGAATGCAATATTAGCAAATTATGAAGGGCATGGTTTCTTGATTGACCAGTTGCAAAAGCATCACAGAACAAACTGGGTACAGCAGGGCCTCAAAACAGGCTGATAACAGCATAGCCTGGAAACTGGAGTTCTTTCAGCTTCAAGGCTAAATCTTTTCTTCAGTCTTATCTATTGTGTTCCCAATCTTCATGTTTATTTGTGCACATTCCACTAACGACTTTCTCTCACTCAAATTAATAACCCTACTCAGAGAACTCCACTTTGGCTTCATAGCCCCTGCAGGGCAGGTCACAGCAATATGTTGGTATGCTGGTTTGAGAATTTCATTTTAACGTTCTATAAAATTTCTTTTCTTTTTTTTAAAGCAGTCAGTCACAGTGGTTCATTGTATTGAAGAATACTCAGCAAATACAGAATCCAAAAAATGGATCAATTGTGATAGTCTAAATTAGGGATGAGCGCTGCTGATCAAGTCTCATGTGAATGTTAAGTCATTCCTTAGTCTTATGACTTGAACCCCTTTATCTCCTGGGGAAATGGGAAGTCTAGAAAGTAGATGTTCAGGGATTATGGAGGTTGTTTTCCAAAAATGGAACTTCTCTAAATTACAGATTACTAATGTAAGCAAACAGGAGCTCTCATCTCTCCTGAGAATATTAAAAAACAAGAAAGCAAAGAAGATAATTAATTCTTCCTCTTCATCCCAGCTCCCTTAGCAGGAGAAGCGTCATCCAGTTCTGGTTACGACCTGTGTTTCCCCAAAAATAAGACAGGGACTTATATTAATTTTTGTGTTAGGGCTTATTTTCAGGGGATGTTTTATTTAACACTTAGAAAGGGCTTATATTTTGAGCATCCTGAAAAATCATGCTAGCGCTTATTTTCAGGGTAGGTCTTAATGATTTGTCAGTGAAAACTGCCCTTGATTTGCTTAAGTCTGTTTTGGAGACTTCTTCAGTCTCATAATCCTGAACTAACATTATACTTCATTTTCTGTGTCATAAAACAGTGGGTTTTAAACATTGATAACATTGATCTCTCTAAATTATCCTCTTCCTGGAGTAGAAAGCCAGCAAGGATAAAAAGTGGGCAATACTTTATTAGATTATCTTCATGAAAAGGCCTTATCAGAAGGATTTCCTTGATGTAGCAGCTCAGTTCTCTTGGAACTGCTACCAAACCCTGTAGCTCTATTAATAACCAGTCTCTTTATAATAAAAAAAGAAAGAAAAAGATTTGAGATTCTTTCTGTCGTACTACAGAGATCAATGACCTTCCAGTTCTTGATATTTCAGATTAAATCAGTGACCATCTATTCCCCTGCTGGTCTCTCCTGAATAAGGAACTACCTGCACTTGACAGAAGAGATTGTGAAGCTCTTTGCCTCCCATAATTTATTTCTAATTGTACTGATTTTGCACATTGTATTGCTGTTTTCTGTGAACATAATAGAGATTTGGGTTTCTCAAAATATATTCCCCTCTAAACAGTAAGCAACTCACATTTTTATCAGTATTCTTAGCATATTAAGTTGGTTCCTTTTATAGGTATCTCATTTTAAAAGCAGAATAAATTGAAAGGATTGTATGAAGAATGACTTTGAAACTTGACTGTACTGTTGTCCATAGTGTTACTGATTCCGTGATTAGCTTAGGATTTTACATTAATGTAAGTTTCTGTTCTTGTAGGTACTTGGACAACATAGTTAATCGACAGAGCGTTTTTCCACGTATTCCCCACCTCCATGCCTTATTAACCAGTGGGGATGATCCACCAGTGGAAATAGATATATTTGAACTTCTAAAAACAGCCTATGAGGTAAAGAACTCTCTTACCTTTTGCTCTCATAATGTACTTTAAGCACTGACAGATCCTGTATTTGTTATTAAATGTGGCTTTTAGATTTGAGTTGGGTTGGGTAAATATTGATAAAATTACTCTTTTTTCAGCTTAATTTTACTTTTGTTAGCTCATAAGTAATTTCTTCAGATTAATGGGGTGTAGATTTCTATGTAAATGATTTTTTAGAAAATCTATAATTATATTAGGAGCCCGCAATCAGCAAGGTGAGTGATGTGTCCACAGAATCACAATAGCTATTTGCTATCTCTATTACCCATGTCTTCCCTGTCTTTTTTAAAAACTTCATTTGTGACTTTGCAGAATGCTTGTGCATGCCTAATGCTTTAAACCCAAACCCTACTGGTATTCGACTTTCAGAAGGTGGTACATTATTACTGCCAGTGCATCTCCATGTGTCCATGGCTTTCAAAGATCATTGCAAGAATATATTTGGTTGCTCTGCCCTCAATGAAACTGTTGATTTGTAACTTATTATCTTTAAACTTTGTTTTAAAGTTTAAGCCTCTCCCTGTGTTTCTAAAATTGAATCTTTAAAAAAAAATTGAATCTTTAAAAAAATTTTTTTACCAGAAATTTGGCCATTTGAAAGCAGATGATATTGAGCAGATGCGATTTAAGCAGAGGTTGAAGGTGATCCATTCTTTGGAGGACACAGCTAAAAGAAGTGTGGTATGTACCATTAATCTTTCTGTTAGCATCTTGATCTTAACAGATTAGTGTGCTACTTTAAAAAAATTATTGAGGCTTCCATGAACTGTTAAAAAAGATTGTGAAAAAAGAAAAATGCAGATAAAGATGCAAATACAGATATTAAAAATGTATAGAAAGTATATAGAAAAAACATAAGAACTAAATAAGAACTAAAAATAATCTAAAGATGACTTCCCAATTGCTTCCTTAACAAGCAAACTAATACTTTGTTCCTGAAAGGTACTTATCTTGATTTTATTCTACAAAGAGTTGTTTTGTGGTATTAAGCCAAGGGATTAATGGTTTATTAATAGTGATTTTCAGGTGCACTCGCATCTCTGAGCAACTACCATATACATTGGCCTAAAGTCTTAGGTGACAGAAAAAGTTGTGTGTTTTTAATATGTCCATAAAAGTCCAGTGTCTTTGTGTTTTTCCTCTTCTGAGGGTCTGGCAACAGGAGACACCAACCTTTTGTTTTGTCTTAGAGCTCCTCTGCTTGGGAATCTCACGGGAAGAATAGTTTTCACATCATCTTACTGCTGCTTTTTTTCTGTGGTATTCTTTCCCCTCCAGACAGCAAATGTCTTTAATGCCCTTGTAAATGTTTGGCAATTGAATTAAAGAGATAAAAGCTAAAAGGAAGAAAAAGTTGCCACATTTTCCTGTTCCCACTTCCAATTACAGTGCACTGAGAGCAGGAAATGCATTTAATGTTTTTGCTGTTTTTACCCTCCGAGTTCAAGGGAATAAAGCTATTCTTCTCTAGCTGTCATTGGGTCTTTTTCCATCTTCCTGTCTTACAAATCAATAATACCCAAATGCAGACTTCAGTATTCTACTCAAAATCGTTTCATGTTCCTTCCTTTCTCCGGTTGCGTCCCAGGCTCTTTGAAAGTCATTTAGTCATGTTTTATAAAACATAGCTTCCTGCTTTGTTTTAATTTAACTTTTCCAGATTCATGGCTAAGAGACTTAAAATACTTTTTCCCCTCTGTATTTCTGTAGGTCAGAGCTGTTTCTGGTGACATCGGCTTTTGTATGCAGGAATTAGAAGACCTATATGTAGTATTTAAGGTAAAAATGCGGTATAAAAATTATTTTAGTTAAAGACTCACAACATAGTCTTCTTTAAAATATTATTTTCCTCCTGACTCATGGAGAGAAAAAGGTTAAGAACAGTGCAGTTTTATTCTTCTTATGGATATGGTGCCATGCTGAGGAAAGAGAGATATTTGTCTGTGTAAGGAAAAGCAGTGGCATTTTTGTTGTATTTGGAAGGGGAAATCCCTCTATTTTTGGCTGCATGGGAAATGAAGTTTGCAGGAAATGAAAGAGAGGGAAATTCTACTGTCTTCCTGCCTACATCCCCCAGAAAGACAGGGAATGGGATAAAGTTTTAAAGATCAGGGAAGGAAATGCAGAAGGGACGGGATGAAGACAAAAAAGCTTAAGTACAGGAAGGATAAGCGGAAGATGGAGAGAATTATGGAATGGGAAAAAACTTTAAAAAACCAAAACGGTGCCTGGAACATGAGGAACAGTCTAACCTACAAATATCTGGGCCATGAATAAGGAGATGCTATACATTTTTCAAATTGTGAATCTGAATTTTCAACATGTGATATTGGTGAGTACAAGAGGAGTGAAAGTCTGATTTTAGAGGGAAAAGAAAGTGAATAAAAAACGAAGAAACATGCAGGGGGGTTGCTTGAAAATATTCATCAACAATCCTAAGTGCCTGTATTTTAACCATCAACTATTTAGTTTAGATAACAAAATCTTAATCTTTGATCTCTAATCTCATAATTATGTTGATATACAAGATCCTGAGGACACCCCAGAGACTGAGCTGTCATAAGTGGCTTAGCTGCCAAGGAACAGAACAGCTGGCGTACAAAGCTACCTCAAGTTCACTTCCAGTGGGCCATACACCATTATCCTCTCTTTCCCCATGTTAAATGTCCTGGGTTAGATTTCTCATTTCTGCTGCTCTGTTTGCAAGCCGGCTGAGCTCCAAGGTTAAGCACACCCTGAACTCTATTGACAGTTTCAAAGCAAGCAAAATGGATAAAACATTAATTTGCTTCAGGATCTGCAGGCTCCAAAGTAGCCAGTCAGCAGTGGAAAGCAATAGGTTTTATCTCAATGCAGCGATACAGACAAAAAGAATAACAAACTAATCTGTCAATTTAAATTGTAGCAAAGTAAATTGTGGCAAGCAAGCAAAGTGTTAATTTGGATTATTCGTGAACTTCAAGTATTCTGGTTAGCTTAAAATTGACAGGAAACTGGCTTTTAGTGTAACCAGTGGGCAATTTTCCCTTTTAAACTGGACAGGGAGATTTGCCCTGAGCATGTAAGCAATGTTAAAGAGGTCTCAGAATTTCTGAAAAGAGAAACAGGTAGTTCCTTTGTAGAATGCACTGGGTGGTCGGTTGAACTAAGAAGAGAGAGCAATGTAGGCATTGGTAATACTTCTTGGTAGGATTGTGCACGAGGCGGCGGGGGGGGGTTGCATTCAAATTCAAGTTGAATCAAATATCCAAACATTCTATAAGATTCAAATGTTTAGAATCCGAATGCAACAAAATCCGATTCAAATCGAATACATCCGAATCTACTCATTTGAATGTGAGATTCTAATCTGAAGATACGAATGTCAACATTTGTATGTGTTATACATATCTGTACGCGTTTCATACGCATTCCATTTTATCCCGTATGCATCCCGTTTTCATCCCGTACTATCAGCGCAAATGCATACGGATATGTGAGAGATTTGTACAGACATGTCTTACATTTTATTGTTTCGAACCATTCAAATGAATGTTTTGGAACATTCGAAATGTGCTGGAATGTTTAAATTCGAATGTGTAGACATTCTGTTCAAATTTGAATGTCCACATTCTATCGAATTCGAACGAATTTTGAATGTTTAGAACATCCATACACATCCCTGCTTCTTGGTTGGAGCCCTGTGTGTGTTTGTGAGCTTTTGGCGCTGAAGTGTTTGTAATTTGGCTCTGTTGCTCTAGTTGGTAAAGGATAAAACAACAGAGGGCAATAGAAGATATTTTTTCACCAAACAGATGTTTCTCCTTGTATTAAGTCATTGCAAAGCTAAAAGAGAAACTGCGAGGAGATGAGGGGTTCCCATTCTCAGACAGACCCTTTGCACCGTGCAGAATCCAAGGCTCAGGTACCAACTGCATGATAAAGCAAGTGCTTTAGTGTTGAAGCTTGGCAGTCCAATAAAAAAAACAAAAAGGGGAAGAAGATCTGACTTCCAACTCTTCCAGAAATGCATGTGGAGGTTCATGTGCCAGCTTCAAACACAGAAAAATTGAATCAAGACCTGTGTGCAAACTGTTTTCTCTGGAAGAACCTATAAAGTATCTTTTCCATTGCACAGTTAAATAGAGGTCATGCCTTTCCTAAGACTTTGGATAGGTTTTTGAGTTTGAAAATGTTTTTTAAATTAATAACCTTTTCTCTTCTTAGGCAAAACACTTAATGAGCTGTTACTGGGGAAACAGGACTGCAGCTGCTCCCAGAGACCAGAGTCTTCCATACCTAGAACAGTACCGCATCAACATAGAACAGTTCAAGGAGTTGTTTGCTTCCCTCACGCCTTGGTCTTGTGGACTCCACACACCAGTGCTAGCCGAAAGGATGTTTCGACTCCTGGATGAGAACAAAGATGCACTCATTAACTTCAAGGAGTTTGCTACAGGGATGAGTGAGTAGCTTTTCAAAAGGATTATATTAAATATTGAAGCGTGGGGAGAAAGTGAATTGTAACATTATCTTTGCAAAATATTTGAAATTAGAATTATTTCTCAAAATTAAGGAGGCACATTCCCACTCTGTGTGATAAATTATCATTCTTGTAGCCCCATCTAATTGACATAGGGCCTTTTGACTGACATAGGGGCGTGCAAGAATGTTTGTTGACATTCTGTTCAGGTCGATTTGAATACTCAAATTTGATTGTATTCAAATTATTTAAATTCAAATTTAACAAAATTCAGTTCAAATTAAGCAAATCCAAATCTATTCATTTGAATTTTTGATTCAAATTTGCACTCACAAATGTCGACAAGATGCGTAGATGCCCGTACACATCTTCCCAACATCTGTACACATTTGTACGCGTCTGTACACGTCCATATGCATATGTTTCCTGTAAGCAACCCATTTTCGTCCTGTACGGATCCGTACAACTGCGTATGGGTGCGGGAAAGGTGCGGATCTTCAAGTATGCATTGCGTACTAACCCATACACGTATGACTGTTTGAATAATTTGAATGAATAGTCCCGAAATTTGAAATTTGATCCAAATGTTTAAATTTGAATTTCTGGACATTCTATTTGAATTCAAATGTTGAAATTCAGCACATTCGATCAAATTTCGAATGCCTATGAACATTCGTGCACATCCCTAGACTTACAGACTTGATGGTTATCTGAGAATTCCCAGTTTCTAATTTCCTTTAGCTCTTAAGCTCAGCTTTCTCCATTTCTGAAATTACGTACTGTAGCAGTCTATATCCCAATAGGTTCTTAAGCCCAGTATCGGTGAACAGAAATCTGCTAAGATTAGAAACTTCCATTAGCACACTGTAAGGGAACAGGGTCGGCATGACTCTGCTCCTGTTGGTAAATCCAGTATGCAGGATGAATGTGGCATCTGTGTAGATGCCAGGCTTGTTCTCTTGCCATGCTGCCAAAAGTACTCATACAGAGCTTCAGCAAGCAGAGTGGGATAAGGAGCTTTGAGAGGCCTTCCCTTTGCTCTCTGCTCGTGGTGAAGGCCCTTCTGCCATCGTGACATCACTCCCCCCCAAAACCACTGCTGCAGTTTTGATAGCCAGAGCCATGACAGCACTGTGATCTTCCTAATGCACAGGGAAAGAAAGGCTACAGTGATTGGTTTATTTCTATATACAGTATGCACAGTATATCTTGCCCTTCACCAGAAGTTCCCAGGGTAGGTCACAATATTCATGAAAACATAAAGCATCAATAAATTCAATGGAACATTCTTACATTTAATGAAAATACCCCGTTCCCATCTCAGCAGGACCACAATAGGGAGGAGGAGTAAAACATCAAAAACAGGTGGCATAAGCTGCTTGGGCATTGTAGGTATGCAAATGATATAAATAGTTGTACAGGTCAGGGCAGTCCTGACAAATTACGTTGAAACCACTTATCCTGTAATAAACCAAGTTTCTGCTTGTTCTTTTGAACACTGGATCTTGTCGTTCAGTTCAGCTGCTGTAAGTAACCTCAGAGTGTTCTATTTTCCACAATCCTGTCTGCTAAACCTTTGAGTATCCTGTCAGGAAAAAGTTGACAACCTTTCTTAATACTGTCTTTTCATTGCTTCTCTGTTCTTAACAGGTGGAATGTACCATGGTGATCTGACTGAAAAGCTTAAACTCCTTTATAAGCTACATCTGCCTCCAGGTTATTCTTTCATTTAATGTTCAATATTATAGACTTTGAAGACTGTTAAGGGTAATGGGCTGCACTTGTGTAAACACTGTGAGAAGACTGTTGTTATTTCAAACAGATGAAGCAGCTGCTAAGCTGTTCACACTCTTAGCCACTTGTCCTAAGGTATAAATTTATAGTACAGGATTTTTCCAGAACCAGTGGCATATGAAACTATTTAAGGCAGTGTTTCCCAAACTTCAGTTATCTGTGAACCAATTTCACATTTTTTGATGTATCAGGGTAACACCTATACTGTTGTTTATTACTAAATACTGTAATTGATTCACTTTTTAAGCTTAAATGTATTTAAAATAAAATATGCTAATCCACATACCACCTATAATCATCTTATACAGCTCCTCCCATTTAATAAAAATTTCTAAAGTAGAAATATTATAGAATTCCAATAAATGATTTCTTGTTCAAAACTGAGAGAAATTTAAAAATGCATTTATTACTTTTAATTGATTGGGTTAATATGGTGTAGGCATGTGCCAAAATCTACATTTAACAAACATGAACAGGGTTTAGAGGCCCAGGACTGTTGGATTCATTCACTGACAGTCCTGGTTATAATTGGTTGCACATGCTTACTCATGAGTAATACTGCAAAGTTATACACTTGCCTGCTTTCTGCTTTCCGTGTGATCACAGCCATTATAGGGCCTTTCGTGGATGTGCCCTCAGCGTGTGATAGCACTCATGATCTTATCATGCATGTATGAAGTGTGCCATGAGTACATGCATTTACTTAACAGGATACATCGGTTACAGCTGGCTGTACAAAAATATTGTTGTCATATGCAGATACCTCAGGCTTGTGCACTGTTTTCCTAGCTCCTCTGATTTGGCCATGAGGAGAAAATAGCCAGATCACAGATCAATATTATGACTAACAAACAATTCATTATGTCAATGAACAGAACAACTGAGAATAGCAGGGTCAGTCTGCTAAAATGCTTTGAACTTACGGATATTTAATACCTGGGTGTTGGAATGATCAGTTCTAGGGAAAATCTTTAATGAATGCCTGGCACATGTCTTAGGTTCTGACCATATTTGTCATGCTTATTGCTGCCCCATCTCCTCTCATGGGGTGTGCTTGAATAAATCCAGATTGCCACCAACACATCCGGGTGGTTCAGAAGCCCAGTGGCGGAATGAAGGCAGCAAGTGTGATTTTCCAGCTATCCTAATTGCAGCAGGAAGCCGTCCTGCCAGTGTGCAAACATTGCTGTTAATGTCCAGTATGCCACTCTCCATGCTGTCAAGTAGGGCAAGGACATGTTGCCACAGATCTGGAGTGACTCTACTTCTACACTCCATCTTTTTTCCAAACAAGCGTGTACACTCATAGCCTTGGCAAAAGGGGCAAGAACCTGTATAGGGAAAATGAGACTGCTAGGCAGTATTTCGTATGGCACAAATAACCAATTGCTATAATTGGTGGGTATACAATATCACTGGTGGGAAGACAGAAGAAAAGTTGATTCCCCTAGGATAGAGAGGAGAGGTAGTTCATTTTCCTTTCTCATTGTGCCTTACACCCAAGTCCATTGGGGGGGGGCTGGGGGGGGCTCTGAGAACATTCCACATGTCCCCAGTGTTTCCTATGTCTGGCACACTCACATGACCCCGGTGTCCCAGCTCAGAAAGTTTTGTGCTTTTTTATTCAATAAAACTGGCATTCTCTGTGTCATTTCTCAGTCTGTCGAAATCAACAAGGCATCAGTTCACTGATTTTATAGCTCAAAATACTGCCTGATTTTTAACGAAAATTGTTTGAACTTAACAAAACATTGCTTAACAAAACAAGCTTCCTGGAGGGTCCTTTAAATGATATTAGCCTAGCAATCTTGCTAAGCAGTAGGAACAAAAAGGAGGGAAAAGTGCTAAGAGTTAAGTTATACAAAAGAAGGATGATCTTAGATGTTCCTCTTTTTATGTAGCTCTGAGCCCAGAGGAAGCAGAATCTGCTTTGGAGGCTACAAATTATTTCCCAGAGGACAATGCGACAGAAGGTAAAATTGATCAGTCTCATCTCTTTGAGGGAATGAACAGTCAAAATTGTAGTCACATTGAGCAATTTCCGAGTTGTCTTTCTTAGAAGGGTCTTTCAGAAATTCTCTTTCTTCTGTCATGGGCTACAAGGAAGATAAACCATTTCTTATACAAGACACTTATAGACATCTACTAAAATAAGGTTAAGACTGCTTGTATTTCTTTTTTGAGTTTTGTTTTCCTTTCTTCCTTATTTCTCTTATGCCCTCAAAATCCTCTTTTCTGTCTCTTTCTCTGCTCTCTTTGCTTCTCCAGCATCTCCTTTTGTCTCAGAACTGGATCTTTTTCTGCATTGTGGTTCTCAAGGTTAGTCAATCTACCTGAATAAAGGTGGGCCATAATTGGTGTGCTGTATCTTCCTGCCAACTGCTGCAGAGTTCCATATAAAATTGCTTTACTACTTGTTCTTATTACAACGGGTATGGCATAGTATCAGTGAAATTTTCTCTCTCTAATAAATGTTACGGTGTTTTACACTTGTTGTTCAAATAATTATTAGTTCCTGTGACTGAATAGTCTTCTGGATGGTGGCTGATCTCAGTACACCACTTTAGAGATGGCCCAAGTCATTAATCATATTTGTTTACTTGCATAGGTGCCTTTTCTCTGTTTAAGGACTGATTGGTATTTGTTTTGACATTTCTCCCTTATCTCTGTTAGCCTTTAGCATACTTTAGCAATGAGTAGTTTGCTACTCATACTACTATACTATACTACTTAGTCTTTAGTATGCTAAGTTTTTCATGCAGTCAGAAGAAAGGGGGCACATCACTAATGGATCCTCCTCAGCAAGGTGAACTGTTTGACCCCAAACCTAGAACCAGCCGGTGTATTCATGAAACAGTTCACAGCCCCACCCCCAGTCATGCCCTTTCCCCATTGTGTCTTCCACTTCTCCAGATCATGCTGCACCATCCATATCTTCTCCCGGATCATTTAGCCAGCTTTTCCCTCCTTCCACCAAGCCCCCAGTTGTTCCTCAGCCTTTCCCCTTTCCTTGATCACATTCCACCAAGCTTGGGTCTCTATGGGCTCAACTGTTCTGCTTTTCTGTCACCTGCCATATGGTCTCCATCCTGTCTCCTCTCAGTTAATTACACTTTTATTGGATTTACGTGGTGAAAGCACCAATAGTACTAATGTGGGAACATTATTTGTCGGTGCCCCTGGCAGTGGCAGTCAACTTTGTCAGCAGGAATCTGGGCCACGGAAGTTGGGAGGGAAAGGTCTGGAAACACTAAGAATTCTGCCTAATCCAATCACAGGTTGCAGCTGCTAAGCAGTGCCATGTGTGTAGCTGAATCTGCTGAATAGAAAGCACTGATACTGAAACTTTGGTGGTAATACCAGTATCATCTATTAGGAAGGAGCTAGAATTGAGCAGCATGTAAGGAGGACATTGCTCTTGAGATAGATGGGCTTGAACTGCCATTCAGCGGATACATATTCACCATATTCAAAAAGGAGAATTACGAGTCCCTCCTCTTTTTAAAATTCCTTTGGGATATAGGAAGAGGAGTCTTGGGAAAACGAGTTAATGTCATACGTTTCCAGCCAGATCACCTTTGCAATAAATGTGCAACTCGCTTTTCTTGGATCTGACCCACATTAGGCACATTGTTCATATTTATGCCTAAACCTTTTGCTTTTGTTGCTGTGTCTGATATTTAATTGGATGTGTTACTTTGTTTTGTGACCCTCCTATTATTTATTGCTCAACACCTCTGTTTTTAGTAGAGGCTGCTGCACAGGAAGACAAAGCAATGAGAGAAGGGAACTCTAAAGAACAAGGTACTGCAATTAATTTTTCTTACTGATGGTAAACAACCCTCTGCACTTCACTGGTAAAGCTTGGTATGTTTTGGTTGGCTCCTAAGCCTGATGCTTTGCTTTTGCCAAATAGTGTAGTATGTCTTTATTACCATAAGCCAACTTGTTGAATCTATTGTTCTCTTCCAAGTTGCAATAGAGCCTCTTATCTTTTAATCCAAAACTAAGGCAATTACAGAAAATACTCGTACACTTATATAAGTAGCACAGTGATTAAACTGATTTTGATAGAAGAGAACAAAATGTAACAGGGCAAAAGTACATTGCTGCATGTTTTTTCTAGTTCTTGTTCTTTAAATTAGCATAAGTTAACTAACTCTTCATTGGTCAGTCTTAAAAAACAGCAATATTTTATATTCTTCTGTCTCCATTACATCTTCTTGTCACTATATGGATTTTATCAGCCAAAAGGAAATTTACAGTCACAGGTTGCGTTCTAGAAGAAATACTGCAGATCTTAAAACTTGCAATTTTGAAGGAAACTGCTGAATAGTTGATTTTCACATGCACCATCACTACTTCTGACCTTAAAAATCAGCTGTGAATGTACAATTTTGCTGCCTTTTTTAGTCAGAATACCGTCACTTGCAAATATACAACATTTATAGGATGTGCACAAAATCAGAGTTTTGATTTGGTTTGTTTACAGAGCCGAAGAGCAAGCCTGGTAAACCATTTGACCATTGAAAGTAGATCTGGCCGGCCTATACATTAAATCAGTGGTTCTCAACCTTTGGGGGTCAAACTACCCTTTCAGAGGGGTCGCGACAAGTGTCCCGCTGCCCTTCCCTCCCACTTCCCAGCTGCTCTACCCCCGTGGCTGGGGGTCTCCACAACATGAGGAACTCTATTAAGGGGTCACGGCATTAGGAAGGTTGAGAACCACTGCATTAAATGGTTTGCAAACACCCCACCCAACATCACGCCCCAACTTTCTGTCTTGTGTTACTACCTGCCTACTTTCCAGATCATGCACCGCCTCCCATATTGTTCCAAACTGCACCTTGCCATTGCCCAGAACATGTCTTGCCTTACCACTTTGTTCTGGATTACACTCCACCATCCCTTCTCCCATCATGTTCCTCACCATACCTGGAATCGCAACGCACCATCCTCCATTGCATCCGTGGGCTCCTCCCTGTTCTCTTCAGGCCCCACTGCTCCGCTGTCACTGGCTGGCCTCACAGAAAGGCTAAAGTCCAACCAGCATGCGGTTGGCCTTTTAGGCCTACCACTAGATTTTCAGGACTACAAATCCTCCAAAGGCTGGGGCACAATGTGGAGGAGGAATCAAACCAACAAACTTTTAAAAATTCTGTCTGGTTGGGATCACTTCCAGACTGCACTAGCAGTCTTTTTTGTGAGTTTTTGTCCCGATAAGAAATCCCAGGAACTACTATGAACCTGGTTTGTACAGGTAGTTCGATGCAAGATTTGAAGTAGTTGTTAAGCTGTATTGATGAAAACCTGTAAATTTAAAAAAAAAACTTGAAACAAAAAAAAAATCTAGAAATCCTTGTCAAACTCTTAAGAATCAAAGGGCTAGGGTAATGCATCCATTCTATCTGAATTGTATTGGCTTGACTTTCCTTGCAGAAGAAAAGGGCACCAGTCCCCAAGATTACAGATATCACTTGCGGATGTGGGCCAAGGAAAAAGATTCCAAGAAAGAAACTATCAAAGATCTTCCTAAAATGAGTCAGGTAGGAATTTATTTCAACATCTGCTGTGGAGTTAAGGGTATCTATGAACTGGAAAATCTAGTTTGGTTTACCTCCACCATCCCAGCATACACCTCTGGCTGGGTCAGCTGCCTGAACTGCGGTGCCTCAGCTTGGCTCAGTCAAAGTAAACTTAAGCAAACGGTTTCCTTTTCAAGAGAAGGGCAGGAGAAAAATTCATTCCTCTTGCAGCTATATAGTGGGCAGTGAGATTGCTTTGCTCCCTTGTCCTTTCTGCAGGTGAAGGGAAGAAGCTCTCTGTGCTCCCGATGCAGATGACCAAACAAGTGTGGAGGGAAAACCAGTTCAGCCAAACTGGGGTGGTCTGGGGTAGAGTCAAGCCACTAATAGTGATTTGTCCATGTGCTGTTCTCTTAACACATAACAATTCACCAACAAGTTTTGGTTTTGCACTTTGGGTTTGTTTGTTTCAGGGACTTGCGTAGATTACTTGTTATCTGAACAACAGCTAACTTCTGTTCCTGACACTTTAGCCATACTATATGAAACCTGATGGTGCATCTCAAAAGCAAATGTTCTGCGTAATTAATTTTTTATTGTGGCCCCCATGATGGTTTACTTGGGATAGTAAAACAGACTCACTTAGAATATTTTGTGGGTTAGGTTGTTTTGTTGTTATGGTTGCACACAGTAACTCCTGTGTATGTTATTTTAAGGAACAGTTCATAGAGCTTTGCAAGACCTTTTACAACATGTTCAGCGAGGACCCTGTGGAGCAAGAGCTGTACCATGCCATTGCCACCGTGGCCAGCCTTCTCCTGCGCATTGGGGAGGTAGGCAAAAAGTTTTCCCAGCAACCCGCCAAGAAAACCGATGATTTGAAAAACGCTGTCATCCAGGATCCAGTAAGCGAAGAAGAGTCACCAACATCTGATCAGAGTCAGAAATCCACTGTGGAGCAGTTTCCTCCAGCTGCTCCAGAACACAAAGCTTCTGGAGATACTCAGCCTGAGAAGCACCAACAGGAAAGTCAGATTTTTGCAGACAGTGGTGGGGGTGAAGGTCCAGGATCTCCCATACAATTGTTTTCAGATGATGAGACTAAAGATGATATGTCCATGTCTTCGTACTCCATGGTCAGCACCGGTTCCCTGCAGTGTGAAGATATTGCTGATGATACGGTGCTGGTTGGTTCTGAGGCTGCCAGCTCATCTGCACGATACGGCAGCACTATTGACACAGACTGGTCCATCTCCTTTGAACAGATCTTGGCGTCCATGCTGACGGAGACAGCGCTGGTAAACTACTTTGAGAAGAAAGTTGACATTGCACAGAAGATCAAAGATTTAAAGAAAGTGGAAAGACAATTTAGTTCATCCAGTGATTATGAACTTTCCCCCATGTCAGGCTGAACTCAGGGTTTTGGGTATTGGGTAGAAAGGCTTGATTAATAAAAGCCAAGATACGTAGACATCTGGGATGGACATGCGTGTGCGTGTGTGCGTATGTGTTCTTATCAACACTTGTATTAAGTAGCTTCAGCTAAGTAAGGGGTTTATAACAGGGACTCTTGGATATAGAACATTTCCTGGTGGACACCTTTGCTTGCTGGGCTCTCACACTGTTCTCAAAAGCATGAAAGCCATTAGAACATAATAGTCTCTGTGGCCTAGAATTACAACAGTAAATTATGCATGTGTGACTCTGCCTATCTTTCTTTCTCAAAGCTTGATTTCAGTCACTCTACGCTATCCCTTCGTTTGCTTTGAGTTCCTGGGTATCAGTTTGCAGCCTAGCTTCAGTTCCCTCCCTTCAGTCTGTGGCTGCCTCCTGTGACTTAATGCAGTGTATCAAATGCCGTAGAGGTCCCTGCTCTGCCCAAGAGAGCCTTGTTAGGAACTTAGTATCTATGCAGTAACTTGTGACTTATAAAGATACGCTGTTAATGTTGGCACCTTGCATTTAGAATGCGCCAGTGTCCTTGAACAGATGGGTTTTTTTTTTAATCCTGTGTGATTTAACATCACTATAACGTATAGTTTTCAACACCTCCTAAGAAAAAGTGCATATTAATATCTTTTAGCCCATTTTTAACTCTTCGGTGCCATGTGCATGTTTTTAATGTCTCTGCAAGGAAATAAAGCACTGAGAATTGTCACCGCTGTGAAATGTGAGGTGGAGTGAATACAAAAAGCTTGAGAACCATAAGACTGGTAAGAACACAACTCCTGCTGCTCTAAGCAGCAGATCCTTCTTAATTTTAGGCAGTACAAGGACTGTTTAAAAACATCAATAAACTTGAGTTTTTAAGAGGTTAATAATAAGGGGCAAGGCCTTGGGGCAGTTACTGAAGGGGTGTATGTTTGAAGAAAAGACTTCACTGATTGGTTTCTCATGATGATTAGAAGGAGAACCAAAACTTCTGTGTGTGCTAGATCCAGGAGATGCAAATTTAAGGATAGAAACAAAATAGAAAGCATTGTCCTATTCAGCCAAACCAGCTGTCCAGCTGGTTCTATGGTAGTCCCTACACTGAACATCTCTGGGCTCTATTGTACTCCTCAAACTCTTTCTGGAACATATTTCAGTGGGCGATATTCAGGTCATCTTCAGTCCTGGCAGCACAAATGGTACAGTTGCAAGAGTCTCCTCTGCAAATTGCTTGTGGACCAGAGGGAAACAGGAGCTCCATGGTGGAATTGGTAGCTTCCCTATGGGAAGACATTCATTTTTAAAGAAGCATCATTGTATTTGTTTATATTTGTATACGTCCTCATTTCATTAGTTATATTCTGTCACATGAGTTTAACTGATACTTTTGCAGCAAGTGACTTTTGCTGTACTAGCAAGGAGGGTGGCAGTTCAGAAGGAAAAGTCAGAAGACCTTGGAATATTCAAGGAATCACCACTTGATATAGTACACAGTGTCACTATGATTTTGTGGTGTACTCTGTATGTGTTCACAACTAGTATCTGTTTAAGATTCTGTCTCCTTACTCATGTATCAGGACAGCAAATATTAGGAAAATAATTGCATTTACTAATACTTCAGTAATTTATTGTAATTTTTTTAAAAATATATAAATACGTGATTTTACATTGCTTTTGTCTGATAATCATGTATTCAATAAATGAAAAGAATCACACATAGCTGCAGACTTGAATTCCTTTATTTTAATTTTTGAACTATTTTTATAAAATTCCTGTTATTTGCTTCGGTGATTTGTTTTTCATGTTTAGCAAGAGTTATTAGGGAGGTTACTTGAATGGATGTTTTGTTGTGAATATCTGAGTTCAGTTTGAAACATACAAAATGCTTAATCTGTAGGACATCATTGACATTACATCTGACGTACGTTGGAGCTTATGGAGAACTCTGTAGATAAGGAAATATGACTTCCAGATAAAGAAGTACCAACATCTCACTTTTATCAAGGCACGGTTCCCAGTGGCAAGGAATAAATGTGTGTAAGTTACAGCATCATGCAGAACGTGCTTGTAAATAGAGAAGGGCTTACAATTCTCAATATATTCCTTTCCCTGCAAATAACACATCAGCAACTTCTCATTGCAGCTTTACTATTTCTATGAATCTGAAACCTGCTTTATGCAGTTCTAATTAATAAATGAGTGGGCAGCCTAAACTGTCACCACCGGAGACTCAAAAGTGCCATTTTTGATAGTGCTGACGCTAGGAATAGTCCATATTCTTCAGTATTGAGGTAGGGAGGTAGAATTACACTATAACAACATTTTGAAGTACTAAAATCCCTCACAGAACAAAACCCTACTGCTGAATCCCAGCATCTGGATATCTAAGTAGCATGTGCATCCCCCCCCCCTCCTGTGCACCATGCATAAATTCTATGCTTCCATTTAAAAATATAATTTTTGTTTTGTTTAAACCGCCCCTTGGTAAGCTTCAGGAGTCACCTGAATTTTGTGCAATAGCAGTGGGGTTTTCTCCTGCACAGCTTCATGAATTTATGGCTTGCTTGAAGCATCTTCTTATGGCAGTGCTCTGAATTCTTGCACTGATAAACCTGATAACCAATGAGTTTTAATATGCGCCGACCTGCTGATAATTTGTATAACCCTGAAGCTACCAGACCACCTTACTAGTTAAAGGCTGAGTAATCAAATGCTTGGACAACTAGATTCTCAATCTAGATCTCCAAAGGCTCGGCCTTTGACGTACCCGGGCTACCAACATCAATGAAGTCAAAAGTCAGTGTTCTCAGAGTTGGTTATATTTTTCACATCTGTAATTCAGAAAATCGTGAGCATGCACATTTGAATAATGAAGTACTTACTGTCACTTTCTTGAAATGCCCAAAGATAACCTGTTCCCATTAAGCTCACAACCTTCTAAGTATACAATTGCAGAAACTACATTAAATTGTCCTTCAAGCCGCAACCTCTGCATGCCAAAGGCCATTGGATCACAGGCTGTGTAGATCAGAGAATCCCAAATCCTTTGGACCATGGATCCCCTCTAGTTCTTCCCTCAAGAATTATGGGCACCTTGTCTTACAGTGGCATCATCTACGATAGGGTGTCTGTGGTTGTATTGGTTGCCTCCACAGAAATCCCTGCTGGCATTTTGTGATGAGCCATTGCCCTTGGGAAGAAAGTATCAATTCATTCAATTAAATCACTGTTCGTTTGAGGGAAATTCTTCATATGCTTTAGCTACCCAATTTTCCCTGTTGCTTTTAAAATTTTGCATATTGCTTCCCTTAAAGTGTCTGAAAACCACTTACAGTTGGAGGGATAAAACAAGGATAAAAACAAATTGACAGAAATTAAAAATGGTACACTAGAACTACATTAAAAATAACTTCTTTAAAGTGGCATATAGAGTTGCTTTCAAAGGTCTGCTCAGTCACTCTTCCTTAAGGCTGCATCTACACAATCCAAAAAGGCTGCCTGGGAAAATGCCCTGCATGCAGTCAGCCTGCAGTCAGCCTCCAAGGTGTAGGAAGGGTCCTAAGAATCACTTTTTGTGAAGAGTACCAAAAACAGTTCCCTCTTTCATCCCCACAGCTACCAATACTTGGAGACTATGGCATCAGGGTGACTTACCCATCTACTCTCTGCCTGGCGCAAACAAGCACTGGATAGAAAGTGGTCAAATTACACAGCGATTTCCTGTCCAATGCTTCCTCAGACTCAGCAGAAACTTGGGAGACTAAAAAAGGTCCACAGCCTCCAATGTTACTTCCCAGCCTCAAAACTTCCAAGTGCAGAAGGAAGCAGGCTGCAGAAGCTGTATTTCCAGGGGCATGAGGATGCAGCCTTACGCACAGTCTTGATAGTATTTAAATGAAACCTACATACTAAAAAAAAGTGGGCTGACTCCAGACAACAGCCAGATATTGCGCTAAGAAAAGATAATGCAGGCTATCGTTCTTCGGCCGTTATCACTGCTTGGCTAGACAGCACCATGGCCAGTGTTGTCTTTGCGTGTTTTAAGTCATGTGCCCATCTGGAACGCCCGGGCATACCTGTTGTCACCTTCACGCATGCATGGATGCGTGTTTCAGCTTCCATGCACGTGCAGAGGATGAAGCAATCATGGTGGCTCCACCAAGAAGTAGGTGGTGTAAAAAACATTACTGCTAGAAAACCCACAACCAGTGCTGGGGTTTCCATCAGTTGTGCTTTTTAGGGAGGGAAAGAGCAGGACCATGGTGGGGTTGCCTACAGGATGCATATTGGTGCTGTAGTGACACTATGGGTGTTTTTCCACTGTCACTAGAAGTACCCATTAAGTACCCATTAATGGGTACAAAAATACCATTATGTACCCATTAATGGGTACTTAATGGGTACTTTTAGTGACAGTGGAAAAACACCCTATATTTCCCCAGTCTGCATGCAGCTATGATTAAGTTAGTTGGTTAGTATACATGTGTGATAAGCCTTAAAGTGAAGTTTTTACAGATAAATCTTAATTCTGTCCACTAGATGGCAGATACCAGTAAGTGGAAGAAAAAGGTAAGAAACACTTTAATCAAAACAAGGCTTGGGCTGTGGTCGCATTTTCTTTCAATTTGTTTCTGAAACGTAACATAAAGCAAAGGAAAAACTATTTTAACAACAAGGCACAAAGGCCGACCGCCAGTGGCAATAAGAAAACAGATATTTAAGCTAAGCTCGCTGGTTCACATGTTGGTTTCCTATTTGTATCTTTAAGCAGGTTTGTTTTCTCCTTTTCCTGCAGCCCTCCAGTGAAGTCCTGGGCAATTACATCCTGCTCAACCTGGGCACATTTGGACTCTCCAGTCCACTTTCATCACATCATCAAAGTGACTGGTCACTTTCATTCCACTTTATCTAAACCAAAGATGGGTTTTCTGAAAGAAAGCAGCTTGGCTGCATTCACACCTAAATATTAATCCAGATTCAGCCCACTCTTAGAACGGAACAACACAACATTATCTAGCCCAAAAGTGGATTTTCTAAATGGATCATTGGATCAAATGGCCTGGCACTTCGCTTATATGAGGCCATTTCGAACTACAGCCAAATGGCAGTACTACAGGAAGGCTAGACCACATGGGGACAGATTCCCCATTCACACCTAGGCAGATAAGGGATGCGTGGGAATGTGTCCTTACTTGCCTAAGTGTGAATGGGGAATCCACCCCTGTGTAGCCTAGCCCGAAAAGGTGGACATGTGGGCTGGCGTCCCCGCCCTCGGCTGCTGCCAATTGGTCGCAATCAACCCGGGGCAGCCAGCCAGTGTCTGACCAGCGTTTGGCTTCCGCGGGGTGCCCCCTGGGCTTCCCCCCACTCCGGGCCGCATGCCTCCCTACACATGTGTGCGTCCTAACTGCTCACCACCGTAGTCCAGACAGGCAAGCCTGGGGGCGGGGCTTGTTGGGCCGGTCTGAGGCGTTCTGTGCCTGCGTGCGCCACAGCCTGTGATTGGTCAGCAGTGCACTCCTGCGCAGAACATCGCAGACCGGACCAACAAGCCCCGCCCCCAGGCTTGCCAGTCCGGACTCCAGTGGTGAGCGGGTAAGACACGCATGTGGGGAGGCAGGGAGTGGGCCCTGGGGAAATCCACAGGGCGCAGTCAATCCTCATGGAGGCTAAAGACCAGGCTGTCTGGTCTCACCCAAGCGCACTGGCAGCCGGTGTGGCCCAAATTGGGCTGTGCCAGCTGCCAGGGCCCCCCTAGGTGTGCACTGGCACCCAGGGGGGTCATGCCCTCCCCTCAGCCACGCAATGACTTACCTTTCCTGACTGATGCATGCTGACAGCGTGGGGTCGGTCTACCATCATGTAGGCCTGCTCACGGAGTGGCACATCGCCCTGGCCGGCCACACAACCACCACATCAGACCGAAGGGTCCGAAAAGGTAAGTCATCACAGGTGGGCCTGGCGGGTGGTGCAGGCTCTTGGGTGTGTGGGGGTGCCCAGGGTGAAGACATCGCCAGCCTGGTCTCACCCCACCCTCGAAAGGGGCGGGGGGAGACCGAACCGAGGCTGTCTCTGTTTCCCGCTGACGGCTGGAGTCCCAATCGAACTGCAGCAGCCGGCAGTGAACATCTAGGTGCCCATTCACACCCAGCGAATTGCGCCGCCACCCCCAAATGCGTGCGATCTCTTACCTTGTTGGTCCTTCGGTCTGATGTTCACACGGCCTGGCAAAGTGATCTGCCGCTCTCTGTGCAGGCGCGCACTTCGGTAGCTCGGCCCCACACTGACCGGACGCGATGAGCTGCCCTGGTCGTGCTACAGCGAGCCTAGTGTGAATGGGCCCATGTTCTCCTACTCTGAAAATGGACAAAAGCTGGATTAAACCTTAGATGTGAACACAGCCCTGACCAGTTTTCTCACGTGTTCTCGAACTCTGAAAGTATACTGAAGCTGGATTAAAAGTTACTTGTGAACACAGGATTTTTTTTTTTAAGGCAAAACCTTCAATTTCAGTCTCAGGAATGCTGCTGGGATATCCTTCCTGCTTTTCCACTGCTTTCGCCGTTTTGGGCAGGCTGGCTGCCACATCACTCTCTCCCCCTTGTCGCTTTCCTCTTCAGTCCTTGTGGCCCGGCCAGCCGCCGCCTCCAGAAACATAAAGGACTCGCTCTGGCTGCTGCCGCCTCCCCAACAGCAAGCCTGGTGCTTGGGCAACACGGTGAGGCGCCTGCCTTGGACCTGAGGCTGCTGCCTCGGTGTGCAATGCGACCGCCCTCCCGTCCCTCCTCTTCTCTCCCGGCTCACGCGAGAGAAGAGGCTGCTGCCTGAGCCAATGAAAAGCTTGTCTTCCTTCCCGCTCCCAGTTTCCTCTCTGTGCTGCTGCCGGGCTGGTCCTTCAGGTCCCTCTGATGATGGCTCAGCAGTTCCAGGTGCTGCGGTGCTGCTCCTGCAGTGTCTTTCAAGTCCTGCAGGTGAGGTTAAAGAGAGGGGAAGGGGCGTGCGGGCCTTGAAAGAGCTCAGGTTCTTCTAGCTCTCTCTCTCTCTTTTTTGGCTGTGGTTACACTTAAAGTTTAATCCGGTTTCAGTCCACTTTCAGAGCGAGAGAATGCATCAGCAAAGTGACAAGCTGCCTTCTTTCAGTGTTACAACAACTCAGAAAATTTACCTTGGGGACGGATGACGTGGAAAGAAAGGTATCTGGTCACTTTGCTGATGGGTTCTCCCACTCTGAGGGTGGACTGAAGCTGGATTAAAACTTAGGTGTGACCACAACTTTTCACGAATAACGTGACAGAGCCTTAAGTTCAAGCTGTGAGGCCTTCCTGGTTGTCCCACCACCTTCTATAGTGAAGTTGGTGGGCACCCCGGAGAGAGCCTTCTCTGTGATGGCCCCCAGACTAAGTAATAACCTCCCCCTTGAGGTGCATCGTGCTCCTTCCTTATATATATTTAGGAAGGCAGTGAAGACGCATCTCTTTACCATGGCCTTTGGCTGAGCTGCTTATGTTTCTCCACCAGTACAGACACTATTATTTTAAACATACTGTGTATTGTTTTATATTTGTTGAATTTTTAAAGTCTTTTAATGTATACTCTGTTTTTAATCTGTTTTAAGGTTGTTACCCGCCCAGAGACCTTCGGGTATGGGGCGGGATAGAAATGTAAATAATAAACACAGTTTATATTCCTGAAAGCTGGAATTCACCCTATTATTTCATAAAAAACAAAGGAATGAGAGGTTGAAAAGTCAGATATTTCCCCCCTCCCATCCGTCTGACTTACTTGCCTATGCAATAGACATTCCACTTTCTGGGTGTCAAAACTTTCCCCTAGAGGTATCCAATCCTATATGACCATTCCTAATGGAAAAGTCAACTTCTGTGCAAATTTCTTGGTTCCTTGAGGTTAAAAATGAGGCTTATATCAGCTACCAGAATTCATGAGCAATGCTGATTACTTACAAGGGACACCATTTAAAATGGTTGTTCAGCAAATGTAAATTGTTTTCTTAATGTTTTAATTGTTTTTCTTCCCATCAGCAGTGTCTCCATCCCTTTGTTAGACAAGGGTCTTTCCTCTGCATCCAGGGCCACATTTTATTTGAGCAAGAACAGATAAGAGGAAAACAGGCTGAATTATTTCAGTAGTGTCTAGGGGGTGGACTTGTTTGTTTGTTTGTTTGCAGTTTTTATCCCACCCTATATCTGAAGGTCTCAGGGCAGGATACAACATTTAAAACCAAGTATAAATATATTAAAACAATAAAAGTGTCAGAAAAATAGGGAGAAAAATTAGTGATGTTTTCTATAGTAGCGAAGCATCACTGTCTTTTTACATGAAATCATTCTTAACTGGATTCAATTTTTATTTGCCTTTCTGTATGATATATATTTTTTTCACTTGGGACAGTTGCCAACAGGACGTGGAACCAGAACTACTGGTGACAGAGCAATAAGAGACTCAAAGTATTCTGGACTATCTAACCCAGAAGAAATGCCAACTGGCTTAATTCTTTCTCATAATTATCACAAATTGAAAGTTCTAATCTTCCTGCATTTCTTGATTGTCCATCTTAATAGACAGATGTATATGCACCCACATACTGGACGTTTTAAGAGAGGCCCGTCTCCTTGTATTCAAAATTGATGGATTGCATTAAATTATGGTCATTGTCTTCTGTCAGTCTTATGCTGGCATATTGGCACTAAAATGAGAATTCTGTATTCTGAGTAAGGAGGAGGAAGCTGTAGTATTGTACATACTGTAGCTTGCATACCCTAAGGCTATCAGAATTAGAATAAATTATACAAGCTAATTAGGCACTTCATGTAGATTAATTTGATTTATGTCCTCAGTACATTCATTAACAGCAGAAAAAGTTTTACTCTTTATGTAGGGTTGTACTAATAGCTAAATGTTAAATTATTTTCTAGGTTAAAAAGAGCAAAAAATGGAATTGCAAAATGTGTGGTGAAAAGCAGTCAATTCTAAAGGTAAGTACTTAACATTTTCTTGATTTGGGCCACTGCAATGGCTTTCACATCCAGTGGTTTTTTATTAGAAGATTTGTTTTTATTACACATTTCCCCCAGCTGCAGCCCTTGAACACATACATTTCCAATGCATATTTAGCTTGAAATAGAAATTCGATCAGATAATCACAGTGGGGTGAAGTCACTGCCTTGTGTTTACCTTAAAGTATTTAATTAGTAGAATACCAATTATTGAGATTTTAATCTAAGACAATATTGTAGGAATAAAATTCAAGAAGTACTATAGAGCTGCTTTAAAAGGTGTTTTGGAACATAACAAATGCCCCACTAGATCAAATCCATGGAACATCTCGTATGGCTTTGCAGGATGCTTCTAAGGCCATTTGCTGGGATTTGAGAGCAGGAGAAGGATTCCCCTTGTACCTGCTTGAGATGCCCATGGGCAACTGATGGGCCACAGAATGCTGGACTAGATGGGCTGTGGCCTGATCCAGCAGAGCTCCTCTTATGTTCTTAAGGCTAATAACCATAGATAACCTTGACTCCCCAGGAATGCCCCAACTCCATTTTGAAACCATCCAAGCTGGTAGCCAGTACCACTTCTCATGGGAGAAAACTCCAAAGTTTAACCATGCATTATGTAAAAAAAAAAAAAAGGAAGAAGGTGCTTTCCCAATTAATTATTTAGATTTATTTTTAGAAAATTGGCAGTATTGTTTGCTCAGATTTGAAAATAAAAATCTAATCCCGATGGTTGTTTTTCTATATGTAGTGTATCTGAAATAAACACAGCTTTTTGCTTTGTAAATTTGCAGTCTCAAAAAGTATAAGAAATGGGAGTCTTAAATACCGCAGTGGGTCCTGCATCTTTGCTGAGAGTTGCATATATGGTTCTCTGTTTGTTTTGCCACTGCAGGGATACATCAGTGGTCAATGGAGGGAGATCCTTGTCTGCTTTGATTTTTCCCCTCTGAAATAAACAGCAGCCAACTGGGTTGAACTTTGGTTATCTGCTTAAAATATTGATTCCCAAATACTGATGGGCTACTCCTTTACTGACTAGTTTCTGCTTACATGTTTGCAGAACATGTGCTTATATTTCATTTTATTCTGCCATTATTCACTGTAAGCTAATGTGGGATTTATAACAAATATTACTATATGAACATTTTAAACAAGTAAATTAAATTATGGTAAACAGTTTAAGAAAAATCACGGAAATGCAATTTCCTCTCCTTTTAAGGTGTACGGCCAGGGTTCAGGATCTGATTGCAGACATCATGTTCAAAAACTCAACTTGCTACAAGGACAGGTGGAGGAGGCATCTGGAAAAGAGCTTAGGTGCAGTATATCTGCTTACCTTATATTTTGTGTCTGTATACATTAGCATTACTATACAATTTTAAAACTCATTTTACAGGGAGTGACAAACTTTGCAATTCTTTACTGAAGTAGTTTGTATTTGGCTGATTGGAGGTGACTAGTCAGGCTTGCTTTACACCAGCTACCTAAAATTGCTTGTTTGCAATGCTGACTTTCTTAATATTTCTTTTTATTAATTTCCAATACAAACATAAAACATCATATTTTGGGTTCCCCTACATAACACTGGGGAATATACAATTAATTGATAAATGATAGTTGATTTCCACCTGACTTTCAGGGCTTCCCTTATGTTGCTGCTTCTTTCATGCTCACTTGTAGCTCGCCTTCAGTATGCTGCCCCATTTGGTTATTCTTCAAATCCAGCAATCGTTGGTCAATTTTCTAATTCTTGTCAATAACAGGTATCCAGTCTTTCACGAACTTATCCATGGTCCTGTTCTTGATTAAATTTCTTAGTTTATCCATCTCAGCTAATTCAATTAATTTTATCAACCAAACCTCCACCAAATGTGTTCCTCCTCCTCCTCCTCCTCCTCCTCCTCCTCCTTCTTCCCATTTTGTGCATACAGAATTCTTGCTGCAGTTACCATAAATTGAATTGAAGCATTCACTCTATCCAAATTTCCAGTCATACCTAATAAAAACAATTCTAGCTTATATGGAATATTCACTTTTAAAATGTTTTGCAAAGTCGTATGGATTCATATCTGGTATTTCTGTGCTTTCTTTTGTGGCCACCACATACTGACTTTTTTTTGACAATAGAATACCTTAGTACAGTGGTACCTTGACATACAAGTTTAATTCGTTCCATAACCTTGCTCTTATGTCAAATCGCTCGTATCTCGAAGCAATTTTCCCATTAATCCATTCCAGCTCCCAAAACACCACCTCAGTTGTTTTTGTTATGTACTGTACTGTATTTACATACTCGTATCTCAAATCTTGCTCTCATCTCAAAGCAAAATATCACTCGCTCAGCGGCTTGTATCTCAAAACACTTGTATGTCAGGGCACTTGTATGTCGAGGTACCACTGTAATTTGTCAGCAGGATTTATGCACTCCCACTTAATCTTTAACAGGGCTCTACATGGTCTTGGACTTTCTTTCATTCCTGCCCCATTTCCAAAAAAACAGAAGCTCAGTAGTTGATTTCCAGAATATTTCTGTATATCTGAAAAATATTTCTCTCTTAGTACTCCATGGCTTATGATGAGATCTCACTGTATGTACAAACCACTCTGTAGGCACAATTTTGCAGTTCAGCTTGTAAATATGCAATCTTTAGGTCTGTAGAAGAACCAGTGGAAAGAGGTGATAAGAACACCCTTACATTGGAAAACAATTTGGAATGGCAGGTAAGTACTTTTGGATTATCTGTCTGTCAGTCTGTTTGTAAAAAGGCACACTAGCTTTTTTAAGTGTTTGGAAAATTTATGCTTTAACTTGCAAACTTCAGTCAAGCCTCTACTGAGTTGCACAGTTCCTTGTCTCCTCTCATGAGGAGAATATGTTTTCATTTTTATAGTAGACACAGAACTTGAAATTTGCTGGAGACTGAACTACAATGGCAGCAGTGTTTACACAAATAAGAGACACTATTTGCCTGTGTGTTTTAAGAGTTTTTAATAGAATGGGAAAGGACATTGGAGGCAGAGCAACTTGTAAAAGTATCCACGAGCCTGGAAGATTGACCAGACTGACCATTTTCTGGTGGCCCTGCTCCAAGTGCAGTCACTCTCCCTAAGGCTGTGTTTGGATCTAAATCCATTAGAAGGGGTTAGAGGTGCCATTGGGAAGCTTGTGCCTGCATTAGAAAGTGGCACAAAAGTCACTTTTTGAATTTGCACTTTTGGTAATGCTCAATTGCACTGTTCAAGTAAAATAGCAAGACAGCAAATCCTGCCTGTTTGAGACACTTTGAAATTTTACAGGACAGAAAAGACAAGTTGGTCAGCCGCTGGACTAAATATCTGGGTGAACAAAAGGAGGAACCAGAGGACGAAGAGGAGGACGAGGAGGCAAAGTTATATACAGAAAAGAAGGCTTACTATTTGAAAATGAAGAGAGTGAAAGATCCAAGGTGAAATACGCAGTGGCTTCCTGTAATTTTTATCTATTAAATACTGGTGCCCTGTTTAAATGCATAATTGCACTAAAGACTGATGAAAATGCAGATGTTACTTTTTTTCTCTCTGTAGTTTTTTCTTTGAATCAATTAAATTGTTTTTTACACCCATTGTATCTAGAAGGAAACATACAACACCATTAGGCAATGCTGGTTCCCAGGAACCTGTGGAAAAGAAAGTTCCTAAATTTGCCAAGGACATTTCAGGAGTTGAGGTATCATGTTTTTAATTCATTAATTTTTGCTAGCAAATTACCTATGAAGAGAAAAACCAAACCCACAGTGCTAGATGTTTTCTTGAAGCACTCTGCTAAATGCGTAGAACGTATATTATTGAGTGTTTGATAACTAACCTGAATGTTTAACTTGAAAGGTTACGTATTGCATTACTTCCTTGCAAGTGAATTGCCATTTAAGGCTGTGTAAGGACTTCTGGCAAATTATTTGGAACAAGGGGAAGGTTTTACATGTGTTTAAAAACCTTGCCTGCCCTCTAGGAGCAAGGCAGGGCTCCCACCCTCCTCATCAGCCTCTCTGGCTTTCTCTGGGCTTGAGGGACAGGGACAGATGCTACAGTGTAATGAAATCATCACACAGGTCTGTGCTTTTTCAGGCTTGTTGGGGCTTTCCCAGGAGGCTGACAGGAGCCAGGGAAAGCCCAACAGACCTAAAACATGTTGCCTAGATCATGACATCATTATATGGCATGGCAATGCCCGGGACCACTTCATTGGGTGTGGAGAAGTCATAACAGCAGTGGCATTCAATTAGGGCATTAGCTTGCTCCTGGGGGCACGTTCCCACAGCAGTTAAGTAAAAGCCAGTATGGGTTTTTGTACATCACAGGTTATTGCACTTACTATAAGACTCTCAGGTTGCCAAATGCCTTTATCGGCCATAAAAATGAAAAGCCAGCTCTTGAAGCTTAGTTATCATTTACCTATCTCTGTTTTAACACCTGTCTTTTAACTCTGTATTTTATGGGTCCATGTTGACCTCAAATAAATATTAAATTTGTTACTGTGAAAATCCTTACCCTTCTTTGTATCATGCAATAGTGTTCATCTCCAGTTTCCACTGTTAAGACTTTTTTTCCACCATGTGATTTGGCTTCATGATCTGTATTCATGGACCATCCTAGGAAAAGGCTGAGTCATGTGTCAGTGTTGGACTTTTTAGTGTATTGTTTAGTTGCATGTGAAGTGGAACTGGAATATCTTAAAATGGATAAAACTGTAGAACCCAATGATCGGTGAATCAGTTACAGTATATAAGTGCAGTTATTACTGAAGTTTGTCAGCAATTTACTTGCATGTTCATCACTGACGGTTATATAGGGAAAGATTAACCAGGGGAGAATGCACTTTCTGACATTAACAATCCAAATTTTGCAGGCTGTTCTATTCTCTTATTGTATGGCAGCAACATAGGGACTAACAACAGAATAGGAAATAGAAATAAGTGCTGAATGTTCATAAGTTAAAGTAGTTATTTGGTTGTATGTTGTTGAATATCACAATTGCAGAGGAGTTATACCTGGCTGGCTATTAATTTTAGCTCAATTGGTGGGCTGGTCAGGTAATTTGGAAGAGAGAGCACGCAGAGAGAATGTCTCTACAGGCCTCAACTGAAAGAAGTGCAGATGGTGGACCTATCACCCATCTTCTCTCCCCTGGGACAGTTTCCCAGGGAAGGGAGAGTGTGAAAAGACCCTTGAAGTCAAAAGGCAAAGCCTGAAACTGGTAATTGAGGTCCATCTTAAGTGAGCCTCAGAAACTTCTGTGTGGACTGCACAACAGGAATGCAAAGATACATTTCTGCAAGATCCAGAAAAGCGAGTGAAGTTGTTGAAACGAATTAGGGAAGTTGCCCTTTGTGTGGTTGGTAGCTTACTATTCCTACTTACAAAGATACTTGTGTGAAAGCAAATTTTCATGATGGTTAGGATGTGCGTGGAATGGGTGAGTAGTCATCTGATCAGAGAAAGGTGCACAGTGGTGCTTCTTAACTTAGGAACAAGAATGTTGGCCAATGTTGCTCCCTTTTAACAGAACAAACAAACCAGAGAACAAGTCCCAAACACCCTAGAAATCCAAAGTGCTCCAGGTACACAAGGCTAATTTGGGCTTAAGGAAGAGTGGGATTGCTTTATATCTATTTGTGCCGTCACTTCAAGTTGTTTTACTTGCATTTTTATTGTAGGATGAAAGAAATCCAACTACAGCAGGTGAAAAAAGCTGTGAACCTGTGGCACACGACAGATGGACATCTATTGAAAGGAATCCAGTATGTAAACGGGACAAAGATCCAGACTCAAGACACGATACGCTTTCAAAGTGGAAGAAATTCCTTTCATGTGACACAGCTTGTAAAAGTGATAGTCCAGATGCAGGAAGAGCAGGTGTCATCCCACTAGTTAGGGCTCAACAGGCCTTTAGTACTGTGCATGCTCAAACAGGTGGGCGTTCTCCAACTCACTCTAGTCCTCCTTGTGTAGGAATACACCCTAGAGAATCCTTACCACCGAGTACATCAGCCAGAGTTAATTCATGCAATCTAGCCAGAAGCCTTTTTTCTACAGGTGAGGATTTTGAAGAGGATATTTAAAGACACCGCTTTCTTTGTCCTCCTCCCAGAAATGTGGCTTAATATGCTGGTCAACACAAAATGGTTTAGAATAGCAACACTAAGCCAATGAACAGTAGCTCTTTGGCTCTTGTTATCTCAGACCTTTGGCCACATCCTCTAAACACACGAATTATTTGCTGGTCTTTGAGAGTCCATTTTAAAACACTGCCTTTAGCATAATCAGGTTAAGCGCTGATGGGGTCTCCACTACGACAAGTAGTTTCTGTCTGAAAGACGTTTAGCAAGGGAAGATAACTAGAAACAACATATGTTGATAACTTTTAGTTTCTATTAAACAGTTGGCATGGTTATCATCGACCCCCCACCTTCTCCCTGGTCTTCCAACATGTTTTTGATCAGATGTAGGCAGTGTTACTACTCTGTAAACCTAACAGGGGTTATAGTAAATATTAAGCGTCCTTCTAGAGTTACATCTTGTGTATATCTGTGCCCTTTTGAATGTTTGCACTTTGTCACACTGCAGTGATTTTTTCCAGTTGTTTCTTATTTCTGTCTGCAAGCAGCTTCATTTGTGACCTTTTTGCTCCTCTTGCTCAATCAGAAGTACCATCTTAAGTATAACTATCACAGAAAGAATACCGTAGTCCTTGGAAATGCAGCCTTGATTCAACCAGTTCGAATGTGAAGTCACGGCACGAGAAGTACAATTGCATTAGCAGTGCTTGAAGGGGGAGAAAAGCTAATTACAGTTACTTTTCTATAAAAGAGTTCTAAATATTAGAACTAAATTTATACAACAGTGGTGTAAGTGGGAAAGGTTTGCATGAATATTTATTAATAGTATGAAATGAGAGTACAAGGATACAATCATATCATTACAGGGAAAGAGAGGTACAAAAAGTAAGTTGCATGGGAAAGTAGTCACTTTAACTATTTGCTTTCAGAAGCTGAAGTTACATGGGTGCTATTTGGAAGCTGGTGGTTGCTTGGCATATTGGATGGTATCCAGGGCTGCCCCTATGTCATAATTCTTGGAATGCAGCAAATGGGTTAGCCAGCCTCCTTCATCAGAGAATCCCATAGACAGCATCTGGGATAAAGACTCAATCAAGCGAGGATCTGCTTCTGCAAACAAAGAATTGAGATGCGTTATGCACAGATCTGGAAGGAAAAATGGGAAGCAGATATTTAAAGTTATTCCATTTTTTCCTACTCCTGTGCTTTTTAATAGTGGTACAAAAGAGGAAATAAACTGGTATTTATTGTAAGATAGCACTAACCCTGCTGTAATTTTGTCTATGTAACTTTTAGCCCTAGTTTAAACCTTTGGAACTTTTTGTGGGCTTTCATCTAGCTTAGTTCCCACTCATATCAGATGCTATCCTTCCCAAATAAATTCACGCAGTACTGATTCTTTTTAGCATGTTGTATTCTAACTATCACATATAGGTTAGCAGCAGATTAGGACCACAGGTCTGAGTACATCTCAAAATGTAGCTTAGAGAGGAAGAAGTTAAGACTTCTAGCCAGAGCTTAACCTCCCTTGACAGACTGTGGTCCAAGCTGTTTAGACCAGTAATTAAGCTGTTCTTAATTATTTAGAGTCAAGCTGTTTTTAGTGCATTTTTCAACTTGAAATTTATATTGTTATGAAAGTTCAACAAAGATTGTCTTAAACTAAGGGCCTTTTTGCAACCAGATAGCACAGTCACACAGGGCTGTACTGTGGATACCCTAGATTTTAGTATTCTACATCTTGTGACATTCAGGGCGGCTCTTGGCTATTCTGGGATGAAAGCAGCTGTGTCATGTGTGAACGCACGTGTGTTGAGTGTCCGCAGCTGTCCCAGAGGGCCAAGCGCAAAAAGGCCCTGCACAATTACAGGAGAACATGCCTCCAACAAGTAACATTTTACTGTGTACTCATGTATTAGGCAGGATCCATTCCCTGACATACATGATTTTCATTGTAATGCAGGATGTAGCTTTTCCTACCTGGTGGGAGATGAGGATAAAGTGCAGCTTCACGCAAGCCTGTGGGTCCATCCGTAGCAGGGATTTCCTCTGGACTTAGAGAACTTGGGTTGTCAGTCTCTCCTGTTGGTAAGGACTGTGGCTCACCGGTTGAAGGATCTACTTCTTTTGGAGACAAATGGGTCCAATCCTCATCTCCTCCTGAACTACTACAAGATTCTCCTGCCTCCTAAGAATATATATGCAATGTTAAAAAACTGTTTCAGAATATTTGCTCTTTTATAGATCTATAGATTATGACAGAGAAAAACACACACCCCTTGTTGGAAGCAGGAAGATGCAACACTATAGTGCATTCCTCCTGAGTGACACAGAATATTGTCCAGAGTCAAGCAGCAGCGATTCAAGAATTGCACTGCAGGGCAGCAGGGGAAGAGCAAAGTTCCAACTAAAAGTCTCCTTTTGGTCTCCCATAACCTTTAGAACATCACCTTTCACCAGCTGCCCAGTAGACTCAATCCATGGATATTACAGATGTCCAGCAGAGATGCTAAGTAGGGCCCTCTAAACAATCAGGTACTTCATTACAAGAATTGTTAGGTCTGATTTTAGTAACAATTATATTAAGCTTCTTGTTCAAATTACTGCTTTTCAGGCTTCTTAGAATATTTTCCTATTCACAAAGCTAGAAACAAATTACAACACTGTAGTGCACAAACTAACAATATAAAACATGGCCTGCAGCTAATCAAGTCTATTTTAAAACACAGAAGCTGCAAGATGGTTGATATTGATCTCAGAATTTCAGAAAGTGAAAGCCTGCTAGGCCAGTGTGGACTGGGAGCAAAGGAATTCAAGGAAAGAGGAGAAAGGAGAAGTAAAGCTGGGACACAAACATGGAAGGCTAGGACGCGGCTGAGGGTTGAATTGAGCAAACGGTTCAATTAGAGACCCTTGTGAGCCAGTTCGGTCTAGTGGTTAGGGAGCTGGACTCTTATCTGGGAATACCGGGTTTGATTCTACTCTCCTACTGGGCGACCTTGGGCTAGTCAAAGCTCTCATCTGAGCTCTCACAGCCCGACCCACCTCACAGGGTGTCTGTTATGGGGAGAAGAACAGAAAGCTTTGTCAGCCGCTTTGAGTCCACTTAAATGGGTGAGAAAAGCGGGACAGAAAAGCCAACTCTTCTTCTTTAGTTTGGTCCATTATTGAACTGAACCTGAATTTTTAGAGGAGTTTGGTTCTAGAGTGAAACCGCCAAGCAAGGCAGGTAGATGTAGAACTGTTTCTAAATATAACTTATTTGATATAACCCAAAGGTTAGTATCCACTAACAGCTTCTGCAATTGAGATAATAGTGATTGGCCATTTAAGTATTCTACCTGTTCCATGAGGCTCTCCACTTCCATCTGGGTGTGGGGGGAATGCACCATCATTTCCTGTAACTGGTTCGTAATGGCCTCTTCCTCTGAAGCAGGTTTGCTTTTGTTACTTGCTTCCGGTTTGGTCTGCCCTTCAGAACTGTCTCCAGACTTGGAGCTGCTTTTCTCAGAATCGGGTTGAGGTGGTGACACTTTACTTCGCTGCCCATTGTGCTCCACATCAATATCCACATCAATCCCTAGGAAAGCAGCATGAGATATTAAAACTTTGCATCATTTTGCTCTTATTTCTTTATATTTGTTATATAGTGTGTGGCGTGGAAAAATAAGAAAAATTCTCCAGGCACTTTGTCAAAAGGTTTTGGGGACAAGCTTTCAAGTTCTCACCAAGCAGGAGAAAACAGCACATGATATTATTCATGGTATTAATATCTACAAGATTATATAGTGTTTGGGGGCCTGTTTGCACTATGGTGATCAGGACAGCCCAGCATCTGCTCTGCACCCTACAGCGTATTGCTCCATCCCAGAGTGGCTGAGAGCCTAGCTGATCACTGCTAGCTCTGGAGCAGTAAAAACTGCTCCACAGCTTAAGCAAGGGTGCCTAGCACACTCTCAGTTAATCCCTGGAGGCAGCTTTCATATTACTGCATTTCCTGGCGTATAAGACGTCCCCCAACTTTCCAGTTAAAATATAGTTTGGGGTACACTTGCCGTATAAGAAGATGACACCTGGAGTATAAGACGACCCCCGACTTTTGGGAAGATTTTCCTGGGTTAAAAAGTCTTATACGCCAGAAAATACAGTATTTACTTTGTGAATGCTGCTCGGGGGTAGGGTGGTGCAGCTGCAGCTGTGCAATCACACACTGCATCACCGATTGCTCTAGCAATGCCCTGACATACATGGCTGTTGGTACAGCAAGGCAGAGGGTCCCAGGCAGGACTGTTCACACTTCACCTAGCCCCAGATAAGTCAGGGTTGAGTTCAGGACAGGACAGCGTTCGCACATGGCCCCTAATCTTAACTGCTGTAGGATACTTCCTTATGGCAAGTTAAATGCAAAAAGGCCCTGCATTTTCCCCAAGTTACCAGCATTTTCTGGCTGAAGTCTATTCTTTATGGCATTTTATGAAATCGGTCATTTCTACTAGGCAATAATTCCTATGGCCTTGAAGGCATTAGGAGGAAGCTGCATCTAATTTTTCTCTAGAGTTTATAGAGGTGCCTCCCTGTAACCCTTACTTCACTCTAGGTTTCATGATTCAACATTTACAAACTTGAAATTCGTAAGGTTTTCGAGGGGCCTAATCCTAACAAACAGATCACTGTACAACATGCACACAAATATATTTGGCTGCTGTTAATTGTGGCTTGCCTGCATCTTGTTGTAACAGCTTCAGGCATTTCTATTCTGCCTCTGCAAAGAACAACTGTAATGCATTTAAAACACGATATTTCTTTGCAATAACAATGAGGAATGAGCAAGGCTGACAGGACAGCAGCAGCCAATCAGACAGTCCAGCAAGCCTCTTTACCTGGCTGAAGGACACCCTGGAATACTTTCATCCAACAAGATAAGCAGGCTAATTTGCCAGGCAGTTCAATCCACTCATGCAGCCTTACTAGTTGCTGTGCACGGATGAACAAAAGCAAGTTTCCATAAAAAAGTTCCTAGAGGAGACACTTTGGCCTATCTTGAACTCAATTTGTGGGGACAACGACAACAACACTTGCTTATTGCACAGAAATATCAAACACTTAGTAGGATAACAAGTACTTTAGTGTGGTATTAACTAGAAGTAGCACTTATTCCTTCAGTGGATAAGCATGAAAGTACTTTGCTTAATCTGAAGTGGTTTGTCCAGGTCACTAGAAGTCTTCAAGAGATCTCTAAGAAGAAGGTTGTGGGAAGCAACAGCCAAGCGAAAACAAATCTTACTTACCAAGTGGACTCAGATAAGCAGCAACACTTTCTCCAACATTCTTCAGAAAGGTAACATTGGGATCTTGAGACTGACTGGTAAAAGGTGCTGTGGAGAGAGGGGAGTCATTAACTCACAAGAACAGAACAGTTTCACACAACATTCAGAAAATACGTTTTTAGTACAGGTGTTTGTGAAAATCAGTTCTGTGGTACAGTAGCTTTGCGATTCAAGAATGAACAAACCATGCTAGTATTGTATTATGATTCCAATGCACACACCCTCCACCAACATCTCATAAACCTGTTTTTACAACTCTGGTCACTTTTCAGGTCATCTTTCCCAAAATAAAACAAACCAATATAGATGTTCTCGACCGTTCCACAACTTTTCAGCGGATTTGTCTGGGCATCCGCTTTGGGGTGTGAAGCATTCAAACGTAAGGTCCTTCTAAGTGTTGTTGTTGTTGTTGTTTTAAGGTGGGCTAGGACAAAGGACATCAGTTTACTTTGCATTTCCAATCACAGCTTATCATGAAAAAGGTGTGCTCTCACCTTGTTCAGGAGCAGCATTCTGAGAAGCAGCGCCATCTTGTGGCTGACCAGAATTTCGACACTGGCGAGCAGGACAAGGGTGCCCCCACCCTTGCAGCCATGCAAAAGGTGGCATACCATGTTTCATTTTACGATGCCAGCGCCCTCGAGGAAGCCACTGCATTATTTAAAAGGGGGGATATGTTAATAGGTGTCACTGACAAATATATACTGCAATTCATTCTAGGCAAAACTACTGCAATTCTCACCTCAAACGGATGGAGCAAAGGACTCTGGAACATGATCATGTTGTGTTCCTTATGGATGCCCTTTCCTTCACAGGCACTGCACAAATCATAGTCTGGACAAACGGTGCATTTGAATCGGGAACCCACAACTGGGCCATCGCAACCGTCACAAATCACATTGGGGTGGACCACATTTGTTGGCCCCTCCTGGCTGCTGGGCTGGCGCTGCAGCTGCTCGCGCTTCAGCTCCTTCTTCTCTAAATGACAACAACACACACTGTTGATGGACTGCTGCTATATTACATACATCGACATTTTCATGTTCAAAATATTACTTTTTGCCATTTGTAAATCAACGAAACAAATCAATCATTGGGAAAAACAATAAAATTCTTAAAATAATAAAATCAGTGTAAAAAGAAACCCCACCTCACCAAAACTGACTAGGGTTGTGTTCACACCTCAGTTTTAATCCAGCTTCAGCCCACTTTCAGAGCGAGAGACTGCAACTCAGAAAATTCACTTTAGGTTGGATAAAGTGGAAAGAAAATGGTTAGTCATTTTGCTAATGTGTTCTCTCACTCTGAAGGTGGATTGAAACTGTATTAAAACTGAGGTGTGAACACAGCCAATGTGCAGTGCATATACTCATGCCACCCAATCACCAGTTTGAGTGAACTGGCAAGTTCCAACAGTCAATGGATCAGTGAAATTACTGCCTCTGCCTTCAGAATAGAAATTCCGCAAGCTAGATGCGACCACACTGAAGCCCTTGCTTAAATTCAAGCACAGAGGACAAGGTTCAAGCAGTACTGCACTAGTACCTTACAATGTGCTCAGCAGCCTATAAACAAGCCTTAAGGCAGCACGTGGTCCTGCCAATTGCCGGACCTGGAACAGCATTCCACAGCAGCTGCGCTTTCTGACAGTCTTCAAGGGTTGCTCTTCACCTTTTATACAGTAACCAAGGAAGGAATAACCTAATGTGTACAGAACTGTAGGCAAGGCATCCCTGTCTATGTTGCAAGATTGCAGAAGAAAGTAGTACCTAATAGAATACAGTCTATACTTCTTAGTACTGTCTTGGTTTAGTTCAAAAGTGAGCTATAAAACTTCTCATCAAAACAAACCTTAATACAGTGTAATGCAGTGAAGTGTAAAAAACTAAATATAGTAAATAAAAGTACTTAGGACCTAGTTTATGGTTTGTTTGATTTTTGTTTTCTTAAAGGTCAGATTTACTTTCATAGGCTATATAAAATTCTAAGCTTTTCTAGTGGCCAAAGGTAATTAAACTGTAATATGCAATTACTCTAAAAATTCCTACAAAATATAATTGATATGATTTTTAAAATCCTCCATTTCCAAAGCTCCTTTGGCAAACCATTTTTTAATTCTGTAAATATTTGAGCAAACAACTTAATAACACACCTGCTTTACACAATTAAAGTGGAATCTGCACTGAAGATTTTATTTTAAGCACACTAAAAGCTGCAGTTCCAAACTGACTGATATAATTATTATTCTCTTATATCCCTATTTCCATACTAATTCAGATCTTTCTGTACTCATGCTAATGAAGTCAGAACCAAGTTAGCCACAATTAAACTTGCATTCCTGTCAAGAAGAATGCTTCAAAGTGCCACAAACTGTTGAATCTCATACAAAGTCAAAAGAAAAAGAAGTTTTGCAGAGACTGGAACTCATCTGCAGTTTCATGACATGAAAGAGATCCTTCATGTCAGGATACATACAGGCAGGTACATATACTAGGTTATAACACATGAACCTGCCAATGAGAGCTGAGATTTGAGGATCTACACCTTGCTAGCCCTCTATCACAGCAAAGGAAGGTTTGGGGAGGATGAGGGACAGGTAAGCATGATGGAAATTAAAGGCAGAACCTGCCCATCTTTGTCATGCTCACTCCTAGCTCTCTCCCAGCCATCGTTGTAGCCAGGTGGGGCTGGAACTGTGCAGAGCTCACAGTGACATAAATGCATGGGTAGCAGATATCCCACTGCTCCTGGGCTTTCCTTGGCCCTTACCAAGTTAAAACAGGGTCAAAAAATGGCACCAGGACTGTAAGATAGCACCACACATTCCATGTGACACCATCTCCTCCAAGCTACAAAGGAAACAGAAAGCACAGGAAGTAAGAAGAGCAATGCATTATTTAAGACTGTATACCCAAAACTTGGGGTGGTTCACGAAAATCAGTAATACCTTTAACATAAATACGGAAAACACCATCTTTCACACAGGGCAGAGCCAGCTTTAGTTCTTCATCACTGGAAAACGCAATCATGTCACCATCCTCATCTGAAAGAATCAAGTATCAATAATTAATCTAATCCGTCAAGAATAGGTTTATTCGATAAAATCCTAATCAAAGAGCAATTAATAGGGCACTATTAATTAGACACTAATGTGCTGACCTTAAAAACTACTGGGCACAGATTACATTTCACAGTAAGAAAATATCGACACATTTTCTGGCTACGACAGGGTATATTATTAAGGGAGTTGTTTGCTTAGTATCATCATTTCACAGCTTACACTGTTTGAAACAGCATCCTTTGGCGTTATATTTATTTCTTCTGCAGTAAAGTTCAACCTTTAGTAAACAGTTATACAACAGCTTCAGTCAAATTAAAACCTGAAAGGAAATCTGCTATAATTTGCAAGCCATGTCATGACTCAGGTGGAAGAAATGTTAACATTTCACACAACCCTAAGTAGTACACAAGTCTCAATGTACAAGACCTCTTTGGTAAACCTGGAGACCAGCAACACACACTAGATGTCCTGTCACTTGCTTTTTAAACTGGAAAAAAAACGACGATATTTTACATAATTAACAAACAGTCCTGACACCAGAACATAGCACCTAAAGCAGAACTGGCTAGGCAGGGAAGGAGAAAAGGCTCACACACTGTAGCCCTGCCTTTGAGCCAAGTTTTCATCTGCTGGAAACCAATATGTGTTTCAGAAAGATCAAAGGCACTGCCAAGAGACGGATGTGCATTTCAAGTACACAGCAGGAGCTGGCACTGTCATAGGTCTGAATAAATTCAAGATAAATAGAATTGTGAACTGAGGCTCTTCATATGACAGTCTGAAAATAGAAATGTATCACTTCCTCTGAGGCTCCCTTCTGGAAATTAAATTCAGATATCCAATTAAATAATAATCACTTCAGCTCTCTGGGTTGGTGCTACAAAGTGATCCCTCCTTATTCAATAGGTTTAGGTTCCTAGAAGTCTAAAAACAGTCACAATTCAAAAACCATGGAATCAAAAGAACCCAAAAAATGCTGAAGCTGATTTTGCCGTAATTATAAAAAGTATCAGGACTCTGCAGTGGCTGAAGCCATCAGTTTCAAACCCACTCTGTCTGAAAAAGCCAGGAGAAAACGCCAATCTCCAGTGCTAACCCATAACTCTGCCAGAAGCAGATCTCAAAACTTAAAACAAAGCTCAGAAATAGTAAAACCATTAATAATGAATGACGATCATGCTCTTGAGGTAAAATACTGAAGTAAAAAGAGTTCTGTAGATCCCTATTTGCTTTTCCTGGTGTACGGATCATTGTCCATGCAAAAATACCCCCAAACACACACTGATAGTTGGATGGCAAATCGCTATACGTAGTGTGTAGGCTATTAATCCCAAGGAAGGTTTCCCAGGAAAACGTGCACCTTTCTTCTCTGAGCTACACTTTTGAAAGCTGCATCCCTTAGTCCTCATCACCCTAAACTAAAGGCATACATTTAAGGACTAACAATTTTTATTCAGACTGCTGCAAAGGTGCCATTTGACCGATTCTTTAGCCAAATACAAAGTGGCTTGCCATTATCTTCCGGCTGGGGAGTCAACCCTGCAACTCTCTCCTTGCAGGGCAGTTTTACTCTACCAGCGAACTACTTGCCACTCCTCAAAGTCAAACAGATCGTGATAAAGTCAGCAAGACTTTAACTGTCGCTTGCCTCTCTACGGCATAATATAAGCCTTGGCTTATCTTCTCCCAAGAGCAAAAGCAGGTCAAATGGTATCATTCTGATCACTGCCTTCCTTCCCAGTTAATAATGAGATGGGGAAAACCCGGGCACTTAGCTCCAACTACACTGCTCAGATGGCATGAGATGGCCTATGGCATGAGATGGAGGAGGACATGACACCACCCTGACGACCGTGGTACAAATAGCTTTGTTCCCACTGGCAACCCCAGTCCTTCCAGTATCTGAAGGCAGCCGGTCCCCGTGTCGAGGCCTCATCATGCCTGGGTTGCATCGGCTTTTAATAGCAGGCCTCGCGTCTGGAAGCTACTGGGTGGAAGAGCATGTCTGCCTATGACCTTGGACAGAGGCGTTTCTTCCTCCCACAGATTTCTGCTGACAGCCTCCATTAACAAGCGAGGTTCTGAGGCCAAGACAGGCACCTGGCCAAAAAGCCAAAACCCAAAGAACCCCCCCTCTTTTTAAGCTCAAAAACCGAGTCCTGTCAGAGTCGAACAAGGCTTGAGGGGCGAGTCTTCCCTATTAACCCCCCTCCCAACTTCACCCACCAACAGGTGCTTTTCCACTTAGCACTAGAGGACCCATTAAGAACCCATTAAGGCTCCTTAATGGGTACTCGGAAGGGGGCTCCACTACCACTAGAGTACCCATTAAGGACCCGTTAAGGACCCTTAATGGGTCCTTAATGGGTCCTTAACGGGTACTCTAGTGCTAAGTGGAAAAACACCCTATGACGACCCACAGGGTACTACGAGGCGCGAAAAGCACCTGGCACAGGGGAAAGCCGCCTCACCACCACCACTGCAGCGCAAATCCTTGTAAACCTCCGCCCTGTGGAGGGGCCACCGACCCCACAGCACTCGCGGACCGGCCGAAAGCGGTGGAGAACCCCAAGTTCCGCGGTGCCCTAAAACCCCACGGAAAGCTTGCAGGGGCCAACGCGACGGAGCCGCCGCCGCCGCCGTCTTGCCCGGGACCTCGAACCGTAGCTGGAAAGGGGGCAGCGCACTACCCGGGCATGCAAGGCATCGACGCCCCCTACAACAACAATAATAATAATAATGCGAGGGAAAGCGATCCGGTCCCCACCCCACCCCCACCCCCACTCACCTTTGTAGTACATCCGAAAGGCGCCGGCGGTGCTGGCGGCGGGGTTGCTGCGGAGCAGCCCCTGGAACAGCTCGCCCACCTTGTCCCGTATGGACTGGTAGCGGGCGGGCGAGTCGAGGGCGAAACGCCGGATCTCCCGGGTCGCGTCCTCCTTGCCCAGCAGGTAGGCCTTCACCGTCATCGGAGCCATGGCGCTGGCTGGAAGCCTGTTGTGGCGCAGCAAGAATTGGTGCGCGCAAGGAGATGGGGGGGAGGAGGAGGAGGAGACCGCCCGGTACTGCCTGTGCCACTAAGCCCGAGCCACTGGCCTTTCCGTATCCCGTCTCCGCCTATCCTCAGCACCGCTGCTCTGCCGCTGCGTTGGGCTTGGGAGCTTTTATAGGCGCAGCCACGGGGCGGGCCTGACCTGAACTGGGAAAGTCCCCACCCAGGCGGGAGGAGGCGGCAGCCAGGCCCAGATAGCAACGGGGGGGGGGGAAGGGGAGTGAAGCACAATATAATTACGTGGAAGCAAGCCTTCATGAAGGGCGCCAAGCCATGAGGAGGGGGAGGGGGAGGGGGAGGGGAGGCCACCACCACCACCACCACCACCACCACCACCAATGCTTGGAAGGTGTCCCCCCCCCCCGTTCTTCAAGCGGCACTTCTTCATGTTCCTGGAGATGGCGCCCCATATTTATTACACTCGTTCCACAAAATGAAGGCTCCCCCTTTTTGCAACCTTTCAGAATAAGCGTGACGCGGCACATTTTGTGCTTTCCGAAGAGAAACACAACACACATTCATGCCGGGCCGGGAACGGGGTGGGGGGGGGGCGTTTTGTCATAAGAAAGCCGGAGTTGTTGCCACGGCGGAGCTTCCTCCTGCTTCGCTTCCGTGCAATGCAATGCAGTGCCTGACAGGCCGTGCTCTATCTACACTGCTGAGTCACTCCGTTTTAAAATATAAGGCTGGAATGGAACCGGGTGGGGGGGTAGGCCCAGGGGAAGGGAATTGATATGGACGGTGAATCGATCGCCTTCAGATCTCCCTCCCCGTCCTACACTGGCAGCCTGTTCCCATTACAAACTTAAAACGGTTCGGAAATGTTTTCGATCCTCGCAGTCCCCACGTGAGGTTGGCTTAACATGCTTTCCGCGTGTTAAATCTCCCCAAAGCGTTGTAAATAAAACACTCATTTCAACAGGTCTCGCTCCTGTTCTTGCATTTGAAACGGTTTACATTTCTGTGGAAACGGTACCATTTTAGTGGGATGAGAATGCCTGTTTAGGGTTTCCCTTCCCCAATAGCACTTTAGGAACTCCCCGCCCTTGTCACCTCAAAAATTTTGTGGCAGGAGGAACCCCAATCAGAGAGGGGGGGGGCACCATGACTGGCAGTGGGCGGGGAGAAAAAGACGCTTTCCCAAATGAAGTTTTCAAGCGCTTTCAGAATCAGGATCGAACGCGGTTAAAGTTGAAAGAAATGGGATCAGGCAAATTCGTGTTTGCATCCGGTTCTTTTATTCCTGTTTAGGAAAACCGTTTTAAGCTTGTAATGGGAACGGGACCTGGCTGTTCGGAGATCTGCCTGTATCTTGTTGCTATGGATTCAACTGCCCTTCACGCAGTCTTCAATAACATCAGCACCATAGGCGAGCCCCACTGGTCTGAAGCAATGGACTGTGGTCCTTTCCACACTTGGCATTATTCTGGAATATATCTCAGGATAAGGATCTGTTGTTCACATGCTAACACAGAAAGCAGTTGATGGCAGTCGATGGCTGGAGATTGCCATAGTCTACACTAACATGTGGACAGCAGCCCCCTATTCTGGGATATATTCCAGGATAAGGCCAAGTGCAGAAAGACCCTAAATTTCGTTCGGTTTTCTGCTTTCCAGTGTTGCTCACTAAAGATAATTCTAGGGTAGGTGTGTAAACATTATATCCCAGTTATAACTTATGGGAGCTGCCTGCCAGCCGCTGTAAAAATGCAGACAAATTGTTGTGTTTATGAAGGCTGTATTTTATTGATTTTTTTCTTACTGCTTAGTCAAAAGAAAGAACAATCGCTTTTTTTTGTTATAATCTTTTATTTTTTTACAAAATTTTATTGAGCTTAATAAGTGGAATATGGTCCAACAATGTTGACATTGCAGGCAACTTGTTGACATTCCAGCTGGACCACTAGACAGCTCAGACCGGACACCATTTTGGACCTCTGGCAGCCCACTGGCCACTTAATTTGTAGTAAAGGTGATTCAGGCTTCCGGGAGCATCCCGAACACTCAAAATAAACAAAGACCTGCATTATTGGGATCTCAGGAGAGGTCTTTTCTGTGATGGCCCCCAGACTCTGGAATAGCAACAGCACTGCCTCCTTCTTGAGGTTCACAGGGTGCCTACATTATATGACCTTTGATGTTTAGCTCCCTCTGGGTGCTGTACTGCCAAGGAGGGTGGGTATGTTTTAATATTTTATACATTTATCTTTTGCTGTTGTGATTTTTCCCTGAGTTCTTTTGATGAAAGGACAGGATATAAATTCTCTTAAAAAATAGAAAAGAAACGAAAGGGAAAGTTATTTTCAAAGCAATGATATAGAAGTCTCACCAAAAGCCCAATAAAAAAGTTCAATACAGAGGGACCCTGCACATCTCCCATATGTCACAACAAGAGATGATGCCAGTTTTCCAGTAAGAACCAGTATTGCCCCCCCCCCACTGTCTAGAAAAAGCCTATGAAAAAGTAAGTATGCTCTCATATCAAGCTCAACTCTCTGTAACTTAATGGATGGATCTTTGCAGCATTTGAAAACAATAGGCTATACAATAGGGTCTCAGTGGTGCCTTTTTCCAGCAAGATGCTAGGACTGAACTTGAGAATCTTCAGCATGCAAAGCTGATGTTGTTCCACTGTGCTATACCACTATTCTGTCTTTAAATGTATCTGTGTGTTTAGTTGCTGTATTCATAAAACAATTTAACAATGGATTATATGATTTAAAGTAATACAGAAATATAATTGAAATCCAGAGTTAAATCTTTAAAATTGTGACATAATAGAGCTATAGACTAATATATACAAACTCAGATTTATTGCCAAGGTTGCTTTTTATTCTTTTTATTTTTAAACTGCAATATATTTATATACTACCCAATAACAAAAGGTCTCTGGGTTGCTTACTAATACAGATGAGTGGCAGAAGAAGAAGAGTTGGCTTTTCTACCCCGCTTTTCTCACCCATTTAAGGGGACTTAAAATGGCTGACAAAGCTTTCTATTCTTCACCCCACAACAGAACACCCTGTGAGGCAGGTGGGGCTGTGAGAGCTCAGAAGGGAGCTGTGACTAGCCCAAGGTCACCCAGCTGGCTTCATGTAAGAGGGTGGAATCAAATCCATTATTCCCAAATAAGAGTCTGGCTCCCTGACCAACCACTAAACCAGACTGGCTCACAAGTGGGTAAGGAAGGAAGGAAGCAAGCAAGCAAGCAAACAAGCAAGCAAGGGCACACCATGTACTGTTGGAAATTATAAGCAACTTAATGTTGCATGGACCCTAGATGTGCTAGTCAGTGAATCTGCTGGCCGTTTTGCACTTGGGCCCATAGTACACAATAGGGTAATATCTGCTAAGGAGCATCTGCACTTGTAGGAGCTGTTTCCAACCCAGAAATGCCTCCTGCCTTACCAGATGTTACCCTATCATCTACTTAATGGTGGTGCACAAAATCATGCACCACACACATCGCAACCTTTACCCCAAGCTTACCTGATAGGTCCAGTGCCGCAACCATTTCTGGTACTAGAGTCACTGGCACCTCAGATGACCCCAAGTGCGACTGCATATGTTAGGAACATCACTGTCGCTGTGTTGATGGTGATGGTGCACGAGCAGTCAGGCCAGCTGGCACAAAGAAGATGGTGGCAATTGGATATGCACCTGGACACTAGGTAAGTCTCCAGGGTGACTGGGGCTTAGTCTAGCATGTGTTAGCATTCCCAAGTGCAAATGCAAGCACACATTAGTTAGAAATGCACTTTTTCTCTCCAGCGGACGGGAAGCTAACTGCAGAAATGCCCTTTGTCCCCAAAGTCCCATTTGAGTTTGGTGGGCCGCCATGGCAAGAGCAAAGCCAGTCTCTTATATCCTGCATTTTCTTTTGCTTTTTAGAGGCAGCCCAAGACAAATCCAGGAAGAAAGAACTCTGAGAATACTTCTAGAGCAAGAAGTGTTCAAGGCTAGTTGGACACTCCATTGTATGCCAGGGCTGACAGGAGATAGTTGCTTTCTTCCCTCTACACAGTTCCTATAAGGAGAAATGCAAGAGTGGTGTCAGTTTTTCCATTTGCTTCCTGCTCCTTTCTCTGCTCTCTTTTTCACAAAATAAAAGGCGGCAGGCCTGCCTATCGGTAGGCCCTGCCTTCTCACTCATTGCAGTTTTGGGACTGTTATGCCACGTTCCGTAGTTCTTCTGTGAACCTGAGCTTTTCAATAAAACTTGCATTTGGCTCTTCCAAAAGTCAGATCCTCTGAAGAAGGAAATTGTAGATACATCCAAAAGCTCACAGAAGAACTATGGAACAGGGCATAACCCAAAAACTGCAACAAGTGAGATTGTAACAGACTACATTCTACCAGACCCTGATTTGTCTCAGCCTGCTCAGTAGCAAAGCCAAGAGTGGCTCCAAAGGGTTACATGTGCACCACTAGAGACCAATTCCTGCAAGCTTTTGGTTTCCCCTTCAGAAGGAAATTTAAGTGCCCTCCAGCCAGACTTCATTAATTGTTCATCTTTTCTGGGTCTGGGTAGGATTTTTTTAGGGTTATGCTTTTTATTTCTCTATGTGTGTCCTTCACACTGTTGATTATAATTAATTTAATTGGAGTTTCTGAGGTTGGATTGAGTTATTACCACACTGAAGGAGGACAATAATTATTTAGGAAGCATTGATAACTATTGGCAGCCTCCATCTCCCAAGAGGGAAAGCCCCTTTCATCGCCACCTCGCCTATTAGGGTTGGCTGTGAGATTGGGCAGGATGATCCCAGTCTCTGCCAACCAGTGGGGTGGGGAGACAGGAGCATCTCCCACTCTCTGTCTTTTTGAGAGTGAGAAGCCGGTCCATAACCACACAAGGCTGTTTCCAATGTGGAGATTCAAAAACAAGGCCTGGAGCCCATTGAATATATTTAGAAGATGATGATGAAGAGGAAGACAAGGAAGAGTTGGCTTTTCTACCCTGCTCTTGAGATTAATGTCCAGAAGCAATAGGTGGGCCTCTGTGTGAGACAGGATGCTGCACCAGATGGGCTGCGATCTGATCCAGCAGGGTTCCCTTATGTTCCTAAATGGGGAGATAAGGTTCCCTATCTCGGCTTTATTTAGCAGGTTTTCTAAGTTTTTTTTTAAATCAATTTTCACTTAAAATATTGTACAGATAAGCTGTTTCTTCCTTCCATTTAATTACTTGGTAAGCCACAATCCCCAACAGATCTTATTATCTGGGTTTGGTGACTATGGCTTTCCATGGCATAACCAGATACATAACTATTTGCATAAAATACTGGGCCTAAACAACCTTGTTTTCCCTTGGAAGGAACAGGGATTACAAGATGGCCACAGGGATTTTTAACTTCATCCCTTGAGAAACATCTGCAGTAATAAGATACCACTACTAATACAGGAAATTGGATCCTTGGAACTTAAAATGCAATAACAATGCAATTAGACTGTTCAGGGTGCCTAGTTTAATAATACAGAATTATTTACCTATTTGTTTGCATTTAGTATACTGTATAACCCACCATTCACCAATCAGTTCCCAGGCTGGATGAAAACAAGTAAAAAAATAAAATGAAATAAAATAAAATCATTGATCAAAAGCCTGAATTTTTTTTAAATGTGGAGATTAGCATGGTCCCCTGTGCAAGGATGACACACAAATTTGGGAAGCATATCATATTTAAGCTCCAGAAGATATAATAATGATACATGCTTTGGAGGGAAATTCATTACGTAACTTGGGGGCCACCACCAAGAGGTCATGTTGTACTCTACCATCTTGCAAATCACAGAGGATACTGAGACTAAAAGCATGAACTCTCAGATCTCAATATCTTGACCAATCTAGCAATCCAGTCATCATTTTTCTTGTTTGAGTAAAAACAAATTCATTCCCAAAGAATGATGCTAAGCTGGATTGAGATGCTTGATTGATGCCATTTGATTGTAGCAAACTCTTGGTGACCATATGGATTGCAGAATGACCAATTTTCTGCAATCTTTCTTAGGTCTGTCAGTGGGGTTCTCACTGCTGTTGTAACTGAGTTTATCCACTTAGTAGCTGACCATCCATTCATGTTTTCCAAGGAGTTTGGTCTTCTAGCCTTGGGTTGTATATTGAGGTTATTGCCCCCATCAGAACCTTGGGATCTGGACCAGGCCATGGAGGGACCATGATGCACCAGGGATGTGCATTGCGTCAGACCCCATTTTTGCAAAGATCTGGATCTAAAAGAGGCCTGTGCAAGCTTCCATAGCTGTGAGTGGTGGGGTGTAGCTGCCTCCGCCTGCGTGCTCAGCTGCACTCCTGCTAGGTCCCCCCCCCGGACCCCATCAAGCAGGTAAGACATGCAGACACTTGTCCTTTGATCCGGTCTTCATGCCTGAAAACTGGATTGTGGACATCTTTAAACGGGTCCACAGGAAATCCGGATTTAAGGACCAGAAGGACCCATTAAATCCAGATTTCTCCTGCCCTCTTGCGGACAGGACCTGCTGGATGGGGCCTTAAATGGGGTCTGCATGGGGACAGGGACTTCCCAGTTGGTACCAGTCGGGTTCCTAATGGGGTCTAAAATGGGTTCTTAGTGCTTGTGCAAAAAACAGCCAGGATCTTGTACAATAGCAATGGAATCTGAACCAACTTCATATTCCCTCATCACTTGCTAGGACCACTGCCTCTAAATCTTCAGCTTTATCTATTTTTTCTTGATTAATACATCTTGCCTGCATGACCTGGACAGCCTGAATGCTGTCCAATTTCCCTGTTTGCCCCACTTATTTTTCTGCCTGTGTAGCCCAGTTTCCTGCCTGGCCCCTGAGTAGGATTTGGGGTGTATGAATAGGTCCACCAGTTTGAGGATTTCAAAATCCACTGCTACATCTTCAGGTGCACAAGGGGCTTACCAAAGTCTTCTCCTGCAGAGTATCCCACACCACTGCTGCCCAGTATGGGTTGTAGGTTTTTATTCTGCCAACTCACCTTTTAACTTCTCTATTTCCGGGAATTTTGCCTCCTGACAGCATAGGCCAGAGAATAAAGTACTTCTAGTTTATTCCAGAAAATGCTTCCCATTATATCATGCCTTGAATTCACCTTTGAACCAGAATTATCGCTGAGTAATCATTATCCAGCATCTTTGTCTGCCTGGTGATTTATTAATCATGCAACAAAGTGGTATTGCCATGTACAAACTGAAGATGAGTTTTGCAATAACTCTGAAGTACAAACAGCGTAAACCTGTGCAAAATTAAATGCACCTAAACATACTAATTCCATTCAAAGTAGACATGCTGAACACTCTTACACAAGCTGAAGTAGGACATGCTCCAACACTCTGGCTGGGACTAGTCTCCTAGCTTTTGATCCAAAGGGGGAAAAAATCCTTGGTAAAACCAATGGCCTTAAAGATTTTATCCTTGCAAAGCTTTCAGGCAGAAAAAGAATATAATACCAAGGCCCTGTCCCCATGCAATTGAAAGTCTGCTGGAACTCTTCTTTTGCCTCTGAGCGGCCCCATTCCAGACTTTACAAAGCCCTTAGGGAGCTTAGGAAAGTGAGACACCCGCGATAAAATACGTGCACTTTAAAGAAGAGTTCCAGCGCTCTTTCGGCGATTCGCGGGTTTAGCTCGCTATATCTGCCTTGAGGACGCTCTGTGGCAAAAGGGGCGGGGATTGCTTGCCTGCACACACAGCCAAAAAGCATTCACACATCTGAGAAATGCAGCAGGTTCCTTTCCTTTGTAAAAAGAGCCAGAATTGCTCAGAATTGAAACATTGTTATCAAGTGATCTGTGAAAGCCTTAAAAGAGAATGAGCGAAGGATCGCGCTGCTGATGCCTGCAGCCGCTGACTTTGCCGGCGCAGAAAGCCTTTTCTAACAGAGAACTGAGTGAAAGTAAGTGCTGAAAGTGAATGAATGAGCGATCATCTGCCTTTGCTAGGGGCGGGAAGCCATTTCAGGAGACGGAGATCTGGCTATTTTTCCTTCTAACAAGAGAGGGGGCTGGGGAAAAAAGATGCCCGGAAAGAGAAGACGGCTACCATGGGGACGGAAAGTCCGTTTAGATCGCGGCTACCATGGGGACGCTTATTCCGGAAGTGGAGGGGACTTTTAAAGTCAGCTATAACAGAGTGATGGCAGAGGAAGCCGTGAGGAGCTAATAAGTCTTTTGGGGACAGGGCCCTATTGAAGTTATTGTAAAGTTTTAGTGAGCTTTCTTTTGCCTTTTCAGGGAGTAACAGCCCTGAAGAGCATCAAGCAATGGAGTAATACCTCAGTTAATAGTGTTTCCATCAGCAGAGTTTCACTACAGTGGTTGTGACCCTCTTCTGTTGATGGGCCCTCATTGATTCACAATAGCATGGTTTGGCCCTCCAGGGCACCCATCTGCCCTCATTTTCGCCAGAGAGGAAGTGCTGTCCAGCCCTGTGGTGCTGACTTATGAGAAGAGCTGGCTAGCTGTATAAGCCATCATGCCATGGGAGCACAGGGTCATTGGTTGATCCCAAAAGTGGCATTGGGCTGGAGCATCACCAGACTTCTCAGTACAGCTCTGTTTTAGCTTCTGGAAGGCAACATTGAGCATGCAGGTCTTCATTTGAGAGTCTCCAGAGTTGGAGCAGGAGGAATAAGGGGAGTCAGCAACAGCCAGTAAGAACAGTAGTGGTCATGGCGCCAGATCCCAAAATACAAGGCTGAGAGGTGAGACTTCATAAGCCCTTTTCCAACAGCTGCACTTAGTCCACATGCATGGGGGGAGTTTGGTGCCTGGGGAAGAAGGGGGAGGGTAGTAGAAGCCCTGCTGGTCTCCCCTCCTCAGTGCTTAGCAAGGCTTTGAGCCAGGTTCCCTAAGGGTCTCAACTGGCTGCAGGAGGGACCCACAGGCTACATGAGAAGATTCTACCACCACTCTGCCCATTGATAACATATTATGGGCTCAGTGCTGAGGATTGGTAGAAGGGTGAATTTTAACCTGACCTTCTTCCCTGTATTCTGAAGAACCTGTATGCAAATCAAGAAGCAGCAGTTAGAACTGAACATGGGACAACTGATTTGTTCAAGATTGGGAAAGGAGTACAACTAAGCTCTCTATTATCACCCTATTTATTTAACATATACACATCTGATAAAATAGGCTGAGAGCTTTTTCACACTTACCTGACAAGTACACCGCACAGAGCTGCTACTTTACCAGAAATGGGCCATACATACTGGAGCATTCCCGACACTATATAGGCGTAGAGCAGTTAAACCTGCCCCATGTCTCTAATAGTGGCAGAGCTAGGACAGCTCTACATGCTCTTTCCGCACTCTTGCAGGTGTGGGGGGGCATGTGACTGGTGGTGCAGCCACGATTACGCACTGAGTTGCCAGGTTGCCCCAGCAAACGGTGCTGCACAGGCCCACTGGTGCCATCACTGGAGGTCTGCAATGGCCGTCATAACAGTGGCCACTTGCATTTAGGTGATATTTAAGTGCCAGCTAAGTTTTGAACGTTTGGGGTATCCACAAGTGTGGATCCCTAAAGCGTTCTAGCACTTTGCCTCCCAATGACTGACTTCAGTCTAGAAGAGCTCATGCTACCAACTTCATTCTTTCTAGTCTCTAAGCTGCTACTAAAACCCTTGTGCTCAGAATGGAGTACTGCTGCTCATCCATATTTGAATAAACGTTTAAGCTCAACAATCTATACTCTGATTATTCTTCAGATCGTTCCAAACTAACATTAATTCAGTTTTGAGGCAAGAGTTGAAGCAGAGAGGGGCAACACCTGTATTTTCTTGGTGAATTTACGTTTGATCATCTTATGACCTCATGCTCTTTCCAGACTGAGAAAAACAGTAACCAAATATTTGTCCTGGTTGATCCAGAAACTCTTCTGAGGCCCATATTCTCAAAAAGGAAACTAGCTCAGCCATTCATGACTCACCTGAGTCACAAGATCTCTTTCCTGTTAACTCTTTCTCTGTCTTGTTCAGCAGAGCACTAATTAGGTAAGGTCTGTACCTGTCCTGCTTACTTATCACACAGCACAGTAACAAGGAGAGATTTGCAATCATGTAAAAATTAACTGCCTTCAAACTCACTGAGTACTGTAATTGCCTTGCCAAGGAGAGGAATCCTCTATTTTACAATACTGGACCTGTCAGTGTTTTTTTCCATATTGCTTGCAAAGGGTACATGTAAACAGAAGAAGCACTGACACAAGGATCTTCCTTTACTGCTGCACTTGGTAATATAGAGCAAGAAAAGCATAAAGCTTCAGGTCATGTCATCTGAGGGCAGAAAGAACTGGGAGACTGTTTGCACTTAACTGCATGGAATGATATACTGTTCTACTACAGTTACGTTTGGGGGCAGAGAGCTATGTTTGCACTGCAAGTGCTGTTGCAACCCCCAAATTTACTACCAGCACTCGCAGTGTGGATGCTCCATCCTGAACTGTCCACAGCATCTTCCACCACATGCCCAGCCATTGCCATGGCAATCATAACGTGGTGCCCATTTGAGTAGCCACAACTGCCCTGCCCCCATGCAGTGTTCACACTGGAAGAAAGTGTGGACACAGCATCTGGGAGCTCCCCAGAAGCTCCCCAGCACCTTCTCCACAGCTTCAGAGGATCAGGGATGTTTCAGGGCATAGGCAGTGCCATGCTGATGAAGCATCCCAGAGTGATCCCAACAGGTAAGTGCAAACAGGGCCTAGGTGATGTACAGAGTTTGAGATGATGTCCATTTAGGATCAGGAAGAAAATACTAGAACACAATAAGGCATTGGATGAGACAAACTTTGAATATTAATTTTGAGTTTAAACCAGAATTATTTCTGCTGGGCATTGTTGATGAAGGTCTAAATGATGTAAAGACTTTGATATTATATATGGTGACAGCTGCCAGACTGTTATATGCACAGAAATGGAAGCAAGAAAAGTTACCTACAGAGGAGGAATGGATATTTAAACTGATGGAGATGGCAGAAATGGACAAAGTTATGAATCTATTAAAAGACAAAACAGTGAATAGGTTTATAGAAGATCGGGGACGTTTTATAGAATTTCTTCAGGGATTGGGTATTCTGATAGAAGGTTTTGGCCTCTAAAAGAAAGAGTAACAGGTATATGTACGGAGCAAAGAATAAAAAGATTACTAGTAGAAGAGTCTGAAGAATGGAGGAAGTCACATGGAAAATCTTAGAGCATTGTAATAGAATGTATTATAATTATGTATTGAAATGTGATATAAATGCTTACTGAAAATAAATTAAAAATGGATAAAAAAAAATAGACACAGGCTAAAACCCACCATTCTCACAGGATTATACTTGGAATGCCACAAGTAATTACCTCATGCCCAATATAGTCCTGAGAGATGGGGGGAATATCCCATTATATCACTGTTACAAGACAGTGCTCTCTTCCCCATAGTAGCCATCGCTTACCTCCATCTGCTACAACGGGGAGCTACAATCAGCCTGGGTGGCTTTTTCAATTCTAGTGCTTTTTGCATGTTTTTCTGAACACTTATTGGTGCCTCTTCTCTATCTTCAGCCTAATGGTGTTTGTTCTGAGCCATCTCCCTTATCTCTTTTCACTTCCCTGCCAAGTATAGAGATGCACTTCATTCAAGGTTGAAAGATAGGCTACACCAATTATTATGTCCCAGGTGTGGGCTATAAACAAGAAACTATTAAAAATAAATGAGTACGAAACTGATACTTTTCCATTTCTATTTCCACTCCCAGACACCACAGCATCTGGTTTCTCTTGCTGATGGTCACTTATGTGCAGGCACTGTAGTATAGGGATCTCCTGGTAGATTGTTGAGGAGGATCAATTAATAGTGTCCTCCCGTTCCCCTGACTGCATGAGAAACATAGCATGCTAAAAGGTTAAGTAGTATAGGCAGGTTGATATTGAAGAAGGCATTCTTTTTGATATTTGGGGCCCAAGTCATTTAGGGCCTCAGAAGTTAACACCTTGAATTGGGCTCGGTAGGAAATCGTGGAATAAATTGCTCACTAATAGTAAATTAAAGCAAGCAAAAAATGAGGAATGAACAGATATTAAACGAACTTTCTGGGTTAACCCCATTGTTACAGAATCATACATATGTTAAGGGCTGCAAGGGGGGCATGGGAGGAGGGAGAGAGAGAAATTGTATTTATTTTAACAAAAGTAAATGAAATTAATCAATAAAATGCTTTTTTAAAAAAAGAAAGATATCAATGATTCCAGCACAGAGTGTGGACAGACCTTCCCCTGAGCATTCAGAACAACTCAGAGAAGGTAAGTGTGAACAAGCCCTTTCTCTTCCGAGCTACATAATACACAGAATTTATCTCACCCCTTGCAACTTCTTTGACGCCTCATTGCATCATCTAACAGACAGACAAGGAAGCACATTAAACGCTGATCCTCATGGGATCTGAGGTTACTCCAAACAGAGGCAAGTGCCCTGTTTTCCCTTCCACACCTTTTCTCCAAGGGTTAAATGAAGAAGCAAACTAATAAACTAATACACCAATTCTTCTTTATCTATATTGTTGCTTTATGGATTGTTACTTGCAAGGTCTGTGTTTTTTTATTACCTGTTTGCATTATGCAAACCAAAATCTTCAGTTATAAGGATTGTAACCTGGGGAAAGAGATACCCTCTCCCTTTTCCTGGATTGCAGACCATTAAAGTACTATGACTAAAAAAATATGATTTGGATAACAAAATCTAGAAGGCATCAGGTCCCATCCATATGAGCTTAAATCTTTAAAGAATTTGGAATGAATTAAAATTTTATCTGTTAAAAATAATGAAATAACTGTTTTCACTACAGAAGTTTTCACTATGAGGGTCAATTGTCAGGAACTTTTCAGGGGGGGTGTACTTGAAAACAGAAAGCCCCCGAGAATTCATAATTATAATCTAAAACAGCAGAGACGTGTCACAGACTACAGCTGCTAATTTTTATTAGTATAAGATTAGAGAAGTCAAGTGCAGGATAGACCACAGAGATTTTGGCACTAATGACAGCATTTGGGGGAACAGAAATGAGATTTGCTGTGCACTCTAACAATGCTTTCCTTCCTGTTTGACTGGCCACATGTGACTTCTGCAACATTTCCTTCAGAAAACTAAAATAGAAAAATGTTCTGTGATCTGCCCTTTAATGGTTTAGAGTATTACTTAGGGTGCCTCTAACACAGGCTAAAACCCACAGTTCCCCCAGGATTATACTGGGAATGCCACAAGTACTTACCTCATGCCCAGTATAGTCCTGAGAGATGGGGGGAATATCCCATTATATCATTGTTACAAGACAGTACTCTCTTCCTCATAATAGCCATTGCTTACCTCCAACAGCTAGCTCCTTTGGTGATTGTTCTCTTGCAAATACCTGGATGTCAGCCAAACACATGAGAAAAAACATAGGCAATTGGTTGGGTGCTTGGCTGAAAACATCTGGGTATTTGTAAGGGGAACAATCATGAAAGGAGCCAGTAGATAGACGTAAGAGACCATAGGTGCATTTGCACTTCCCTTCCTGTCCGCTGGATGGGAAAGGAGTGCAATTAGCCAATGTTGACTGGTGCTCTCAGTTGAGCACTAGTCAACTTTGGCCATTCCCTTCCCCCAGGATCAAATACTTACCTTATTTGATCCAGGGCCTGGTCCTCCCCTGGTCTCTGCCATTTTGGGTGTGGGACCCTCTGTGACTGCATGTGCATTAGCGCCGTCGCCTTGTCTATGGTCTATGCACAGAATCTCAGATGACCCCATAGCTCAGAAGAAGAGCAAATGGTCGCTGCCTTGGAAGCCTGAGGTAAGCTTTCAGGTAAGGTTGGTTAACATGTGGAACACAATTTCGTTCTCCATACCTGATCAACAATTAATGTACTTCTGGTGAGGGTTGGCACACCTGGAGGCTGTAACAGCCTACTCCACGTGCGTATGCTCTTCACCAGAAGTTCACTAATCGTGCACTAGAGGCCATAGTGCAAATAGGCCTCATGATCGCCTCCCACACCTCACAGTGAGAGGCAATCACAGGATCTTCTTTAGACCTTGTGACTGCCTCCTGACATCTGGAGGCACCTAAACTAATGTTTTTGACTGAGAATTAGACCATATTGACCAATGTATTGAATGTGGTGAGTGATGAGTCTGACCTATGCTACATGGAATAGCTACTTCTCTGGAAAATCGCAAAGAGGCCCTGAGATCTCCTCTGTTCCTGAATTTCACTTAGATTATGGCAACTTTCTTTGTGTCAAAGTCCTTGTTAAAAGTATAGGAGCAAGCTCAGGATAAACTGTGAGGCAATTAAATGAACTGACTGTTGCTTTGCAGACGCTACTGTATTAGGCCCTGGTGTCGAGGAAAATCTTATGAGGAAGTTCACATGACTCTTTTGTCTAGTCATTCTAAATGAGGTCACATATTGCTGAGGTTTTTGATCTCGTGACTTAAAGTTTACAGCAATACACAGCAGAGGGCTCCTAACTGTTGGCCCTCTGAAATCCCTTCTAATGGCCCCTTGTGGGCTGCTTGAAGTTACACAGCTATGACAATGACTCAGCTGAGTCTTGTGATCAATTTCCTTTTCTTCCAAAATCCTTTAGAGGGCGCCCTAATATTTATATCCTTCTATTTGCTTGCTCTGTCATACTGACACAAGGACTTCTGAAGCAGTTCTGCCTATGAGCTTTCCAGAACTGACTGGAACACTGCCATCATCTGCTGAGATTATGTAAAATCATGATGTTTTGTTTCTTTGTTATGAAAGAGTAATTCTCCTCAGTAACTATATCTGGCATTAGAGAGAAAACGACTAGCAAGTGAATATTCACCTGAAGTTTAGTCTCTCATTTAATTACTCTGAACTACCCTGTTTCCCTGAAAGTAAGACCTACTCCCAAAATAAGCCCTAGCATGATTTTCCAGGATTTTTGAAGATGCTCGAAAAATAAGCCCATACAGTTCATACTACCGTGGATAAATGTAGATTGTTGTTCATGGAAAAATAAGACATCCCCTGAAAATAAGCCCTAATGCTTCTTGTGGAGCAAAAATTAATATAAGACCCTGTCTTATTTTTTGGGGGAAAACACAGTAGTGTTTTAGGGCCTGTTTGCATTAAGGCAATAAGGAAAGCCTGGCACGCTCTGAGATGGAATATACACTTGGACACACTGTGGCACTTAGGGGATGTGCACAAATGTTTTGAATACCCAAAAATCTTATTCGATTTGAATCTTTTAAATTTGAATTTAATAAGATTTGATTAGTATTTACGAAATTCAAATCTATTTGTTGGAATTTTTTATTCAAATCTGCACATACAAATGTCAACATTTGTATGTGCACGTACGCATCTTCCCGACATCTGTACACATCCATGTGTCTGTCTGTATGCATCCTGTAGTTATCCTGTATGTAACCCATTTTCGTTCTGTACGGATCCGTACAAATGTGTACGGATGAGGGAAAGATGCGGATGTTCAAGTACACATCATATACGAGCCCGTACACATACGAATGTCCAGATAATTCAAACAAATAGATCTGAAATTCAAAATTCAATTCAAATGTTTCCATTCGAATTTTGGGACATTCTATTTGAGTTCAAATGTCAAAATTCGGCACATTTGATCGGATTTCGAATGTCTACGAATATTTGTGCACATCTCTACTGGTGCTGCCTCTGTTCCCAGAAAGCCCCAGAACCATCCTAATCATCCCTAGCTATGGAGAAGTAAAAACTGCTCCACAACTTTACCAGCTTTACTTGGGGTTTTCCATAGTCTCCACTAGCATGCAGATAGCAGCTCCCTGTTCTGGGATATATTCCAGAATAAGGCCAAGTGCAGAAAAGCCCATTATTTCCATATGCAAACATTGCCTGGGAGTGGAGTGGCCTGCTGCATCAGCAATTGCTATAGCAATGGCCTGGTGCGCATAGTTGTTGCTATGGCAATGTGGATGGTCCAGGATGAGACCATCTGCACTTGGAAGGCCTCCTACAGGTAAGTGGAGGTGAAAGGTATGATGGTGCCAGCACTTGCAATGCAAGCCACCATCTTGGAACTTAACTTCCATGGGGCACTGCCCATTGTTCCTGCAAGACCAGAAGAATCTGGAAATCCCCAGAACCTAATGGGGATCTTAATTTTCATAGGAGAAAACAATAGAAGGAAAACCATCTAACCAGGATCATTTTCAGAAGGAAGCAACTGAAATTTAGCACAGAAATTATACCGTCTCTCAAGGTATCTCTACCGCAATCTTGAGAATAATAAAGCATTTCAAAACATCTTGCATAATAGTAAATGCCTTCTCAAAAACAGCTTCTAAAACCACAGGTATACAGTAAACATGCAGTGAAAATGCAAAAATTCTGTTCTATCTAATATTAATTATAGTCTGTAAATGCACTTTCATAAAAGTATTTTAATGACTTTCTTTTGTTAGCATTAGAAAAAAGAACCACATCTTATGTTTCAAGGCATTTTTATTCTTATAAAATAGACACTTGAGTTCTACTCTGTAACCCTCAAAATGCAAGAGGAAACTCAGGTTGAGGTAGGCAGTCACATGTTGTAAAAGAAGTGGTAATGATTTGGCTTTTCAGGGTAATGATAAGAAATTCACATGTGCAATTCAGAGCGTTCCTGGGTTTAAGGCAGAATCATTCATGTTGCTGTAAGACTGGTTTGGGTCACTCCGAAATGCATTTTTCCAGCAGCCTGCAATGGACATGGCATGAGAATTGGGACCTGTAATCTTTCCATGACTTTTGAGGGTTGTTGTTGTTGTTGTTTTAAAAACTAACCTAAGAGGCACCAACGCTTGATCCTTTTGGGCAGCATTTGCCCTTAGAACAGAGGCAGCTGGCGGCTCAGCCACTGTTGGCATTGGCACCACACTGAAATGTGCCATGTTGAGCAAGGGATTTTCCCCAACCATGTCCACTGCAGCCTTCCCATCTGCTCTTGGCTGGTACACTCAGTCCAATGGCTCTCTTGGAAGGTGCCCTCAGAATCACTGCAGTGTTTGTCAGCCTGCTTCAACCTCATTGGCCTCTGCACCCAGGAGGACTGAACTGTACCACTAGAGCCCTAAGGGCCGTGCTTGCTGCCACTGCTTCTGTTTGGGTTGGCCTACAATGATTCTGGCCTACACGCTCAGAAGGAAATAAGGGCGGGCCTGACTCAGCAGTCTCCCAGTAAGTCCCTGTTCTGAGACTCCTGACCTGCTGGTTACATCAGCTTTGGGCCCCTGACTCAGCAGTTTCCCAACAATTTATTGCTGATTATATTAACAGTTGCCATGCTACAGGCATAAGCCACAGGCCAGAGATCTATTTCAGTGTTTTTCATGATTATCTTTTTATTTCTCTAGTTTTTGTTTTATCTAATAATGTATTTGGGTCTTTTTGTAGACCACCTTAAGCAGTTTTCTTTGGAAAAAATGGTTTTTTGTTTGTTTTTGTTTGCTTGTTGGCTTGTTGGCCCAGTTCTGTTTGGTTGCTTAACTTCAGACTCAGTTTTCCTGAGCCTTGATTCCTGGCTCAAGGTAGACTCCTGCTTCCATAAAAATGAGGACGTCCACCTCCGTTCTCTTTATCCACATCCTAAGTATGAGTCCAGTTTGGACTTGTGGTTAGGGTGTCGGACTCTTATCTGGTGGTTTCCCACTTCGAATCTGCTCTCCTGCACAAAGCCAGCTGGGTGACCTTGCGCTAGTTACAGCTCTTTCTGAGCTCTCACAGCCCCACCTGCCTCACAGGGTGATGTTGTGGGGAGAAGAATAGAGGTTTGTCAGCTGCTTTGAGTCCCTTTAGGGGTGAGAAAAGTGGAGTATAAAAACTGACACCTCTTCTTCTTGAATGGCTGCAGCACTGGCTGGATGTTTCAGTGAGCTATAAAGTTGTATCTTAAATGTATCAGAGGTTTTTGCAAGTCTTTTCTCTTTTTGTCTCCTAGGTACCTAGGTTTTAGAGCTTTCAGTAACACAGTGGCTTCCTGCTTGAGAGCCTCCATAGCTCTGGGCTGACAGCAGGCATTTAGGAATGTGCACAAATGCTTTTTCATGTTTGATCGTATCAAACCAAATGCAAAAAAATTCATATTCACTTGAATAGACCCTTTTCAAACATGGTAGGATTCAAATTCTATATGAATCTCTGATACGACTCTGATTCGAATCTCTACTACAAATCGCATATGAATCCCTACATATCCCATACGAACCCCTTACATATCCCCTACATAGCCACTCTGAACTCATCAAATCTACTCTCAATTCACTTTGAATCCACTCTCAATCCGTTGCAGATGTGACTGGGGCAGCCACTTTCCCACAAACCCAGGTTCACGAATGTAATGAAGCTTTATACAAATGTATCAAAGCATTTGATTCAAATTCAAATATATGAATTCAGGTGAATTTTGAATGTGAAGAATATTTGTACCCATCCCTACAGGCATTAAATGCAGACGCCACATTTGGCAGAAGAGTTCTGCAACAAGTGGTACATGAAATGGCAAAGAGGACTGCCTAGGGTTAGGGAGCTTGGATACATACCTTTAGTGATTCTAAAGGCAGCGTCTGAGAAAGAAATAGTTTTTACTTGTGTGGATGCTCTTTCTGGAGGATGCATGAAAGATCATGGCCCTGCCCTGTCAGATGTTATTGTCATCATACTGTTCCTCCTGTTTGCTGCAAATTTTTGGCTTGCAGGTGTTTGCTCGCGGAACAGAATAGGGGTAAAAGGGGTATGTGCCGCCTCTTATAATGTGTTTCACCACTTATTGGTAATTGGGGTTGAAGCAGGCTGGCACAATCCTGTAGCGATTCTTCATACACCCTACAGAAAGGGCTTTCACATAAAGATGTTCTTTTCCTTGCTTGATTTTTTCTTTGGCTTGACAATGGATTCAGGTTCATGTATGTTTTTCTGAAGGCCTCGTGTCAGCTTGTCCACTTCACCACCATATTGGTTACTTTCACACACACAGTCCCCTCTGTTATCCTGTAGAACAGAGGCTAATTTTCCCTTAACTGTTGCTGAATACTTTGTCTACTGATATCTGCAGACAGCCTGCAGTAAATTATTTGAATCTTCATATTTATGAGTTGGGGGGGGGGGGAAGAGAACAAAATAAAAGTGAGTGTTTTGATTCTGAAGACATTTTCTTCACTTTCTGATTTGCCATTGCTTCAGATTTTATTTTGTGTATTAATCCTTTTCGCTCAAAGTTTCCCCTCCATTCCTCCAATACATAGGATCTGATTTAAGAGAAAGAAGAATGCTGTGCTAAGGGGGAAGGACCGAGCACGCTGATTGATGGGGAAGGTGGCCAAGCAAGTTATGCAGCCAATCACAGGAGACCAAGCCTTTGGTGCTATCAATCCATCACGCACCTGCAGCCAGCCCCCAAACCCATATTTGCCACATGGCTGCAGTATAAACAGCAATTACTCACATTTATGGCAGATTTCCCTTGAAAATGGGGACAGAGAAAAAACATGGAGAGAGGATATTTTGGATTTTCATAAAAATGTGAATCTAACTTGCCTATGTATAACTGCATCCTTATTCAATAGACCTGTCTCTTATTGCCAGTTACTCCACGTTTATCCAGTGAAGTAGGGTGTTATGTGTGACAAATTAGATAACTGGAAAAGATCCCTTTTAATTAAATTCATGACAGCTCTGTTAATAATTCACAGTTAGAAGGTCTTGCCTTCAGACCCAAGCAACTCCATTTTTAAAACGCTGAAGTACTCATGCATAGCACTTTACAGTGTGTAGTCTTATGTCCATTCACTAGTCTTCCCAGGACTCAAGAGGTCTTCCAAAGTAAACATCAGAGAATAATGATGTTCCTTTTCCAGTGAGAACAGATCTTCCCTAGAGTTTCTGTTCTGGACAGGCTTTTGCTGCTCTATTGCATATTGTTTCTGGCAGTCTTCAGTAACAACCTTGTACATCGTATCTAGCAGTTGAATTGCAGCAGAAACAGACAGCACTAGATGAAAGAACACTGGTGTGTTATGCAGAACTACAGGCTGTCACCAGTATGCTGTAAGCTTTCTGCACAAGGTTTAGTCTTGTGGTTAAAGTGCCAGACTCCTATCTCGTAGTCACCGGGTTTGATTCCACACTCCTCTATAAAGCCAGCTGGGTGATCTTGGGCTAGTCACAGGTCTCTTCTGAGCTATCACAGCCCAACCTACCTCACAGGGTGTCTGTTGTGAGGAGTTTTGGGAAGAAGAATTGAAGGTTTGTCAGCCACTTTGAGTCCCCTTACGGGCAAGAAAAGCAGGGTATAAAAGCCAACTTCTCCTCCTCCTCTTCTTCAAATTGATTAACTCAGAAACATCCATTTAACCTGCCCACAGTCAGCTTAGCAAATGCCTGAAATTAGCTGTGGTATCGAAAACAAAGGCATTCTGTTACACAGTTATGCACATTATTTCCTATTTTTTCCACAGTTGGATACATTTCAATCAGTACTCATGATTGAGACCTATGAGGTGGCAAGGGAGGGGTTGGTGCAATGGGAAACATTGTTTTGGCTTCTCCAACCTGTGTTTTGGTGGACAAAAGGCTGCAATGCAATTCAGGCTGTCTCCAGATGGCAAGAGACAGCAAGGCGATAGCAAAAAAAAAAATCCTACAATTGCCTCTTGCTGTAGCCCACCAGTTGCAGGCAGCAAAACCAGGCAAATATTTGCTTATCTGCAACTCTGGCAAGATACATACAAAGTTGTCTTGCAAGTGTCTGTTGTTTTTTGAGCATTTTTTGGCTCCCAAAACTTCCTAGCGAGAGGACTTTACATGTACCTAGCCAAATGTGCAGATAAGCAGGTCTGTCATGAGGAACATGGTGTCACTGCTGGATTTCCCACGATAACTTTGCAGAGCATATTTTTGCATGCTGCACATGGCACTGCATTGGGATTGCCGTGCGTATATCTACCAATTCCATTGCAATGCTGAGAGGATTACATTGGAGGGCCTTTTATAGTTCTACCTCTCTCAGAGGTGCAAGGGTGGCAACATGCAAGAGGACCTTTTCCTGAGGGGGGTGGGGGCAGACTCTGGAACAGCCTCCATCTGGAGACACCTATATTGTATGGTTTTCAGCCCTTGGATAACTCACACCTCTTCACCTAGGCCTTTGTTGCTTAGCTTCTTCTGGGTGTTGTCCTACCAGGGAGGGAGGGTTACATTTTAAATATCATCAGACTCACTTCTTGGAGCATTGAAAATGGTCTGCGTTTGGACGTATTTCCAGGGTTCTGAAGTGAGTCCAGGAAAAAGTCGCATGGCTGCCAGTGGAGTTCCACTCACAGCTTCCTTCTGTCAGCTTCCAGGAAGCACAGTGAAGAGGATGTCATTCGCCAACAACTTAGTTGTGTTCCTGTGCCTTTCCCCCCACTAGTTACATTCTCAGGCAGAATATGGTTGTGGCCAGTGATGCTCAGCTTTACTCATACTTACACAATATGCTGCTAATGGAAGGCGCATTGCTACCCTTTAAAAAAACAAAAACATTCATCTCACATTATACAAACATAAGTGCCAGTCTTCAGCATTTCCCACTCTAAAACACTTATTAGTTATGCCAGCTCATGTGACCAAGAGAGTAATGTAAGGGACAGAAGATGTAGAATGTACAAGATGCTCTGAGCAGAACATCAGTAAAGTGATAGCGCCATTGGGTTCGGGCCAAAGCTGTAGAAAAATTTGATTGGAAATTATAGCCATAAGGACAGCTTGTGCTTCTGGCTTCTAAGATGCAAATGGGAAGCAAAATAAGACTTGTTTGTCCTAACTAACTGAGACTGTGGCCATGCCTTCACTTTAATCCGTCTTCATCTTCGGACCCCAATGCTCACACTTTTGTAGTACTTGTGGATTTTCTTTCCCTCAGTTGTACTTTTCTGAGTACTGATTTTTATAGGTCTCAAGCCGTTATAGAGTGTAAATCCACTAAAGGGCTGAACTGTACTATAGTGGGTGGATACTGCATGGATTGGCCCTTTCTTTCTCACAGTGTGTGATTACATGCTGTTGAGTGACAGAACCCTTACTCTATCAGAGTGCAAGGGGTGTTGTGATGGTGGAGAGGAGATCTGAAAGAGTTTTGTAAAGGAGTCTCAGGACAGGAAGAGAAAGGTGTGAGCATAGTGACCCAAACTGAGGATGATCTTAGGAAGGATTATCAGGTATTGGGTGTGGTCGGAGTTAGTGCATTTTGAGTCAGCAAGGTTTGACCACAGCCAGAAGCTGCTGAAAAACATCCTTCATCTGCGTCCTATATCTCACCAGAAGTTAGGAAATAAAATGACTGTGCAAAAGAAGGTGTTCAGAAGCGTACTGTAGCATGAACCATGCAAAGCATGTGGCTTTGTGAAAGCTTTGTGCAAATTGCCTCTGACAACTTGTAAATGCTGCATGAAGTCTGGCACTCTCTGCAGCAAATATAAAGTGTGAAAGGGCCCCAGATCTCTACCAGATGTCAAATACTGGATTACACACCGTGGAGGCTGTGGGATACAGACATGATAGCTGTTCCACACTGTGAACAACATAAAGACTGACTTTAACCAAGAGGTGTTCCGTACTTAATTTGAACTTTTATAACAGACAAATGGGGCAGTATGATGTTCTGTAAGGAAACAAAAGAAAATCACTGTACATGTTGGTTTTGCCTTCCTTTTTCCAGAAAGACAATATAATGGAGACTGCACATAAAATTCATGTTGGCCTTTAACCAGCATCTTTAGTTATTGCTGGCAATAATTTTGTAAGCAAACCTTCTCCCAAATGCATTTTTAGCATAAATGTAAGCAGTGTAGGAGATAATATACACAGTTGCACAGTGCATCTCTTCTGCAGCTAGAAGGTAATTTCTGTCAGGTTAAAATGGGGCAACGTCGGGATCCCGTCCCAGTAGGACTCTGGCAGAATTCCAGGATCGCACTCAAGAGTGGACAGAAAGACCCCTGGTGTTTATGGAGAGCTGGCCCAGCACAATTTGAAATGCAGCAAATGCATGTTAGTATCTAATTGCCAGTAAAAAGAAAAGACAAATATATCCAATGGGTCTAAAGTTGCTTAATTGTAAGACCATTAATTTCTACTCCCTGTGGGCCAAACTAGCGTTGCACTGGCACACAAGAAGGAAAAAAAAGTGGCTCAGAAGCAGTTCAGAGGTGATAGCATATACATGCTAGTGTCTTATTGTATTCTCAGGCCTTTAATGTGTATCAGAGGCAGGATGGAACGGTAGCATCTGCATGCTACCACCTATAAGCTGCTTTAAGCTGTGTGCGGGTGCAGCCTAAATCTTGCATTGCTGCGGGAGATCTGTGGCATTTGTTAAACAATTACAGTGAGCACGAAATCATAGTCTTTATTTTTAAAGTGTCTTTGGTGATAATTGATGGGGTGACTGTGATCAATTACATTTGTCTTTTAGTGCAGCCAGGCATGGGAGGCAATTGTGGGCTTTGACCTGTGTCTGCTGTGTCTTTTGTTATCATTGCTCTTGCAGATACCTGGAAGCAAGCCAAGCACCTGCCCACTTCCCTTTGGTTCCCCCCCCCTCCCCAAGGTTGGCTGGCTTTCAGGTAGCTGCAAAAACGATAACAAAAGGAGCTGGGAAACTTGACATTTGTGAAGCAATTACAGTGAGCATGAAATCACCAGGGTGTGATCCTACCTTGTGCTCTAAAACTGATCAATATGTTGTGGCGTGAATGTGGCCTGGAAAAAAAATATTTCCTTTTATTTGCATATCTTGCTTTGCAAGTTTCAGGAGATTGGCAAGGGCGTGCGGTGCACAATTTCGTACACCGCCACTAGTAGACGATACGGTAACATCCGGTAAGGCAGGAGGCATTTCTGAATTGAAAACACCTCCTGCGAGTGTAGATGCTCCTTACATTTAAATCTGAATGTTCTGGGCAGATATTGTCCATTCTCAAATGCTCCCTTTTGAGGGCAAGGTGTTTTAGTGGATGGCAGCCCCTGGCTAAGGGACTGAGACCTTTCCTGTGGTAGCCCCACCTCCTACCCATTGGTTTCCATCACATTACCACTACACATTATTTTTAAAGGCCTTGTTGCAACTGCCTGGGATCGAGTATTGGTGAAAGTGCGATAGCAATTTTTTTGCATATTTTTTCCAGATGAAAATTGTCCTAATCTCTCTCGTGCCATCCTTAATCTGGTTCAAGGCTACAATCCTAGGCACACATAAATGGCGCAGTTTCCACCAGCAGTGGTCCATGGATTGAATATCATAGCACAGTGCTGAAGATGCGGGGCTATCCTCTGGTCTGTGAGCCATTGCTGAGTGATGGAAATCTCTGTGGGACTTTGAAATAAACAGACTGAGGTACTTTGGGCTGATTATAGCCCCTGAGTCTCAATGCCTGCTTTGATTAGAATTTCAGCTTTTGCTGCAGAACGTTGAACAAGCCACACGTATGCAGATGAGCGTATCCCACTTGGCTGCAAAATTAAGCAGGAGTGTCTTTGTGCTCCCTCATTTTCTGTACAATGATTTTGTTTGTTTGGAAGCATGTTTTCTTGAAATTTGTGGCCATTATTCCTGCCACGAAGTGCATTTTGTGGATGTAGTGGCCTTTGCCGGTGACAGCTTGTTTTGTTCTGCACTGCTGCAATATCCTTTCAGTTTGATGCCAGGAGCAATTAATTATTAAGAAGGTTAGAGAAAAGCCCCAAGAAATGTGCTTTGGATGATAAGGGGAAGGTATTGTAGGCAAGGAGAGGTGATGGACTGAGCAACGAGCATCACTTTCCCTTCTGTAAGGATGCCTTAGTTCTGAGCAACACAGAACACAATAAGGAGAAAACATAAAGGCTGCCTTCAGAGTTTATTGTGCAGAGCATGTTTGGGCCTGGCCACAAACTTCTCGGTGGGTTTCAGGGAAATGGCATGCGGCAATCACACAGTGTTGCATGTCAGGGCCTTTCCGCACAGGCTCTAAGAACGGAATGAGAGCCAGATGTGGGAAGGATTAAGATGTGGCTTCCACAAAGGGAACAGAATTAGGGTCCCTTTGAGGACGCCACATCCGCACGTCGGCGCGCAAAACCAGTTGCTTAAACCAGTTTTGTCACCGAAATCCGACCCAGATGTAGGACTGGGAAAATCAGGTTTTACATCTGGCTTTTCCCCTTAAACTGTTTTGGAAGTGAACACTTCTGAAGCAGCGGGGAAAGAGCCGGATTGCTGGCGCATGCCCAGCTGTCAAACAGGGAGAGTGCATGCTCCCTGTTTGGCAGCTGGCCCTGCCCACCGGCCTTCACCATTGGCGAGACTGGCAGCTGGGTTCCCTGGCTTCCCCCTCGCAAGAGAAGGGACCTTCTCTTGCCAGGGGAAGCCTCCGCTGCCCCCCCACCCCGCCGGGGGTCCCGTGCTCACGCTTACTGCCTTACCTGGTCACTGCCAGGCTGATTCTGGGAGCGGTAGGGCTGGCACCCATCGTGCATGCATGCACTGCGGCCTCCATTTCCCAGTCACCCTCACGAGGGTGGCTGGCCAATGGGAAGGGGCCAGCCACCCTCATGAGGGTGGCTGGGAAATGAAGGCCACAGCGCATGCATGCACGATTGACGCCAGCCCTACCACTCTCAGAATTGGCCTTGGCGGCAACCAGGTAAAACGGCAGGCGTGAGCGTGGGACCCCTGGCGGGGTGGGGCGGCGGCGGCTTCCCCTGGCAAGAGAAGGGGCGATCGTCCCTTCTCTTGCGAGGGGGAAGCCAGGAAAGCTGGCCGCTGGACTCCCCATGGCAGCTCCGAAGGAGCCAATGGCGGAGGCTCATGGGCAGCCCTCGCTATCAAATGGAGAGCATGTGCTCTCCATCTCTGACAGCTGGGCAGCGCCTCTGGAGGCCGGATTGGAGGCCGGAAGCATCAGCACCCTCTCCAATCCGGCCCTGCCACCGCCGCCGCCACCCCACACATGTGTGGATGCGTGGGGCCTCCGAGAATCTGTCTCTTTTAGATCCATTTTCGGTGGCATGTGCGGAAAGGCCCTCATTTCCCTCATTTTGCCATACTTCATGGTGGATATATGGAGCTCTGCACAGGTTATGTGCAACTTTCCCTTCCTACATCTGTCACAAGGCCAAGCCACCAAACATTTCAAACATCAGTTTTTGTAATAGGAGGGAGAAGCCATCACTTTCTGTTCACAAGTTCCTACTCCTGCAGTTTTCCAAAGAAGTGCGGCCTTTACTCCTTGGCTTGTGTGTGTAAATACTCTGCCATTTGTGGTTAAGTACAAGAGCTGCCCACTGACTGTATCATTTTAAAAGCTTCGGGTGAAGGGAAAAGGAAATGCCTGATGTTCACTTCTCGTTATCTTTTCGCTCGCCCTCTGCCTTTCTTCCTACAACATCTAGACTTGTATCTCACCCAGTAGCAGTTAGTCTAGCTTTGTCTTCTTTTTTTAAAAAAAGGGAATTAGGATGGAAGACAAGACCTACTTTATTATAATGATAAGGAATTTGTATGCGTATCTGCATGCTCTTGTGCTCCTATCAGTCCCTGAATCTTGTACATGCTGCTTTAGATAGATGGGATGTGGAGTCTAACAAGATCTCAGATTTCCTTTTCTGATGAACATGCTAGCGGAACAAAATGCTTAAGGGCTGGAATGATCTGGGTACATCCTAGGACACATTTTCTCTTGCGCTCTGTGGCAAAATTTGCAGTATGAACAGCAGGTGGCGCTGCTGTCTTAGCTGCCACTTACTTTCTCCTCCTCCCATGTCCCTGATGTTCACTTTCCTTAGTCAAAATAAAATAACAAGAACAAAAGGGAGAGAAAATCTCTTCTCCACTTCTTTTAGTTCAGCATATGGCTGATTTTTCATTTCTCTCTTAGAACTGCCCGCATCTTGGAGTCATCAGAACAGGTACACTGCATTTTCTGCTGCTTCTGAGTATATCTTGTCAGAAGTACTGCAACTTCCTTGTGACCTAGTGCTGTGCGGGGTTTCCCTTTGCTCAAAAGAGTCCTGAAGATACCTCTCCATAACTCCTACTTACTTACATAAGAACATAAGAACATAAGAGAAGCCCTGCTGGATCAGGCCACAGCCCATCTAGTCCAGCATCCTGTCGCACACAGCGGCCCACCAAATGCTCATGGGCATCTCAAGCAGAGATTCTATCTCTGAATCACCTTGGTAGCGAAGGTAAAGGTAGAAATGGTCAAGGTCACATCTGTTTAATCCAGTTTCAGTCCACCTTCAGAGTGAGGGAACACAGCGGCAAAGTGACATGTCATTTTCTTTCCACATGAAATATCCCAAAGGTGAATTTTCTGAGTTATTTAACAATGAAAGAAAACTGCTTGTCACTTTGGTGATGTATTCTCTCGCTCTGAAAGTGGACTGAAGCTGGATTAAACCTTAAGCTTGGCCATAGCCAATCTCCAGTAAAATAAGGGGAAAACACAGCCTCAGCTTCAGCTGCTTTCAGGGGCTTCAAAGGCTGCAGTGTTCTCCCTTTTCCAGGGGGGCAGTAAGATGTCCTCCTTCGCTTGACAGCTAGCTTGACAGACTTTGCTCAGCTGAATCAAGCCCTTCCTTACCCACCCGTGCCTTGCAAATCAGGAGATAAGGCAATCCGGTTTCCAATGAGGGGGGAGGGGGCAGAGAGGAGGTGGTGCTGCTCCCCATACCAGGGTTCGGCAAGCTTCTCACGGAGACGCCTGCATCCGCACCAAGCATGTACCTGTCCCATGTTGCTGGGAATGCCATGGGGACACCCGAGATGCGTTCCCGGTCCTGTGCCCTGCCCAAGTGGGCCCAAACAGCATCCAAAGTGTGCTAAATGGCTTGCATGGGGACGGGGCCTATATGATAAGAGTTGGAGGCACACCTCTCTGTGTGCTGTGGGAAAAGCACAATTAATCTTGACAAAGGCTTGCAATGAATCATGTGTGTCTTGTTAGAAGTGCTAGAAAAGTGGAATTTTAATTGCATATAGCATAACTGGGAGTAACCAGGGCACAGCAGTAAAGCAGTCACCTGGAAGGCAGAGGGTTGCTGATTTGATCCCTGAATTTCCCTGGAACAAGACAATGGCAAACCGCTTCTGCATCTAATATGAAGCAATAGGGTGGGGTGGGTATGTATGTATACAAATGGATTAAATGACCATACATACATACATACATACATACATACATACATACATACATACATACATACATACATACATACATACATACATACATACATACATACATACATACATACATACATACATACATACATACATACTGCATGGGCAAGTCCACACAGTCACACCAGGAGCAAACACAACTTGGCTGCAGCAAACTACAGTATGTACAGTATACATATTTATGTGGAGTTGTGGGTAAGCAGCAGGCATTTTCGCACTGTAGCTTTCCATTGTAACCTGGGCTGATTCCCTCAAAAGATGAGCGTAATCACAGGGTCTAACTGGTTCAGTTTTGTCTTTACACAATGACTGGGACTTTGCACATCCTAATTGTGGGCCTTTAAGGAGTCCAGTGGGAGAGAGCACACCTCCCCTTGCATTTCTAATACATCCTGGCAGGTGTTTCACATGGAGAACATCAGGGGTGCCCTGCTGGATCCAACCTATAACATATCTAGTCCTTTAGCCTGCAAGTCAGACAAATGTGTGGTGCAACCTCCTGTGCTCCCAGGAATGGACCTCAGAAGCATTCTCTCTGCCTTTCTCTACTACATAAATAAAACAATCCCATCCTGATTAAAACCCATTCATTCCCCCTCCTCCCCGCCCCCCCCGGTCTTGGCCCGGTCTTGGCTTAGCAAGGCATAAACCAGTGTGAGCAGGCTAGGCCTGTCTGGGGATGGCCAAAGCTGGGGAAATCAGCTCTGAACCAGTGTAGCCTGCTGGGCCTCTGGCAACAATGGAGGAAGACCCCATGATTACACAGCTGTTCCTTTAGCAGGGAATGCAGCTGCATCAAGAGAGGATAAATGGTCTAACTTCAAGATGTACAAATCTCCCATCATTCCAGATTTGGCTTCACTTTATAGGCTCTCATCCAACCCACGGCTTGCTCAGCCTCCCTTTAGTCAGAATTAACAAAAAAACAGAACTGGGCATTCTCCTGATATAACACCAAGCCTCAGATTGTTTGATGACTGCTCTCAGCAGCTTGATACAGACATTTAGCAGCATCCGTCACAGAATGGCATTAAAAATCTTCCCATCTACCTGCACCTCTGGGTTGGAGGTAAACAGATAACACATCCAAGCTCAGACAGACACAACACAACTTGCAACACAACTGAAGAAGCTACGTTCACACACAGTTTTTTTTAAAAGGTGACTAAGAGGTGGTTCTGTCACATGCCAGTGTGCGTGTCCCACCACTAATGCATATTAAAGGCCAAAAATGCACTTTGGAAGTGGATTATAAGTGGGAGGAGAACACCAGTGTCACATGCTACCGCCTCTAACTGCTTTTAAAGTGCTCCTTTTGCTGCATGTCAGTGAGCTTCAGACTTCTCTGCATTCACACCTAAGTTTAATCCAGCTTCAGTCCACCTTCAGAGCAAGAGAACACACCAGCAAATTGACCATTCATTTTATTTCCGTATTATCTATCCCAAGGGCGAGTTCTCTAAGTTATTTAACCCTGAAAGAAAACAGCTTGTCACTTTGCTGATGTGTCCTCTCGCTCTGATGGTGGACTGAAGCTGGATTAAACCTTGTTACCACAGCCTTATAGTCCTTTTTATCTAGGAGTAACAGAATGGATTTTGGACACAATACGCAGTCCAAAAGCTCAGCATACGAGACTGGTACCTGTAGCTCAGTGGCAGAGCAAACTGCCTCAAAAGCAGAGGATTCCAATTCAGTCCCTGACCTCTTCCTGGAAAGAGGCAATGGCAAACCACTTTTGTATCTCTGCCAAGAAAACTGAAGTGCCCATGGAGGTTCCCAAGCAGTCAACTTGGAGCAGGACACAGCTCGGTGCTACTTAACAACATAACCTACCACCTAAGCCTTCCCAATGTGAATGTTTTCCTTTCTCACCCACAACTTTAATAATGTTTTTATGTAACTGTTGGTTTTATTTATTTCTGTCAGTGAAGCTCTTTGAAATTATTTTTAATAGGGAACGCGGTATAGAAATATGTTGAATAAAGGAAATAATAAACCTCAGAGTTTTTCCAAATTAATGCCTAGATGATTCTAAACATCTCTTGATCCAAGCAGCTTTAACCAAAAAGTCTTAAGCTGCATCCAGATGTCACTTATTCATCCTGCTATATTTGGATATTCTGGAATAAAAGCATGGATATTCCAGAATATGTATGCTTTATTCTGGAGTATCAAAATATAATGGAATAAGAGGGCAATTTCTGGATGCAGCTTTGTAGTGCGCTGGGAACAATAATCAAATAACTAACCAGCATTCCCTTTAGAGAAGTTTGTGTGTTATTTCATAGGAGATTGTCAAATGGAAAGTGCCCTTAACTGAAGGATACACGTTCATTTTTCATTGAGGAGACAGCTGTATTTACTGCAAAGGTTCAGGGCCAGTTCAAAGATAACCGCCCCCAGAGAAGCACCGCCAGAGACACTTCTCTTCAGTGATGCTGTGGTCCACGTGGAAACAAACACTTGTAAATAATTTACTATAAGATTGGTGCTAGCCACATAAAGCATCTCTGTGTCAGTGTCAGGAACTCATGAAATGGTTCCTTGCTATTTGTTAAGGTGAGGTTTTCAAACTTGAAAATATTAAATCATTGTGTCTATGTGAAAATGAGGATGGGGTGAGCTGCATCTGAAAACCACTGAAAAAGAGGGGAAATATGCAGCTTGCTCCTTATGTCTCCTATGGCCATGGGAGTTGCTGTCAAACTGATGCACACACTTCCATGTGCTCCTCACTTTCTCAGTGCCTGCAGTCACACCTACGTTTAATCCAGTTTCAGTCCATCTTCAGAATGAGATATTATATCTAACCCAAAGGTGAATTTTCTGAGTTAGATAATGCCAAAAGAAAACAGCTCTTCCCTTTGCTGATGAGTTGTCTCACTCTGAAAGTGGACTGAAACCAGGGGCATTTCTGCACTTAGATTCTTGTGCGTTGGATAGGAAAAGTGCAGAACAGACTAATTTGTACTAGCATTCGCACTTGGGAATGCTAGTACACGTTAACCTAATCCCTATGAGTCTGGAAACTTACCTCCATCCGGGCTTATGTCCAATCACTCGCAGGGCGGCGGCATCTTGATTGCGGTACCTGGCACAACTGTGTGTACGCCAGCACCGTTGTCATGGTGACGATGACGGTCTGTGCAAGCACAATCACATCTGGTGTCATCTGACATGCCAGCATGCTTGTGCAGCACCTCAGATGACCCCTAGTAGTGGAAATGGTGCAAATGGTCACCAGCTAGGCACATCAGGTAAGTTTCTAGTAAAGGTTAGTTTGCATGTGGTGCAGGGGGGACTTCTGAGCTGTAAACGCCTCCTGCAAGTGCAGATGCACCTGCCCAGATGTTAATTTATTGCAAACTACAGGGCCAAGTGCGAATTGGCCTCAAGATTAAAGCATAGGTGTGAACACAGCCAATGTGATAAAATCAGCAGTGCTGGAATTCACAATCGACCAAAGTGCAAGTCTCATGAATATGCAAGTCACAGATAACAAAACCCCTTATAATTCTGCAGGCGCAGATACTCAGATATTGAAACCATGCATAATAAGTGATTCTTGTATTTGCAGATATTACAAGGGAAGAAAATAAAAATCTGTATCAGGGTCTTACTTTTTTTTGCATAGCACAACTTTTACACAGTTGATAAAATTTGACTTTTCTCAGTTCTCCTAGAATCCCACAAATTTTAAACACCAATGGGATTTGGCCTCTGAGGCCCCATTGACATGGGGTGTGTTCATACCTAAGATTTTATCCACTTTCAGTCCACCTTCAGAGTGAGGCAACACATCAGCAAAGCAACCAGTAATTTTCCTTCCAAAGTATCTAACCCAAAGGCGGGTTTTCTGAACCAGAGCCTCTCCGCGCTTCACTTCCCATCTGTGGGGTGGGAACAGTGCATCTCCACTGGCGTGCAAAAGCATTCACACTTGCAAATGCTAGTGCATGCCAAACCAAGCCCCCATGTGCCCGGACACTCACCTGGGTCTGGGCAGGTGCCTGAGCGCTGCCATTTCTCTGTGGAGCTTGGCGTGACTGCATGTGCGCCGGCACCATCATGACAGTGATGCAACACACAAGTGCAATTGAATTTCTGGTCACCTGAGGTGCCAGCGAGTGAAGAGGTATGAATGTTCTCTGGTTGCTAGGAAAGGTAAGGAAATGGACACTTGTAGTGCACCATTTTGTGTACCACCATTAGTAGCCGCTGGGGTAGCTTCTGGGGTAGCAGGAGACGTTTCTTATGTGGAAACACCTCCTGCAAGCGCAGATGGTGCTTCCCAAAAGCTACCTCATCATACACTAGCAGGCCAAGTGCAAATTGGCCCCAAGATAACGCTGGAAGAAAATAGATTGTCTTGGTGCTGATGCATCCTTTCACTCTGAAACTGGAAAGCTGGATTAAAACTTAGGTGGAGGTTTAGCCTGGGCCTCCACATTGCCCTTAAGCCCCAGTTTAACCACCTTTGTTTTTCTGAAGCGCACTTGGCAGAAGCAGGCAGTGCTGATGAAGCCACACCCGGCCAGAAGCCTCTGTTTTACCTTCTGAAACTGGCTGTCACGAGTGGGCAAAATAACATCTGGACAGGGCAACCCCCCCTCAAAAAAAACCCTTTGGGCGAGGCTGATCCATCCTCTTGGCTCCTTGCCAAAGAGGGGCTCTGGGTCAAGGCCATCGGATGCCACTTCTTGGGGCTAGGGAATGCGGCGCATGTGAGGAAACCCGTCTGCTGGCTTTGTTGGAAGATCTACACCATTCAGACGTGCAACAAGTTGCTGCTCCGCGGTGCTGCTGCTGCTGCCCCGAAGTGTGTGAACCAGACCAGGAGCCGGTGAACCCGGGTCAGGGTTTTTCCGACGGTCGGTTCTCCCCGGGCTCCCTAACCGTCGTCCTCGTATGGGCCCCGGGTTTTTCAGGATACCGGCCGAGGCGGCCGCCTGAGAAGAAACCCTCGTTACGGGGGCGCCGCTCCTCCAGGGGTTTCGGTCAGCCATTTCCCTGTCGTCCTGCGACGCCAGGCAGCCGCTCTCCATCGCAGCCCCTCAACCCGGTCTTGCCTGCAGCCATGCCCGCCTACTGGCACGCGGATGGTGGCCTGACGGGGGCAGCGAGCCGGCCCTCCGCCTGGCACGGGCACCCCTCGCCGCCGCCGCCGCCGCGCGCGTCCCCTTTAACACGGCGCTGCCATCTCCGCCCCTTCCCTTCCTTCCCTTGCTCGCCCGCACGGCAGCCCCCCGTCTCCTCCGCGCCAGGCCCGGGGAAAAGCAAACGGTGGCGAGCGAGCAGCCGCCCCTGCTGCCCGCTGGAGCCGGCGGCCCGGTGGGGCGCGGCCAGTGCATGAGGGCAGCGGGCGGAGGAGGCGCAGGAGAAGGCGGAGGAGGAGGAGGGGGCGGAGGCGGCGGTGGTGGCGGCGGCGGAGGCGAGTCCCGCCCGCCCGCCCGGGCACTGGCAGCCCCTGCCGCCACCGACCGCCGCCGCCGCCGCCGCTCCTCGCCGGGGCCCGGGAGGCTGAGGCCGGCGCGGCGCGCCCGGGACATGCGGCCTCTCCAGCCGCAGCCATCGCCGAGGAGACGGAGGAGGACATGAGGCTCCGCAATGGCACCTTCCTCACGCTGCTGCTGGGCTGCCTGTGCGCGCTCTTCTCCCTCTCCTGGTACGGGGCCTTCGGCGGGCACAAAGGTAAGGTAAGGGCGCGGGGTGTGGTGTGGTGTGGGGCCCCGGCGCCCAGGGGAACAACCTCCCCGCCTTGCGCACTGCGCCTGGGCGACCCGGGCAGAGACCGCCGGGCGGAGGAGGGGCAGCCCGACTGAGGGGGAGTTCCGGGGAGCATCTCTCTCCGCCGCCACCTGCTGCCAGGGGCTCTCCGGGCTCCTCCTCCTGGTGGGCGGGAGGGGCACGAGACGGAGACCCCGGGCGGGCGGGCTGGCTGGCGGGAACTTCGTGGCCCCGAGGAGGAGGCCCGCGCCGGCTCGAGTTCCTGAGGGGAGAGGAAAGCCCCGCCGCCGCCCGCCGCCCTCTTCTTCCCCCTGGCCCTTCGCGCCGTCCCCGCCGCTCCCCGACCCGTTCTCTCCCCCGCGCCGGTTGTCGTCGTACTGGTGCTTCCCGTGCCCGGTTCCAAACCGAAAAGAGCCCCTTTCCCCCTGGAGATTCCTCCGCGGCAAAGCGCCACGACCCTTCCTCCGCGCCACGGTCCTGTCCCTTTCTTTGCAGATGGCTGCGAGAGGGAAGCGTAGCGAAATCTGCCCTCGGCCGTATCGCCCTGGAACAGGTTGTCGACTTTCGCGGTTTGTTTCTGGTGCTCGGCCGGGGCGGGCCAGTCGCTGCCCAAAACCGTCGATCTTTTTCTCGGTAGACGGTCGTGAACCGCAGCCCGTATGGCCAAATTTGGCAGGATGCTGCCCCCCTCCCTCAGTTGCTTCTGGTGCCTTGGGACGTTGCCTGTGCTGAAGGTCCCCATCCAGAAAAAAAGTGTGCCAAAAGAAGAAGAGTTGGCTTTTCTACCCTGCTTTTCTCACCCATTTAAGGGGACTCAAAGCGGCTGACAAAGCTTCCGTTCTTCTCCCTGTGACGGAACACCCTGTGAGGTAGATGCTGCTGTGAAAGCTCAGAGGAGAACTGTGACTAACCCAAGGTCACCCAGCTGGCTTCATGGGGGAGGGCGGAATTGAACTTGGTATTCTCAGATACGAGTCCGGCTCCCTAACCACTAGACCAAACTGGCTCACCAAAAGTGGGCAAAGAGCCTGTCCTGCGCTGTTCGTGTGTGTGTGTGTGTGTGTGTGTTGCAATCATACCCCGCCCTCTAACCAAAGGTCTAAGGGCGATTACCACAATGACAATATATAACTCAAATTTAGATCCATTGAGAGAGGAAGCAAAACTGAGGTGCAGCCCAAGAACTGCATCTTGATCCTTGGCTGGAAAGTGCAAAGGGTTCTTGGGGATAAGGCTTCTGGGTACCTCAGGATGCTGAATTAGTGGGACCGGGCACTATGGACTAACTACCATTTTAATGCTTCCCAAATCAAGTAGTGACTTGATCATAAACTGCACATGCGTTTTTAAAACAAATTGAATACTGTAAATACATCCCTCTGTAAATACATTTCACTGCCCTGCTTCCCTTTTGATCTGTAATGCTTACCTGCTGCCTTCCGACGATCTGCATGCATTTTAAAATACTATTAGATCAAGTATATTAAGTGTAATTTTGAGTGTTGCTTGTACTTCTCTGTGTGTTTGGTGGTGACTCTGGCGTGTAACAATACACACCCAAATAGAAAGTCTCTGCTGAACTGTGGATCAGGTATTTCTTTTTTGTCTGCGGTGGGTGTAAGGTCAGCTACATCCAGGACATTAAAGATTTGTTTCTCTTGTAAAAGACACAATTATGTATTTTGCATTTACATGGCTGGCAAAATGTGACTTCCCTCGTATAACACAGATTTTTAGATCACAGTTCGGCCCTCAAGTGCCTGGTAAATTGTGGCTTCCCTTGCATAATGCAACCTTGGAAACTTTCGCTCATATGAGCCAGTACTTGAGGTTCCACTGACTTACATAGGTAGCCTGGATTTCTTCTCCACGGTGCAATGAAGTTCTCCTTTGCAGGTCATTAACTTAGGTTGCTTCCAGACAGCAAAAGAAAAACATGGATCTTGTTTAGATTCCATAATTGCTTCTTGCTGCCTCTGCCAGATGGCAGAGTTAAAATCGTGGGGCAAACCAGGGCCCTTACCTTGTCTGGCGTTTGCTCCTGCAGTGTATAACGTGATGAAAATATCTGGAACTGCTCAAACAGTGGATATTTTTGGCCTGGTTTTGCTCCTGTTCTTGCACAGTGGATAGTTTCCTCAAGGAAAAACTAGGAAGCAAGCACTGGACAAGGTCAGCAATATTGCTGGGTTCCGTGTCTTTTTTTCTGCAATAGCAATCTTCCAGCATTTCACCCATGTATCCCAGGATTGTTTGTTTGTTTACGTTAGGATTGCGATAGATAAGTGTGGCAGTATAGTGCCATGATAATCCCAAATTTTACACCTTGCCTGGATGCAGTTTTACATTCTATCTCCATAATCCATACTACTCAAATCAGTTTCCTTAAGGTATCAGTTAACTTGCAGAACATGAGTTTTTTGCACTCCTCAGTGGATTGTGAAAACCAGTTTATAGTAACTATGCAACTGATGATCAAATGTAACATTGTTTCCTCATTTTCCCATTGGTACACTTCATTCATTAGTTTTCATATACAAAACCCAACATTTGTTACAGGAAAAAAATACCATATTTTGTGCCATATAATATGTACTGGCATATAAGGCATACCCATGATTTGGCAGAGATCAGTTTGGGAAAAAAAAATAGGATATGGGAGAATACTTTGTAGGAAAATGTGACTCTTATATGGCAAAACAGACAGTATGTGTGCCTCTTTAGATCCTGGAATTGCCTCTTGCCATCCCTGCCAGATGGCAGGAAACAATCCCAGCAAATCCTGGGCTCCTACATCTGTCTGGCATATTTTCACTGGATCCTTCTTCCTGAAGAATACCTATATGTAACGCCTGTCCACTTCCCTTTGTTATTCTTAGTACACTTCTTACATACACAGCTATTTGGCAAGAGGAATGTTCCTACAAAGAAATGCCACCTTCTTGCAAATGGCCACAGTGCAAACTCAGGGTCTGGAGTTTGTGCACTTCTGGGTATTTTGCACCATTAGAATACAAGGAAGTACCCACTGCATTGTCACAGGAACAGTGCCAATCACGGTGAGGGCCTGTCGTTGCCCTGTGATTTGGCCTAACTGTGACAGTGAGGAGCTATTGCAGGATTTAAACAAGATGCTGCATTTTTCTCTTGCCATCTGGAAGCAGCTTCAGTTGCCCATGTCAAAAGACTTTGTGAATATGCCATGCAGTCAAAAGTGTCAGTTTGTTCCCGCGAGCTTGCAGTTGTAATTTTGAAGTATAAGATTGCAGTACAGAAAAAGTAAGTGTGCTGTACATCGATTCAATTTTTCTATCAAGTTTAGTTAGAGTGATTTTATAATATTGATTGTGTAATTCATTTCCTCACTGTGCTTGGCAGTTCCTCCCTTGGCTAATAGGTATAGGTTATACAGGCTGCTATGTTGCTAGAATGAGAAGACTCTGTTCAGGGTTGGAGGACAAGTTTGTCTTGAGGAACCAATAATACCCAAAACAGGGAGTGCTCCAGGATTTGCGACACAAGGGTAGTTCTGTTAACTCAAGGAAGTTGAAAGAGTAATCTTCCTTCACCAACTAAGGGCGATTTTGTACCGGAAAGTATACTTGGAATCTCCCTTCCACGCACCCTGCACAGACTTAGACTGTACCAGTGTGAAGAAAGGAAGATCTTAGTACACTTACTGGTTTGGTATACTGACCAGTGTGGAGGAATATCCTCAAGTGTTGTGATAAGGCATGATTTTAAAGCAGGTGGAGTATACTTGGAGTATAAATGGACAGGAAAGAAGCAAAGAGACAGTGGGTTGCTCTTAGGCTTGGTACTGTCAACTGTGACCTGGAATCTGTTGATGACACTTTTTAATTTCTTTTAGTAATTGCCTTCCACCAGTGTATACACGAAGCAGTGTATAAAGTAGAGATGTGCATGATTTTTTTTGACATTCTGTTCGAATTGAATCGAATACCTGAAAATCCAATTCGATTCAAATCTTTTAAATTCAAATTTAACAAGAGTCGATTTGTATTTAGTAAATTCAAATCTATTCGTTTGAATTTTTGATTCAAATCTGCACTTAAAATGTCGACAACATTCATATGTGCGTGTACGCATCTCCCCCACATCCATACACATCCGTAGGCATCTCATAGTTATCCCATATGCAACCTGTTTTCGTCCCATGCGGATCCGTACAAATGCAGGCGGATGCGGGAAAGATAACGGATCTTCAAGTATGCATCATGTACAAACCCATATACATACGAATGTCTGGATAATCTGAACGAATAGATCCAGGGTTTGAAATTCGATTCAAATGTTTACATTTGAATTTTGGGACATTCTATTCAAGTTTGAATGTCAAAATCTGGCACATTTGATTGGATTTCGAATGCCTACGAATATTTGTTCACATCCCTAATATAAAGGTTTCTCCTTGAGATGGTGGAGTCTAGTACTTACAAGTGTGGCAAAGTATTTTGCTTAGGTCTTGAGCCATTGTTGCTGAATCTTGGATTTGATACTTTCTGTGAATTCTGCTCACTGAGTTCTGAGATGTCATTTTGAAACCAGCTGTGTAACTGAATTACTGGACTTCCCAAAACTTATTAATAATATGGTTTAATTTTTTTGCTTTTGGCCTCAGGATGTGGGTCAGAACAGATTAGATTTTCCCACAATGCAATGCATCGTTCTGTGATGTCTCTTGGTGCTGTACAACGTCTTCCTTTTTAATGAAAGAGAATCCCAAGTGTTTTAAAGGCAATCCAAGGGGGTACACAGTGTTGGAGTTTGGTAGCTTTAAACTTTGGAACAGAGATGTTGTACCAAATTAGGCAACTTCGAGCAGATACATTTTACTGACTCTGATGTATTACTCTGAAGGGACATGTATTTTTCTGACTCTAGAGTATAGGTGATTCCTGCAGCCATCCATGCTCTTTTCCTTTCTTCCTGTCATTACCCCCCATTTAGCAACTCAGTATGTTTAGATTGCTCACTTTTCTTCCGATTGCAATCCCATCTACCCTCTTGGTTCTTCTGCTTTGTTTTCCCTTGTTGATCTGAGCCCTTCTAGCGGCAGAGATAAAAGGAAGTAGGAAAGTGGTGCTCTGCCATTTCTTCCTTTCAAATTCATGTATATTGAAAGAGAGGAGGAATTAATACCAACTCATAAATTAGGTGGCAGTGAATAGCTGCTGGAGAAGGTCTTCAAGGGTGCTGTTCTAGGACCCTCCTCACACCTTATATTCAAGAAGGACAGAGGCTGTCTTCAGTCCTCTGAGACCAGGCACCAAAATGCATTTGTGTTTTTCCAAGGACTTTCCTTGCCTCCAACAGAGACTACCTACAGTTGGAAAATTGCTTTATACAATCTTGATATGTGTGTATTTTAAATGTTGTGAGCTGCCCAGTGACCCTAGGGTATGGGGCGGGATATAAATATAAATAAATAAATAAAAATCTCAACACTGAGTCCATTTCAGCCAGAAATGTACTCAGGCTGCCACCCAGCTCAGCAGCAGCATGGAGGGCAGCTAGCAGGGAAGGGCCTGATCCCACTATCCCGACCCCACTGCTGCTGCCACCCTGAAAACCCCCTGCCATTGCTGCTGTCATCACCACTGCTGCCGCCACCACTACCCCAATACCTCTCCAGCCCCTCCCATCATGCTTAGCCTTCATGGATCCCCCTTTCCTGGTAAAAGGTAAATCTCAGTGTGGTGACAGGGGGATTGCCACCACCACACAGGCCCCTCAGCCCCCTCACTTCCCTGCCACCACGCTGAAGCTTACCTTTTCCCAGGGGGAGGGAATCCATGAAAGCTTGGTGTGGTGTGAGAGCAGCATAGTAACTGTGACCAGTCCATTCTGGACTGAAAACATTGTGAATTCCTTATTTATTCCTGGGGGAGACTATCTGGTTAAGGTGTGACTGTGGTCTAGGCCTGAAGAAATGGTCACTCAAGCTTCTGTGATTGCAGTAAAGCTAAGGGATATTATGGCTTGTACAGATCTCTTTATTAACTTTTTCTTCTTTTGCTGCTGGTTTATGCACTTTAAAAATCATTAGGGCCACATCCTAGATCTGTCTTGCTTCAGTTCCTCTTTCTATTTGAACATGGGTTTTGGCTTTGTGATGGCTGGTTATTCACTCACTAGCTTTCCACGCATTACTCATCAACTAAAAAGGTTATCCCAACTGTGGCTTCAATCCCATTAAAATCATCTTCCTCCAGAGCTTCAGATAAAGAGATCTGGGGACTGATATCATTGTAGTAAGGAGATCTTTTCCTTAAGAATGCTAAATATTATCTGTTTTGTGGCTGCTCTTTCAGACACTGGAAAAATATGGCCATGGAGATATGCATTAATGACTACAAAATGCAGTGGATTATGTTTTTTTGTTAAATCAGAAATGATATATATGTAACTATGATCTAGAATAAAAACAAAATCTAAGGTTTCTTTCTTTTCATTCATACAGCTAATAATTTCCTTTTATTACATGTCACAAAATAATAGAAGTGTTCCCCCCCCAAACGCAGTTTTGGAGCTATAAATCTTCTAAGCTTTTTCTTTCTTACCTGAATTTCAAATGACTATGATGCTCTTTATAAGTAAAGCTCCTTAGCCAAGTTGGTGTCTAACATAATCCACGTGTCCACAGAATATACCGTCCTGTAGGATACACCAGCCTCTGATGCAAAAGACAGAGCCAAAGGGAGTAGCCTGCATGGAGTAAGCAGAACCTGATTACCTCCATATTCTTCCACCCCTTTAGTGGGGGTATGGCTAACCTCACCTGGACTGGTTCTGAAGGAGGTTGGGCAATGACAACTGGCTGGCTGAGCCCAAGACCTTACATGTGGGCTCCAACATGTGACAGGTAAGCCAGTGAGATGGCCCGGGTCTTAGGTTCCTCCTCCATAGGGTCCCAGTGCCAGAGCATCTCAACCCCAACCCCAGCTATAGCCTGCCTTGGCACTCATGCTGTCTCCAGACACTGATGATGATTCATATCACCCACAGCAAACTTGTTGCACTAGCAGCTCCAGTAGCAAGAGCTGTTTCCTCAGGGTTGTCTTAGGAGGTTGCCTAAGCCTTGAACTTCTCTACAGCTAGAGAAGGGCTGCTCAACATTTGATGGGCCCAACAGCTCTGATGAGCTTATCCATTAGCTTTAAATATATTGAACATGGTGGCTTCCTTCTTGGAAACAACCAAGGTTCATTAGGGGAAACTAATGCAGTGTAAAGTGCACCACAGTTTACATAGCACAAAATGGTGCCAAATGAAGAAAGGTCACATGCAAGGTCATAGAATCATGTAAGAGCAAAACCATGTTATATGAAATCATTTCATATGATATTTACACATTAATAGTACTTTTGGTCAAATTTAAATTTTCCACTAGGATACCCAAATGAGATGGACTTGTATATTTGCTAAGTATTTATATGGTGATTGCCAAATTATAATTGGCAGATACAGTAGCCCTTCAGAAACTCAGGAAAAAAGAAAAACTAAATTTACCTTTGTCAAGCTCTACAATAATCATATGTCACCAAAGCTGAAAGAAACAGGAGAGTGAACTAAAACTGTTAGTCCCCCATATGTAGTATTTTAAAACTAGAATGTAAGATGTGGCCACTAGAATCATGTTCACATGGGTAAGACTGTGGCTTCTGACTGTGCCCTTTCTTTGGGTCTTTCTACACTTTTCTGTGATCTGGGCCAGTAAATCTGGATCATGCAAGGTCCCCTGGTCTGGATCACAGCAAGGCTTTGCACAGTGATGCTATTCCTCCCTGGCTCTTGCTTGCACAAATGTTATAGGTGGTCCCCAAGGGCTCTGATGCCTAGGAATGAAAGTTCCTAGCCTTGGAGCTCCTGGGGGGACTCATTCCAGTGGTGCACTTGGGTGTATGGCCAAAATGGGTCCCTGGTAATCCAGAAAACGGGCACATCTCCATGATCTGGACTGGTCCAAAATAGGCCTTGGTGCATGGATGGAGTAGTGGGTGGGGTCTTTCTAGCCTGCTCTACACCACTATGCAGACAGAAGGTCCTGAAGTGGACTACAAGGCATTGTAAACGGTATCAAAGGTAACTGCAGAAAGACTTATTGACTCTACCACCTCATGGTCCTAACCTTCAGTACTATGCTGTAGGCCTTTCTCCTTTTCCAAAGGAAACCAGTTCCATGTTCAATAAGAATTGTCAGTTTTTGAGGCACATGTGCTAGCAAACCTAATAATAATTTCATTGGCATTCTTAAGAATAAAGTTTATTTCTGAAGCTTACATGTAATATTGATAAGAGGTTTTTATTATTATTAGGTGCAGCTGAGGCCTAGTCTCATAGTTGCCTCTTGTTTGTGAAGAGTAAAACTTTTGACACCTTTTTTTTTGCCTTTCCTGCTGTTTTTAAGGAGCACAAGCTTAGTCATTTCCTGCTTCCTTTGAAATTGAGCAAAGGTTGGGATGCTTATAGCATAGGAAACTTCTAGTGAGCACTCATCAGTTGTGCACTGAAGACAAGAAAAAATAATCTAGTGGAAAGGCCAAAGGAAATGATGCTTTGAGGTTGCTCTTCTGCTGAGCTGGGGAATTCCATATAAGAGCATTGCCAAAATGGCTGCTTCTTGGAATGGTCTTTCAGCCACTTATCTTCCTTGCTGTTGGTGTTGCCACTCATAGGCTGCTGCCAACCCCAGATTTCTGGAGCCTTGGGATGTTTCTGCACTACCAACAAAGACTCCATTTAGACCCCTTTAGGAACGCAATTGGTGCTGATCTGTCATGTGCTGTTCGCACACAGGACCCTTTAAATCCAGATTTACGGCAAACTCCTTTAATGGTGGTCTTCAATCTGGTCTTCTGCTGGATCAGAGGACCTGCATTCACACTGCGACCAGGGCCATGGGGTTCAGGAGTGGGCTTTGCGGTTCCCATTTGCAATGGGGCAGCTTTGGCTCCGCCCTGCCACTCACAGCTTCGTAGGCCTGTATGTCCTTCATAGCTGGGCTATGCAAATAAGCTATGCAATCTGTTCCAAGCTTCGTAGTTGCTGTGTAGGCAGCTATGAAGCCCTGCCTCTCTGCCTCACCCACTGTCAATGGAAGTGCACCTTGAGTGATGTTGCACCGGACTGCCAGCAGCCATTCTGCTTCGATACAAAGGGATCCTCTGGATGGAGGCTTCAGCAGCCACACTGCAACCCTGTTTAGCACCCATTGCCATTGGGTGCTAGATGCCAGGGTGGATGCATGGGGCTCTCACCAAGATGTGGATCTTCTAGGACCAGATTCAATGACCGGATTTCAAAGATCCGGATCTTCTTAATTCGGATTTATGGAGGTAAGTGCAAAAACAGCCTTGATTTGTTGGTTGGAACTAGCAGTCTTTTCCAGACTGGGATTGCCTATAGGAACCTCTGTAGGCTCCCCACCCAGTTCAGCCCAAACATTGAGTCCCCCTGACAGTGCTGATTTTGTGTCTGGGAAAGGGGTACACAAGCAAAGTCTTTTACATGAGGTAAAACACTTTTTGGTATTTTATGTCTGTCCCTTGAGGTTCTAATTTACCCTGGGCATGTCCTAAACACATGTCTGATCACATCCTGTGTCTTAACCTCACTTTGAGTGAAGCAGATCACAGCATAATGCATAAAGACATTAGTTAGTGGTTTAAAGAGTAGCAGCATGTGAAAAAACTTTCCCATTGGTGGAGCTGAGGTTGCAGGAGGGCTCCTCTGTCTGAAGGATACCAGCTGGATCCTGTGACTATAGCCTCTTTGGGGCACCTGATTACAGTGCATGTTGTTATCCAGACTTTCAGTCCATAAAGTGGTCTACCTTCATGATGTTCTGCTTTTACTTGTTGGCAGCTTTTCAAGTTTTGTAGTTGCTGTTCTTGTGGTTACTGTTTAATGCTGTTTACTCTAAAACCTTGGTGAAGGGTAGTCTACAGAGGGCTGGAGAAGGTCACTGGATTTATTCCAAGCTTGCTACATTCCTGGCTTCCAGGATATATGGTGTTGCAATTTCGTGGTGCTCAAAATAAAGAAAAGACTTTCATTTGATAACCTAGGGGTGGACTTTGCTTGTAAGAACAGAACTAGAAGCTTGAGTTGCTCAGTAACAGCCTGGGAATCCTGCAGAGTGAGGCTGCCTTCTGAGAAGACCAAGAATAGCTCAGGCTACAAGAGAGAGCAGGAGAGGTGGGTGAAGCACAGAGGGGGTTAAGAGAGTTTTCTGTATACATAGATTATTAGGTTCATTCAGCTAACTAATTGAACATTAATGCTATTCAAATTTAAGCTGCTTTAGCTATAGAGTTTAAAATTTCCTTTTTTAGCCCTCACCCCACATTTACAAGGTAGAGAGGGCCTAGTAAAGAATTGTATCTGTTGGCAGCATTAAACCCTGGTTGGCTGATGGTCTGCAGTACTTCTTGTTCCAAATCAGTACAGTTTGAGTACAGTGTTCCTCTTCCTAGATCTGGACAATTCCCCGCTCTGATTTTCCTTGGGCTGTTTCCCTTGAAATCTTTCAGTCTGAGGAATGCTTTCTGAATATGGTTTTCATGCCAACTGTTAATCCCATGCTTAGCCAGTTTGTCAAAGAATAAAAGAGATTTTGCCATCCTAGGTATCATCAGGTTGACACTCATCGTAATACATAAATGAATAAATACTATGTGGAAAAAAAGTTAAATGTTGTTGACAGCAGTTCTACAGTTTATTGAGAAGAGTAACCGGATATCTAGAAAGAGCGAATGATTTTTCAGGAATGGTTTTTCTTGGAGTTACCTTAGGGTGCCTCCACATGTGTGAAATTCCCAATTTAGTTCCAGTATATCCATCCATCCATCCATCCATCCATCCATCCATCCATCCATCCATCCATCCATCCATCCATCCATCCATCCATCCATCCATCCATCCATCCATCCATCCATCCATCCATCCATCCATCCATCCATCCATCCATCCATCCATCCATCCATCCATCCATCCATCCATCCATCCATCCATCCATCCATCCATCCATCCATCCATCCATCCATCCAGTCAGTCAGTCAGTCAGTCAGTCAGTCAGTCAGTCAGTCAGTCAGTCAGTTCTGGGATATGGAGCTTATGGTCTGCAACATCACTATTATGGGAAATACAGCAATGATGCAGGGTTTGCATAATAGCAATCACTTAACTTCATCTAGCAGCTTCTTTCATGATTGTTCCTCTTTCAAAATACCTGGATGTCAAATACTTTGATGTCAGCCAAGTGTGTGAGAAACACTCAAAGGGAAATGGGTGGGTGATTAACTGACATACTTCCAAGTATTTGCAAGAAGAACATCATGTATTTCCAAACTTGCCATACCTTTCTTTTTTAAAGCAAGCTTTTCTTTTAGAGTGTGTGTATATATACTTGCAGTTTGGGTTTGCGTTTTTCTTCCTTTGAGGCATTGATAACAGTCTGATTTTCTTCCTATTGTCAAAGCATTTCCGAGCTCCTCTCTCCTTCGCTCCCTGTTTTTAAGAGTACAAGCATCTGTCTGTTTTCAGCCCTGTTCCACAACTCTTGTGCTCCAGATGCCTGGAGTCCCAGGAGCAAACCACCAAGTTCCTTGAGGAGTAAACAGTTTGCTTTTGGCTGAAATAACAGGACCGGGATAAGTAAGGACCTTCCTGCACTTACCTGTGTAGGTCTGGATCTATGCATCTGGATGAGGCAGGGTCTGGTCTCAGTCTGCTCTGGGGAACCCCCTGTGCCTGCCTTAAAGCTTGTGCAAGCTAAAATAGGTCCCTCATGACCCTAATTATTGAGGTCTAGTAGTATTCTGACTCCTTGGATGCGGAGTCAGCTATGGTGTATGTCTGCACTGCTGCCAAACTTAGTCCAGGACAGACGGCATCTCCACCCTTACAACACAGCAGCACCTCAACTCTAGGAATGTGCACAAATGTTCATATTATTCATTATTCATATGGATTCGGCTGAATTTGGACATTCGGGTTTTAATCAAACGTTGGCACATTTGAAGGCTGACATTTGAATTCAATTTGAATCAAATGCTTCTAAACATTTGTACTTAGCTTCTTTACATTTGTGAACCTGGGGGGTGGGAAAGTGGCTGTCCCAGTTGCTTCTGTAACAGATCCAGAGTGGATTGAGAGTGGATTCAGGGTGGATTTCACACATTCCAAGCAAATACGTATGAAATACATGTGGAATTTGTATCTAACATTCGTATCAAATTCATATCGAATCTCTCAAAAGCAAAAAAAGAAGAAAAATTCATTCGCATCCCTACTCATCTCTTATCCTGGAACACAGTGGACTGGGATAGTTAGACCGCTCCAAGAGAAGTAAATGTGGAAATGACGGTTGTGTCTCATGTGCCATGAGCTCTGTGAACCCTGACCCTTAGTGCCACTTCCTTTCAGCTCTTGCCCTCTGCTCCACCATGCACAATGAGTACCACCCACCACTGTCCTCTAGTATTTAAGATAGAAGCAATTTAGATCTGAAGACAGAAACAAATAGAAGCAAGCTTGGCATGTCCCAAGGAGCTCTTTCCTTGCTTCAATTGTGATCTCAACCCCTAATTAGTTAAACTAAGTTGAGCAGGTTAAATGTCTATACTCTCATGCGGAGCAAGAGGGAGGAAAATTGTTATCTGGCCTTCTCTTCATCATGGTGTTAGCTACAGCTTTGGCCCATCACCACTTCACCACCCTTACTGAGGGACCTGATGTTAAGTGGTGTGTAGATATGCCAGTTACATCCCTATTTTTTGCACTGGGGAAGTTTATGTGATTCAGTGCAAGAGCAGATACAGATACTAATATTCATACCAGATCGTTAGTGGCCTGCAATAAGTCTGTATTCAATAAATGAATCATTCTCTACCTGAATTGGGTACTAATGCAGATAAATTATTTGCCGAATATTTTCACGAGCACTGACAGGGGAGTTATTTCTTTGTGGAAAGCTGCTGCCACAATGGAATACAGTAGTTCAAAAGTTTAATTGCTACCTGGCTGCCTTAGCAGTTTCCCACTTCTAGCTCATCATTCAAACCTGTCACTACAGTCAGCGGGCAGAACCAGGGGTTAGCTGGCAGCTTTTTAAATAAATTGCTTCAGTCCACTTCCTAATGAGCAGGTTTCAAGTGAAGAAACCAATGTTCTGCTGCTTTCTTATATTCCGGATATGAAAAAAGTCAATGACTCACTCTTTGCCTCCTGTTTTTGTAAGTGAACATTGTCCAGTCAATTTTTAGGTGGTGACTGACAAAAGTGGGATTTAAAGTTCATTGTGCCACTTCTCTGCAAAACTGAAATGTAACTGGCTTACATTTAGTGCTCCAACAGTTTTTCTAGCCATGAATTTCATGGTAAGTAAGTTAAAAAAGAGAGAGAGAGAGAGAGAATTGTAGGGTATGAGCTACGATCTATATTGCACTGTGCCCAGTAATTTGATTTTCGTGTTGGAGGTCAAAGCAGAGACCTGTCGAGCTGCCTTAATAGCACTGAGGAAGGAAGTAGGACAAACAAGCTTTTGGTCTGCTGTTGAGCGAGCATCTCATAATACTGTATGGGTGCTGAGCTGCTCAGGTTCTATAGATGGACAGTGTAGGCAACTAATGGACAACAACAAGGAAAGGACAATGACTCATTCTCAACAACCACACAAAGGAGCACCTGCCAGGAGCAAAACAACACAATTACACGTAGCCTACCTAATGGCCATAAGAAGCACGACTAGGTCCATGAGACCATCAGTTGCATTGGACTCTTCTAGGAGTCAGATCCTCTGAAGGTGGATATCATAACCATACCCAAAAGTTTAGATTCAGGGTAGAACCCATGGTACATAGCATACCAACCCAGAAACTGCGACAAGTGAGATGAAAAGCAACTGTGGAAGCCTCCATTCTTCTATTAGATAGACGAGATTAGCAAAGGGAAGGAGGAATGTGAGAACATAAGAGGAGCTGCAGCCCAACTTGTTGAGCATCCAGGTGCTTTTGGGCTTCAAGCAGAAGACAAAAGCAAAACCTTCACTTGCTCTTAATTCCCTGCAAATGGCCTTTAGAGCCATCATGCCTGTCTCTCCAACCCAGAAGCAGTACCTATGCATCCATTCTATTAGCCATTGATTCACCTGTTGTCCATAAATTTATTTAATCCCATCTTAAAACTATTCAGACAGGTTGCTTTCATCACCTCTTCTGGTGGAAGGGCCTAGAAAAGAATGAAGTGAGATCCAAAGAAGTCTTGAGATGCAGCATAGCTATAGTTTGGACGCAGGTAAACTTTAACACTTTTTAAATAATTAAGAACAGAAGAGGAGCCCTGCTGGATAAGGCCATAGCCCATCTAGTCCACCATCCTGTCTCACACAGTGGCCCACCAATTGCTTCTGGATATTCTCAGTTAGAAAACAAAGGCAAAACCTTCACCTGCTCTTGATTCTTTGCAAATGGCTATTAAAGGCATTCTGCCTGTCCTACTTGGAGGAAGTGCCTAGACATCCATTCTCATAGCCACTGATATAGCCACCTTCCATGAATTTCTCCAACCCTTTCTGAAAGCTATCCAAGATGGCTGCTGTCACCACCCCTTCTGGTAGTAAATTCCGTAGACTGATCATCCTCTGAATGAAAAATAATTCCCCTTGTTGGTCCAAACTCTCCTGCCCATCAGTTTCATGGAATGCCGCCTGGTCCTAGTGTTGCACAATAAAGAAAAGAGTTGTTCTCTACCAGCCTTTACCACACCATGCATTTCACATACTTCAGTCAGGTCACCTCTTAAACACTGTCTTTCAAGGCCTAGTTGTTGTAGTCTTAGCAAAGGTGTTCTAACACTCTGATCATTTTTATTGCACTTTTTCCAGTTCCACAATATCCTTTCTGAGGTGTGGTGACCAGAATTGTATGCTATATGGTATTTGCTGATTTATTTTCTGTTTCCTTCCTAATCACCCCTAAAACTTAATTTGTTTTTTTCATTGCTGCTGTGTATGGCTCAACACCTACATTGAACTGTCCACCAGAACCCGAAGATCCCTTTCCTTGCCAGTCCCTGAAAGCTCAGCCACCATCAATTTATAGGTGAAGCGGGGGTTCTTTGTCCCAATGTGCATCATTTTGTACTTACTAAGATTGAAGCACTTTGCCACTCTGCTGCCAATTCACTCAATGTCAAGATATCCTGTAAAGGAATTACTCAATGCCAATTATTCCTAGAGACCCAAGGCAAAATATGTTGGTTTCACAAACTGCCGGAGGCATAATGCAGTTGGCTGGGGTTGGAAGCAAGGAAGGAGTTCTGAGGTTGAAATAATACAAATTTGACAATCTTTATTAAACTGCGGGGGCAGGAATTCCAGAGTATTTCTGATCAGCAAAAGATACAGACTCCAATAGCAATCAGTTGCAGGCAATGACTTCAGAAGAGATCATTTGCAGTAGTAAAGTATACAGGCAAAGTAGCAAGGGTCTAGCAAACTGTCAATCAAATGTAGCAAGACAGCAAAATGTAGCAAAAGAAGAAAAGGCAGCAATGAGATTACTCAACTTAGTGCACTTTGCAAGTTCTGCCTGGAACTGACTAGATATAATGTAGCTCTGCAAGCTTCTAGCAAGGCAGGTGAAGAGCTCTATTCAGGCTGCGGTGGCTTTGCTTTTCTATGGAGAGGTTTGAATCTAAGTCTAACAATGATCTCTCAAGAGCCCTAGAAACTTCTCCCATGCCAGGAAGAAACCCTCTGGCCAACTTGACAAACAGCTGGCTTCTCTGCATTCGCTCACTATCTCAGCTTTCAAATCCCAGATGTTGTAGTCCTCCACCCCACCAGGTCTTAGAAATCCTCCCAAAAGTACTGTCTAGCTGAAGGTAAACAATGAACCAGGGAACAACAGATTTTCACCCTCAAAGGCTTCTCTTCATAAAGTCTTTGCAAGGATGTAAGAAAAAGGTGCTTGCAAATTTCCAAGTTAGCTTTCACATTCACATTGATAGTGGCTGTCTGAATTTAATCAAGATGGTATTAGGTTTGCCCAGATAGCTCTGATTGCTTGACATAAGCCTTCTTGCTTTACTTGTCCTCATGTTTGTGCTGGATGCCTGGGAGCAGTTTCTGTTTCCTGTGATCTTGTTTTTCCTTTATGCACAAAGTCTGAAGCAACAGGAGGGGGGGGGCAAGGCCCAAATTGAAAACAGCAATGTTTTATTGTGGCTTTCCAAAATGGAATTCAGGTGCTTTCCATAGGTTTCTGTGGTCTGGGAAACCATACAGCTTGTCAGATTATAATCAGTCTATTGTCTGCTATACATGTGTACAAAGTACATTGGTAACAAACCTTCACAATCTCTTTCAGTTTTTACTACCCTGAATAATTTAGCGTCATCAACAAATTTTGCTATTTCGCTGCTTACCACTACTTCTAGATCATTTATGAAGAAATTAAAAAGCACAGGTCCCAGTACTGAACTTTGGGCGATTCTCCTTTTTATTGTTGTTTGCTTTCTTTCATTTGGAAAATAACTCTTTCTTTCACTCTGTTTCCTGTTGCTTAGCCAGTTAGCAGTCCAAGGGTGTTTTTCCACTGTCACTAGAAGTACCCATTAATTGGTACTTAATGGGTACTTTTAGTGACAGTGGAAAAACACCCCAAGACAGCAATAATATAGGCAACATCTCCCATTCTTTTTTCCTATTTCTCTCTTCAGATCTCAGACTATTGCAAAAGAGCTTGCTTTTAATATTTTGGCTTTAGAAAAAGCTTCAACCGCTTGCTGGTCCCTGTACTTGTAAAACTAGAGAGTGGATTACAGAAGCACTGTCTCCCCTTCTGCAGTAAAATCAGATTTGCTTCCATGTAGAGGACTTTTTTTTACTGCACCTACTTTCTCAATCAATGTCATCTCTATAATGAGGTTTTATGTGGTCCATCATCACTGCAGGGAATACTGGTTAAATGAATTAAAAAACCACCTACTGTTCCCTACTGCATTAGCAGTCTGTTTTTGTTAGGAATCAATGACTTTTTCTTCTTTCGCTGGGTTGGCCAAACCAGAATAAGGCATACTGGGAATTTCAGGAGAAAAGAGTTAATGCTCAAGTCATTTGCTCTCTTAAAATAAGCCTTGGTTTAACCTCCCTGCCACCACTAAAAAGTTGTAAGGGAGGGTGAGAGATTTGGAAAAAAACTGAACAAGGTCGACGGCAAAGTAAGCTACTGAAACAGTTTAAAAATGGCATTTATAATATCTTGTCCTCACACCACAGCTGCAGTCGTTTCTGAACTTACCTCCTTTAGATCCAGATCAGTGGGTCCAAAACAACTGAGCCCACTGATTCAGATTGCACTGATGGCGCTGATCTGACCCACAGCTACAAAGTTCACTTGAGCTTTGCAGCCACCACCGCTCCACGCCTCCAAAGGCTAAGAACAAGCATCCCTTCATCCCTTCATGGGTACCTCTGAGGAGAATGTCCCAACTTGCAAAGTCTCAGTAAACAATCCAATCATAGCGTCATGTTTCTAAACCTGGGTGGAGACTGGATTCTAGGTAAGAGAAGCTTCGTCTGCCAATCCAGACATAACTTCCTTGTAGCAATAAGCACCTGCTGTTGTGGTTCCATTTTTGATGAAGACTCTGAGGCATTTCAGGCTTCTTTTGTGCCAAATAGGTTTTATATTCTGAGTGTCCTTACTGTCTGGAAACAGCTGTGAGGCACTCACTTTCTGTCGTTTTCAAGTGACTGAAAAGCCTTGTGTGGTTCTCCCCTGGGGCTGCCAGTTAACTGGATGCCTTCTGGTATTTGTTACACTTTGGCTCGACATTTGTCTGTATCACAAACATTGCAACAAGTCCCGCTGCAGCTTTCTAAAGAACTTGGGCAGGGAAGGCTCAAGGGCCATGTTTTCACAGTCAGACTGTCAGTACGTAAATTTTGCTGCAAAAGACCAGTTCCCAGCCAACTTTGTTCTGGGTCTCTTGTAAAATAAACGTATCCCCACATTCCAAAAACATTTTTTAAAAAAATTGCTGTGGTAGCATCATGGAGCCCTAAGGAGACTAGGTCTTTTGGCAGAACTGTGTAGGATGGAGCAGGTTTGGCTTTGCTTCAAAAAATGAAACATAATGTTAGATCAGGAGACAGAAGAAGAAATTAAAGAAATGATCCTGCTGCGCAAGAAAGAATTATTTGAGATAAGTAATAATAAGCTATGGGAGTTCATTAGAATCAGATCTTCTCTCTGATGAGACCACCTCTGAATGGCAGCATCTAGAACCCAGTGAATCTCCCTACATCATGTGTGGGTCTCAGGAGCCCAGTAACGTTGAGACAGGGTTCAAGGTGGCATTGCTCATGATGGCTCAAGAGGAGAACCCAGGAAAACCTGTTGAGACAAGAGTCACACTTCTGGATGTTCTCTTTCTACTGCCAAGGACTTCAGGAGAAGCTGTAAGTGTGAGCCAGAATTCAAGCGTGATAACTCAGCACTTGTGTACTTTTGATGAGAAGATAAGCCACAAGTGCACTTTAGATTGAGAGTGAGATTTTTGCTAAAGGATGGGCTACAAAATGTGTGTAGAGAAAAAAAAATTCTCTCATGCACAACACTAGAACCAGGGGGCACTCTGTGAAGCTGACGGACAGGAGAATCAGATCAAACAAGGGGAAGTATTTCTTCACCCAGAGGCTCATTGGTCTATGGAATTTGCTGCCAGAAGAGGTGGTGACAGCAACCAGGCTAGATGGCTTCAAGGAAGTATTAGACTAATTCATGGCATGTAGGTGTATCAGTAGATACTAGAATGTATGCTTAGGTACTGCCTCTAGGCATTTGGAGGGAGTCAGGAGCTGGTGAAGATTTTGCCTTTGTATTTTGTTTTAAGATGCCAAGAAACTACTGTTAGGTCACTGTGTGAGACTGGACTGTGGCCTGATCCAATAGGGCTTCTCTTATGTTCTTAAATCATCTGCCCTTTAGTGCCCAACAGCTTCCACAAGTAGATTTCTTCTCATCTCATTCCTGACATAAACATTCATTCACTACCTCTTAGGAAAATTTCCTGCAGCGGATAATGCCAAGCTGTGAGTATTCTTTGTACAAAAATGAAACACTGTTCCTAACTGATTATATGTGTTCTCCTGCATGAAAAAAGATACATAAATACAGAACTGTGAGCTGTACTTTATTGAAGCCTCATTGTCTTTCCTTATGCTTACATTTTGAACGTATCTGCAACACTGAAAAAGCCATCGTTCCCATATTTTAGCCAAGGACCTAAAACAGAGATACTTTTATTACTGTTATTGAGCATAACACTGAAACTGATGCCATAGAAAATAACATAAATGGTTAATAACATTGTTATCTTGAAGATTTTGTAACCAAAATGTTAACAGTGAGAGAACTAAAAAGAGAAATAAAGAAGATTGGCACCTTTGTCATAGGCACTGAAATGAAGTATGAATTTGAGGTCGGTTGTCTATTTTTCTATCATTTATTTAGGGGAATAAAAATCATTCGCTTGCTGAGTAATTTATAGCAACATTTGGCTTCTGGGCCTTCTTCTTAGGCTGTGTCTCTTTCTTCACTGGGCCTTATTCCAGATTCTATCCTGGAATAGGGACCTGCCAGGGCCTGTCATATTCTACACTAGCACATGGATCAGAGGTCCCTGTTTTGGGATATAATCCAAAATAAGGCCCGGTGCAGAAAGGGCCCGTGACTATACCACTGTTTGCTTGGGTTTTAGGGAAAAGATGGATTGTTCTGCATTTGCCCAAGTTTCCCTAAACACATAGTTGATTGAAAGCATGCTATAAACTTACCTTTCCCATTCAGACTTGGGAAAAACAATCTATGGTGGTGACAAGTAGACTGAAGCTGTGACAGAACATTGGAGGAAAGAAGCTAGTTATCAAAGAGACCATTTCAAAAGAAGCTGAGGCCTTCTTGTTGCAAGCCCTTATCTCCTTGTGGTTGGCAATATGTTAATTGTTGACATTTGCTTTTACATAGTTGTAGACCAAAAAGGAAAGTACTCTGCTTGTGATTCTGGAAGTGGGACGTGCAGAGCACAACAGATTTTTTTTTTTAAAAAAAAACTGGTCTGAAACAACTTGCAACACATTTCAGTAGAAACATTATTAAAGGTGATTTTCTGGGGATCAAGCTGGGTATCTTAGTTAGAACTTCCAGGCTGTATGGGACAAGCAGGATGCCTCTAAGGCCATTTGCTGGGATTTGAGAGCAAGAGAAGGTTTGCCTTTCTCTCTGCTTGAGATGCCCATGGGCAATTGGTAGCCAACTGTGAAGGGCTGGATGGGCTGTGGCCTGATCCAGCAGGGCTCCTCTAATGTTCTTAAGTTCTTATGTATGCTGATGGATTTTTTTGTATTTTAAACCTGGCCTTAAAAAAAATGCTGATGTGACAACAGCACATGGCAAAGTTCTCTCTGAGTGACGCAGTAACGGAATTTGTATTTGGTTGTGTTTGTGTATGATATTTTGAATATTTCTGCTTGTGAAACAACTGTCCCGTTCAACCGTTCTTTCTGAGCTGATAGTGCTCTTTGGTGGTTCATTTTTTAAAACATGAGAAAGGTTAAAAGAAATAGCTTTTCAACTTCAGCATTCATTTCATAGTGACTTCTTTTCTTGAATACTTTTTGCAGTGTAGCTTGTCTCTTGGGCATGTGACAAACACCCTTATTGCAGTATTATTTACCAAAACCTGCATAGCTTCAAAGTCTATTATGACTCCTTTTACTGTAACTCAGATGGCACAATCCTGGTCACAAGCAGGGAGCAGAAGACAGCAACGGTTGTTTGTTTGAAGTTCTTGGCAGCAGCACTATGGTGTTCGGGTTTATTTGTGTAAGTTTTTGAATTCATAGCAGCTGCAGAGATGATGATGATGATGATGAAGAAGAAGTTGGCTTTTCTACCCCGCTTTTCTCACCCATTTAAGGGGACTCAAAGCGGCTGACTAAGCTTTTCTGTTCTTCTCCATACAACAGAACACCCTGTGAGGTAGGTGGGGCTTTGAGAGCTCAGAAGGGAGCTGTGACT
>MTQE01000401.1:10532335-10545792 GCA_014337955.1 Aspidoscelis marmoratus | reverse complement strand
TTCTTTAAACTGAAATAACACATGCCATGAAGACGCGCCCTAGCAGTGTTCATATAGGCCTCAGAGTCAGTCTGAGCAGGGATCCTAAGAGTACAGGTGTTTTTCCACTGTCACTAGAAGCACCCATTAAGTGCCCATTAATGGGTACAAAAATGCCATTAATGGGTACTTAATGGGTATTTCTAGTGACAGTGGAACAACACCCTACCATAGATTCTATGAAGAGGATGGGCAGGAGAGTTAGGACAGACAAGGGGAAGTATTCTTTTCACTTAAAGGTTCACTGTCATCCATTTGTGGAATTTACCACCAGAATAGGTGGAGACAGCAACCAGCCTAGAAAGCTTTTAAGAAAGGACTAGATATATTCATGGAGGACAGGTGTATCAGTAGCTACTAGAATGGATGCCTAAGTACCATCTCTCGGTTGGAGAGACAAGCAGGATGCCTCTGGTTGAAGAGACAGCCAGGATGTCTCTCAGGGCCATTTGCAGGGAACTGAGAACAGGAGAGTGTTTGCCTTTGTTTTCTGCTTGAGAATGCCAGAAGCAGTTGGTGGGCCACTGTGGCTGTGTTCACACCTTGTTTTAATCCAGCTTCAATCCACTTTGGGAATGGAAGAACTTGTTAGCAAAGTCGCTTGCCATTTTCTTTGTCATTATCTAACCCAGTGATGGCTAACCTTTTGAGCTCGGTGTGTCAAAATTCGCAAGAAAACCAAGGTTAATTAGGGTGCTGTGTCACTTCTAGAAATACCCATAATTTTGTGATATTTGTAGCTCCAGTAAGAAAGTTATATTTTTGATATATGTATGCTATTAAAAGCGAGAACGAATAATTCTTTACATTAGCGACTTTTGTTGCTGAATTTTGTTTGCTAACTTTCAATTGAAAGTTAGTATTTTGCACACTTCAAGAACAAGCAAGCACTACACGCCCAGGTGTCAGGGTGACCATGTGTGTCACCCAAAAGGGCTTGGCGTGTCACCTGTGACACACATGTCATAGGTTGGCCATCACTGATCTAATCCAAAGGTGGATTTTCTGAGCTGTCTAAGGCTTGTCATTTTTCCAGTATGTTATCTCACTCTGAACGTGGACTGAAGTTGGATTAAATATTAGCTGCAAACAAAGTCTGTGTGAGAGGGAATGCTGGACTAGATGGTCTGTAGCCTGTTCCAGCAGGGCTCCTTTTAGGTTCTTATGTTTGAAAACCTCCCACTAGTTTAGTTGGTTTCATTTATATCCTATTCAATACCCCATGGCCTCAGGGCAGGTTGTAGGAATTTTGAAATCCAATACAGGAAGATTAAAAAAAAAAAATTAGCAGTGTAGGCAGGCAAGCAGGGCCAGTACCAGATGGCAGAATGTGCAACACAAAATATCTGAGCGCATGGCAGTTTGCTTTTCCTTCAGCAACGCTTCTCCTCTCCTCTTATTTGGCAGCTGTACACATTTCTAAATCCTTTGCCTGAGAGGATCACAGTTTGGAAACAAAGCATTACAGTGTACAAACTCAACTGCAGACCTCTCATTATTAAAGGGTAGTCGTAAATAACTGAGCACATCAATGTTATTTCTAGGTTGATAAATGCTACCTTGTCATTGGGTAGTAATATGGATCTCGGCATTTAATTTCATTTTTTTGTCCCTGAAAGCAGAACAGATTGCTTGGCTAAGTGAATAGTTCTGTAATTACAAAACCAATTTCAACAGAAAGACTGAAGTGTTTTGAATGATGGAAAAATAAAGCACTTTAGTGTGAGAATGACTTTTCCTTAAGAGCATTTTTAGGCTCTCTCCACACAGGATGTTATCCCAGCCTATGGAGAGGTCCATGGAGGAGTGTCTCACTCACTGGGGGGAAAACAGCAGAAGTCCCTCCCCTCTGTAGCATGCTGCATCCACACCAGATGAAGCTATGGGCTAGGAGGATAGGCAACCAAAATGGCGCCTTATCCCGAACCTGTGGTCGATCTCATCAAAATGGTTCACAGTCAGACCACTGCCTGTATCGCAGACAATGAAGGGTGTGCAGATATGCGTCTTTCATGGTTTGGTAAACTGGACTGACTCCTTTTTGGCACTACCAGAAGTGGGTGCACCACCAAAACGGCACCAGCTGGAAACATCAAAGCACAGGAACTTTTGTTCCCAGCCTTCAAAGCTGGCAGCCAGAGTTGAGCCCAGATAGACCGCCTGAATGTGGATGGCCCTTAACCCATGGTTGTAGTAGTCCAATGCATTGTGGGCCATTCAGAAGAAAGGCCTTAAGCTCTTTCTGCACAGACCATTAATATGATTAAGGGTCTGTGTAGTAAATATATAGAACTCTAAATCTGCATGTCAATGCAGATCTAGGAGGCCATGTTTCTCACTGGTATGGTTTCATCTACTTTAGTCAGAGCCTGATCCAGAAGGCCCTTAACCTGGATCACTGGTAGATCCTGTTAATCAGGTCTGCCAGTCCCCATGATCCAGAACACGAGAAACATGCAAAAGGCATGCCTCTGGTGTTGGGATCACTAGGGGGTACCTTTCAGGAGTTTGCCAAAATGCACCCCTATGGGCCCTGAGGCTAGAAAGTTTTGTTCCAAGCCCTCAGAGGTGTGGGAATGTGGCCACAAAGCTTGCACAAGCTTCAAGGCTGCAACATGGGCTGTTTCAGCTCAGCAGCATTGGTGCATATGGCACTGAATGTGCCCACATCTTGCTGTGGTGGATATCAGTGGACCTGGCTATTCTCAACCCACTGATCTCAAGTACAAGTGCAGATAGGGCCTTAGATTGGTTGAAAGATAATTCAGACTTGTCTTTTCCAAATACTAAACCACGTCAAGACTAGTTTTCCCTTCCTCTCTAAAGTCATGTTGTTGAAATTCAATTGACATTTTTGTTAATTGATCTAGCTTCTTGTCTTTTCAATATAAAGATTTGCTACTTTTTACACTTCCATGTTTTTGATTTTAAAACGTGTAATGCTTGAGGACTTCTGTGGGGAAAAATTCAGAAGGCTGTTTGTTGTGTATGTGGATTTTGGATCATAGGGGTGCTTAAAGCAGCATTAATTACTTATGGGGGAACAAAAATGCTGTGTTAACACTTTTGTAAGTAATATTGCAGTTTGCATAGGAACTCTTTCTTGATAATTGGCAGCTGTTAGCATTCTCCTTCTCTTTCCCTTTTTATGATATGTAAGGCAACACTCCTGTGGCTATAGTTATGAAACTGTTGCATATAAGTGTTAGATGATTTTCAATAATTTAATGTAAAAATACTTGGGTGCAAATTACATTTTATGTTATGTATGAGTGAAGATCCTATTTATTAAAAAGAATAGGAACGAACCCTGGAATTTCAAAGATGAAGGTAAATATTCCTTTCACCTCTTGTTTGTTTTCCTTGATGTAAGGTGTCTGTTATTAGTACAAATATGTAATTTGATGCTTATTTGTAGTTTTTTTGTGTTCTATTATTAAAAAAACCCCACCACATTATATTTTCTCTTTTGCCCAGAAATACCTGTTTATGCCAATAGTTTCCCATATTATAGTGAATTAAAAATAAATCTCACTGAAATGGCAAGAGTGTTCAAAACAAAACAAAAATTGTTCAAGAACGTATCAAGAAGAAGAAAGTCATAAATAAATGAGAAATTGAGGTAGCGAATGCAAGAAAGCCTCCTTTTTTAACTAACAGCCTCTAAGGTCTACCTTAGTAATAGAACCTTTAACAGGACCCTGTTTAAAAATCTTAAAAGGTAAGCTATTTTATGATATTGGGAATTGCAGCCTGTCAGGTAACTGAGTCCCAAGTCATTTAGAACTGTGCCAATCGCTATTAATATCTTAAATTTACTCTTCGAATTTAAAAGTTAGAAGACTATTTAAGGCATTTATATGCTACATTTTGCCTCATGAGCTCAAGATAATTACATTATTCTCTTCTCTTTCTCTAACCTCAGAACAACCCTGTGAGGAAGATCAGGCTGAGAGACAGTGAGTGGTCCAAGGTCTCCTAAATGTTTTATGGATCAACATTAATTCACCTCCAGGAATTCCTATCTTAGCATTCTGACAACTGCATTATGCAGAGGCTCTTTCTATGCTTACCATTACTGTTCTGGTCCACCAGGGCAGGCCATCCTGTACTGGAATAAGCAATGCATCCCAAGCTGAGATAGATGTCTCCTAACATGGAACAAGGTCATACTCATTGGGATGGCAAAGCCCAGGAACTTTCATTCCTGGCCTTTGAAACTTCTGGGGGCCGTGGGCATGTCTCTGTGCTTCAGTATACCATCTCCTAGTACTCCAGTAGACCTTTAAAAAGAGATCTACTGGTAGATCAGGTCAGGATGCCAATTGGGGCACCCTATAGACCAAGCATCCTTGGAAGGGGTAGGCCCTATCTTAAATCAAACCAATCTATTCTACAATTATACTAATTGATTTTTAAAACCTAAATTACCTTGGCCCAAATACCTGAAGGTCTGCCTCCCTCCATAAGGACCAATTTAGATGTTAAAATCAGCAGGAGAGGCCCAAGGTGTTGATGTTGTCAAGGTTTGGCAGTACTTGTGCTGGCTTTCTCAATGGTACCGGAGCTTTAGAATGCCTTTCCCCTATGTTAGACATAATCATTATATGGTTTTTAACAGGTGGCTGTGATGTATCTATTTGCCCAGGATTTGTCATTAAGCTTTTCCTCTTACTTGGCTGCCCTGCATTTTTAATTTTGAATTCACTTTTAATGTTTTAGCACCTTAATTGTGTTTGGTATTTGAATGTTTCTGAAAAGTACAATTGTTGCTTTAAATTCTGTGTTTTTATTCCTTTTTAGTTCTCTTATCTGTTATCTGCCCTGGAAACTAAGCAGTGAGTGGGCTAGAAATTTAAAGACATAAATACCCCCTGAGAACTGGTGTAATATAACTCAGATAATGGAAAGGCAGCATTCTGTGCTGGCTTTAAGTAGAAGACAGCAGAAAGTGGTCTTGTGTATTACTTGGGCATAACAGGCATCCAGACATGAAGTCACTAGGGCTTTGAGGTGGCCAGGCTAATCTCACTTCAGAGACCAGCATCACCACAACTCTTTTAGCTCCCAGGAACAGAAGTGGAGTGCAGCCCCCTTAAAAGTAGGCTGATTCCTAACTGTAGATATGGGAACCACCTATTGAGAGATTTTCCGCCTCGCTGGGATTGAGTTTCTGTTTTTCAGCCTTCATCTTATCCATTGCCACCTCCAGACAATGGCACCTTTTACTGCGTCACTTGATTAAGGTGGAATAGACAAAGAGCTGTATTCTCAGGTGGCTAGTCCTTCTTCACCCAGGATTTCTAGGTGAATGGCAAATTGGCCGTGCTCTTTAAACTGTGTTTGATTCAGATTACAGCGGCATTATCACTTGGGAAACATGTAAATGCTGCATGAGTAATTTTGATGTTGATGGATTTATGTTTGTTTTTTAAATAGTGTTTCCGGAGTTTTACTTGTTCACCACCCTGGGACTATGGTGTAGGGTAGTATAAAATAATGGTAAAAATAAATTAGGAAAGTCAGCTCAAAATTAAGAAAATGCAGTTTGGTTGTGAATGTATGGAAGAGAAATAAAGGTTAAAAGATAAAAAATATGCAGAAATCTCAAGAAAAAGGAGTTGTACAGTAAATTAAGGATACAAGAAAAGCACGTATAATATTTTAATATAAACAATACCAAGTACTGTTATACTGAGAAGCATTTCATAAATGTTTTGCAAATGTGGAAAAGATGTTAACATATAGAGAGAATTATAAATAATTAATGTCTAGAGTTAACTTGAAATATGTTTATAGTCTTTTAGAGTAGTTTGATATCCCAACCAAATTTAATTAAATGTTTCAAAAGGAAGAAGGTGAAGACCAACCCTTAACCGTGCTTTTCTCCCTAGGTTTTCAGTGATTGAAACATTTATATATCTCTTCTTCACTTCAGAATTTTAGGCTGCATTCCCATTCAAGATTTAAAGAGTCTTGAAATTGTTTTGAAAACTCACCATTCCCAAAGGTCCAAAAGAATCCACAGTTTCTGAGGATTAAAGGTTCCAAATTGCTGATTATCTATATTTGAATCCAAAGAGGTCTCGCTGCTGGATTTAGAAATAATCCTCATTGTTTAGCAGTAGGAACACAAGGATATAAATGTAAATAATAAATAAATAAATAAATAAATAAAGTGGGTTTGGGGCGTTCTTTTCGGTTTCTCCTGACCCAATGAGAAGCCATGATTTCCTGTGCCCTAGCCCTCTCTCTTCCCTCAGCTGTTCACCATCACGTGCTAATGAGACTGGGCTGCCTGAAAGGCAGGGGAGAGCTGTAATACTGTAACAAGAGTTCAGTGTAACAAATTGGCGGCTTCCATTCCTGGGTTTGCAAAAGTGTGTCAGCTCTTGAGTCCCTCCCTCCCTCCTTCCATTCATTTAATTGATAGAGTTGATTTAAAAAATCCTGCTTTAAACCTTGATTAAAATGCCTGGTGGGAACCTGGCCTCAAAGTGGTTTGCAATACTATACAACTTGAAAGCAAGATTTTATTTGTAATGTCCTAGTCATGCCCAATTGCCATGTGCCTCTATAAAAGTGATAGAGTACTATATTAATATTATTACAAAATACATGGGAGAGAGTCAGATGGCACAGTAAAATCCAGTGCTGACCTCAAAAAACTTTCTGAAAGTAACCAATAGTTTCTTGAGAATTCAGAAGTAGCCATTCATGGTTTATAGTTTATCACTAGTCTTTATCTGTGGCTGCAGCCACATAAATTTAAAAAGGCTGCTAAAAAGTAGTTTGAAGTGTTAACATGTGGATGCTGGTGTTTCCAACGCAGCTCTAATCTACATTAAAGGCCAGAGAACGGCTTTGGAAGTGCATTTTTTATCTTTTAATGTGGATTAGAGTCACTAATGTGTGGACAGTGCTACCTCTAAGGTGTTTTTGAGTCACTTTTTTCTGCATGTGGATGCAGCTGCTCTGAAAAATAGTACTTATAATAGTTGACTGACTATAAGCTTGAACGCATGCTGATGACTATAAGGTCCAGTTCCCATTAGGACTTTTTTGAGTGTTTAAAACAGTTTCAAAACACTCTGTCTGCATTGAAAAGTGGCTTTCAATTGAAAAGAGGAGTAAAACTGATAAAATGAATGAAATAAAACACCCCTTTAAACAACTCTCGCTCCCCTTTTTTTGAATGAAACGGTTTAAGGGGCATTCCCACTTGGATCAGAGTGTTTTGAAACTGTTTTACTGCCTGCCTGCCAGCCTGCTACTGCCTGCTCGCCTGTCTGCCTGCTCGCCTGCGATTTCGGCGGCGGCTTCATCCCCGCCATTGTGGCTGCCACTGGCCACTGGCCACTGCCGCCGCCCTGCTCGCTCACTCCGCTTCCTGCCAAGCAGCCCTGGTGCTCCCGAGGCGTAGGGAGGAGGAACAGAAAATGACCGGCGAGCGAGCAATCTCCCCCTCCCTTTTGGGTGTTGCTGCACTGCCGTTGCTCTGCTGTAAAGCGGAATTAAGAAAAAAGAAATGGGAACGCAAACAATGTACGTTCGCATCTGTTTTTTTAAATTCTGCTTTAACGGAGCTAAGTGGGAATTCACCCAATCTGTCCAAATCCTAATAGAGGTTAAAATAATATTGTCACTTCTTTATTTATTAATAATAGGTCAATTCTCTCAGTTGTGCTGTAGGGAAGCTTTCAGAAAGAAGGCGTTCTTGCCTGTCCTGGAAAGTATGTAATCTTTTCTTTGGTACAACAGCACAGAGATAATTCCAATCAGGATTGAATCTGCAAGGGCAAATAATGCTTGAGCAATCCGCTTATGGTATTCCCAGACATGGATGAAACTCACTAATGGAATAAACAGGGATCCAGATAATTATCTCAGCTGCATTAACTTATCCTTTCAGTAGGTTACTCTTACTTTTGACGTAGCTTCTCTAGTTTGGAATGCCGAAAATCTAAATGCATTAAGCATGTAACTGTTCTTTCCTTTCTGAATGGGGAAATGCGTCTTATTCAGAATAATAAATTCTCTTATGGGCAAAAAGCACCTTTTCTAGAGATGAGGGGGCCTGATCTTTTCTCTTCATCTGCCATGCCACCTCATTCCCTGGTGAGAACAAATAACTTCTTCTATATTTATATTTGTATTGTTCATATTTTTTCTCCTCTGCTTGTTAGGACCTAGTTTCTTAGGTGTGGAGGATAGAATGTCAGAGTAAGCTGCCTTCTCAGTTATGAAATTGTGAATTTGGCCTCGTTTTATATTTCAACCAAACCTTCCCTGGGGATGGTTATGAAGATAAATGTTACACCCTCTACAAAGTGCTGAGTTCCTTGGAAAGCATGTTTTCTCAGTATCAGGTGAGATACCCTTCCAACTGAGCATAGGATTTCCAAATAAGAGGTTTTGGTTTATTAAGATTCAGGCTCTGTGTATTGCCCCTTTCCTGTCCCATTACTGCTTCCAAGAATCAATGTAGCAATTGCAAAGCATCACCTGATTCTGCTGAAGCTGGGGGCATCAGCATGCTCTTGCTGAAACAGAGCTTGAATCCCCATTCAAATACAATAGCTCTATTTCTCACACTAGGCCAGTTAGTCTTGGACTCATATCTCGTAGTCTCCAGGTTTGATTCCGCACTGCTCCATGAAGCCAGCTGGGTGACCTTGGGCAAGTCACAGCTGTCATCTGAGCTCTCACATCTACACCTACTCCATTGGGTATTTGTTGTGGGGAGAAGAACAGAAGCTTTGTCAGCCGCTTTGAGTCCCCTTAAATGGGTGAGAAAAGTGGGGTAGAAAAGCCAACTCTTCTCTTCCTATGCCACCACCACCACCTCCTCCTCCTGTATCCAGAGTTTGGATATAAACACCCAATTAAAAACAAGCTCATTTAAACAATAATGGTGCTCAAAGTGGGAATGGAAGCTGTCCCTTTAGCCTTCATGAGACATCAATATGTCATGTATATTCCAGCGTATAAGATGACTGGGCGTGTAAGATGATATCAATTTTTCCATTTAAAATATAGAGTTTGGGATATACTTGGTACTGTATAAGAAGACGAACCCCGGTGAATAAGATGGCCCCTGACTTTTGAGAAGATATTTGTGGGTTAAAAAGTAGTCTTATATGCCAAAATATACTGTATATAGGGCCTGAAGGGAGGAGCCCAGTAAATAATCTGGGAGCTATCACTGAAAAGCCCTCTCACGTGTGTGTATCCCCCTTTACTGAGGGTGGTGGCACAACTAAGTTTGTGGTGAGGATAAATGGGTTCTGTATAAGACAAGTAACAAATAAAATAAAATCTTTGGTTTTTTAATTGATAGTGTTACCTCAGATTTTAATTTTCACTTTTATTTAGATAAAGTGAGACTGATTTTAACAGCATTATATCATCTCTGTGTCTTCAGTTGTTGGTATTTTGACTTCCAGTTTGAAATCCAGCTGCTGTCTCTTTCAATAGTACCATTCTTGGGACACATTTACTGTATGATTTGTGCTGTTTCCTTATTTTGCACTCCGCTGTCTCTCCAAATTAACTTCGTCCAGTAGTTTCTCCGTATTATGAAGATGCTCTTAAAGATGAGTATTGTGTCCTGGCATGCCTCTTTAGCCTTCCCATCCACCATAATTTGTGACAGCCTAGACCAGTTGGCAGTGAGGGGCTTCATCAGGCCCCATTCCACATTTTATCTGAGTCCAGAGATCTAGATTTCAGCCCTCCCACTTGGTGTCTGAGATAGCGGCAACACTTATTTATGTTGATCTTTATTTAGTATATTTATATACTACTTCCCATTAAAATATAATATTTAAACCGTTTACAAAGAATAAACACCATTGGTTGCTGAACAACTGGGCAGATGTTCCAGGTGATCTGCAGACTGAGGGAAGATTCTGGTATATGAGCACCAAGTGAGATGGAATACAGCAATGGAAGACCTGTTTGCACCTGGACATGTTCCGGAATATATCTCAGGATAGAGGTTTGTTGTGTGCATGTGAATGCAAACTCTGGCAGTCTTATTTGGGGCCTGCTGTAGCCTGCCCTAACACGTGAAGAGCAGAGCCGTATACCAGGATATATTGCAGAATAAAGCCAAGTGGAAACAGGCATGGAGAGACAGATGAAGGCTGTGCTCAGACACAGTTGTTTTTTTTAAACACCTCAGAGATTATTCAGATGTCCATGTGCCGAACTCTAAGGTACATTAAAGACTGGAAAATGCAATTCCAAAGAGCATTAAAGATGGGATGAGAACACTATGCCACATGCTCCCACCTCTAAGACTGCCTCCACACCTTAGTTTTAATCCAGCTTTAGTCCGCCTTCAGAGTGAGAGAACACATCAGCCAAGTGATTTTGTCATTTTTGTTCTATATCTAACCCAAAAGTTGTTGTTTTTAGTTAAATAATACTGAAAGAAAGCAGATTGTCACTTTGCTGCTGTGCTATTTGACTCTGAAAGTAGACTGAAGCTGGATTTAAACTTAGATGTAAATGCAGCCGAATATGCTTTTGAGGACTTTTTTTAAAACTGCCTTTAAATGGAACCTAACATAAGGCTCAGTTCTTTCCCTAAAGGTTTTTGGGCAAAAAAAAAGTAGTTTTGTTTTGTTCACTGGTTTATGGACTATCAGTGCAATCTTAAGTGTTACACTTATTCCCCAGGTAGAAATGCTGTGCAACAGAGTCTCTTACCTTCCTCAGTTGGCAGCCTATACATATGAATGTGGTAGAGTGTTAGTGTTTCAGAGTGCTGTGAGGCTCTATGGTTTCCTTTGAAACAAATTAATATATAAAAATTGAAAACTAAACTACAATAGTTTAATTATGTTCCCTTAACATTTCTTTACTGCACTGTGTTGTTTGTGTGCCGGTATTGTTCAGCTACCAGAGGTAACTGGGTGACCTTGGCCATGGCATGGTACCCGTCAGTGCATGAATCTTTTAAAATAATGTATCCTTTCCAAGTGAATGTGACTCTGATAAAGGAAGGCGGTGTTCTGCTAAACCGATGGTCTATTTTAAGAACCAGAATCTGTTTGTCTTCTGTTTATAGGCAGCTTTAATTAAAAATGATTCTAGTAATGTAACAGTTGATTATCATATGCAGATTGGCAGTTTCTTTCTCTCTTCCCACCCCTTCTCTCTTGCTTTGCTTACATTTAATTATCTTTCTGTTGGAGTAGAGGAAGTAGCTTGGGCTGTGGTCACACCTAAGGTTTAATCCAGCTTCAGCCCACCTTTAGAGCAAGCAAAAACAACAGAGTGACCAGTAATTTTCTTTCCACATTATCTATCCCAAAGGTGAATTTTCTGAGTTATTTAACACTGAAGGGAAACAGCGTATCTCTTTGCTGATGTATTCCCTCACTCTGAAAGCGGACTGAAGCTGGATTAAACCTTAAGTGTGACCACAGCCCAGGTTGTAGCATCTTCTGTCAGCATTCTGCATAATCTGGAAAGCTCCAGGAGTTCCATTTCATGATTTTTAGGCTTTCCTTTAGTCAGGCCTCATTCTTTCAAGTTCCTTCATTTATTTAGGAGAAGCAAGTTTGTATGTTTCTTCACTTGCTTATTTTATTCATGCACATTTATAGTGCTTGATAAATAAACTTTAATAATAATAATTGTGCTTGTCTTGTGGGGCTGGTTAGGTCAAGAGACCATGGATAGCCTGATTCTTCCTCGTGAGCCGGGGAAGTGAGTTGCGGGCCTTTGAATTGTGCACCACATTAGTTCTCTTAGTTCCACAAGAGGGGTGAAAGCCTTGTGTTTAAAACCTGGTAGGAATTAGCCAACAGTCTAAAACCTCTAGGGTACCAGGAACAGCAAAAGAAGAGGATACAGTGGTACCTTGACATACGAGTTTAATTCGTTCCGTAACCTTGCTCTTATGTCAAATCACTCATATCTCAAAGCAATTTTCCCATTAATCCATTCCAGCTCCCAAAACACCACCTCAGTTGTTTTTGTTATGTACTGTACTGTATTTACATACTCGTATCTCAAATCTTGCTCTCATCTCAAAGCAAAATATCACTCGCTCGGCGGCTTGTATCTCAAAACACTTGTATGTCAGGGCACTTGTATGTCGAGGTACCACTGTATGTCAGAGGAGTAAGAAAAGCTAGTAGAAGGGTGGAGGAGGAAGAAAAAGGGTTGGATTTTATACCCCACTTTTCTCACCCTTAAGGGGACTCAAAGCAGCTGACAAAGCTTCCTCTTCTTCTCCACACAACAGACACCCTGTGAGATTGGTTGGGCTGTGAGAGCTAAGAAAGACAGCTGTGACTAGTCCAAGGTCACCCAGATGGCTTTGTGGACGATGCAGACTCTAACCAGGAGACTACCTGATAAGAATCTGTCTCTCTAACCACAAGACCAAACTGGGTCACTAGTATTTGGTGGTAATAGCAAGGTGTTTCTGGCATACATTGATTGCAGAAACAGCTTGCTTTCAGCCAAATCTTCTGCAGCTGGGGTACTGATCTTTAAATTTGGCTGGACTTTTCTGCAGATACTAGATGAAAGCCCTCAGCTAACAGTCATAAGTTCTGGCAAGCAAACTTATTCTTGTGGCTTTTTCAAACATAGAGGGATTAAGAAACTTAACCAGATAGTTACAGGTTGCAAGCAAAACTCGTGTTGTCAAAGAAAACATAGTACTGCTGCTTACAAAACTGATCTTGCATTCCAACAATCTTGCAGATATTTGGATGGCATTGTGATTCTACAACTCTTGCCGGAACGTAATAATTTATTTATTGCTTTTATATCCTGCCCTTCACCAGATGGTTTCAGAGCAGATAGCAAAGCAGAAGATCCAGCAGCAGAAAAAAAAATCCACAAAACTTGAGAAATGGTTAAAACAAGGATAAATAAAATACTATTTTTAACTTTAAATTTCTCATAGGGGAAATTGCCCACAGTCTTCTACATCCCCCCTCCCTGGACATTAAAAAGAATTATCAGCATCTTTTTAATGCACCCTTACTTTTCAATGCTCCACCACCACTGTGGGCAATGGAGCTTCCTGTCTGGTGCACAGGAATTTACCAGTCTGGGAGACCAGAAGCCAATATTGTGTCCCTGTGAAGCTTCTGATCCACCAGTCTGGCGGACCAGAAGCTTCTGTGCAGGAAGGATGATGTCTGGAGGCACCTGTAGTTTGAAATATGTAAGAACATAAGAAAAGCCCTGCTGGCTCAGGCCATAGCCCATCTAGTCCAGCATCCCGTCGCACACAGTGGCCCACCAAATGCTCACGGGCATCTCAAGCAGAGACAAGGACAAACCTTCTCCTGCTCTCGAGTCCCAGCAGATGGCCTTAGAAGCGCCCACGTTCCTCCCCCGCCCCCCAGCCTGAAAGATGCACCTAGGCATTCGTTCTAGTAGCC
>MTQE01000401.1:10498142-10522028 GCA_014337955.1 Aspidoscelis marmoratus | reverse complement strand
GGATAGAGAAAATTTCTTTTCTCTATCACACAATACTAGAACCAGGGGTAGGAGAGTTGGGTCCAACAGGGGGAAGTATTTTTTCACCCAAAGGCTTATCGGCTTATGGAATGTGCTGCCGGAAGAGGTGGTGACAGCTACCAGTCTAGATGGCTTTAAGGTAGGGTTAGACAAATTTGTGGATGACAGATATATCAATGGCTACTAGAATGAATGCCTAGGTGCATCTTTCAGGCTGGGGGGGGGGGGAAGTGGGGTGCTTCTAAGGCCATTTGCTGGGATTCTAGAGCAGGAATAGGTTTGTCCTCGTCTCTGTTTGAGATGCCCATGAACATTTGGTGGGCCACTGTGTGCAATGGGATGCTGGCCTAGATGGGCTGTGGCCTGATCCAGCAAAGCCTCTCTTATGTAGAGTTACTGGATGCTTGGCACTGGACATAAAGAAATGGTCACTTGACCACTTATGACTAAATGTATATGGTTTATTTTAGAATGTTGGTTGTTGATTCTCACTAAAATGCATGAGACCTCCCCACAAAAAGGAAATTTAAAGCATGTGCAAAAGAGAGATATGGGAAAAAGTACGTGACCAAAGAAAAATGGTGCATTAGAAAAAAGGGAAACGGGCACAAAGACAAAGGCAAGCATGTGGTGTAGTTTTTGGTATTATACTAGTCACTTTACACTGGCATTATCAATTAAGAGGCCTACAGAATGGCTGTAGTGCACTCAGGCTAGGACACTCTGGGATGCTTACCCCATTCACACGGAGGCAGGTAAGGAACACGTCTACACGCGTTCCTATCTGCCTATATGCGGATGGGGAAAGCACCCTGAAGTGCCCTAGCCTGAAAAGGCCAGATTGTGGCAGGGGGGCATGTCCCACAGCTGTCAGGGAGGGAGGCGTGCGAACACTTCCCTCCCTGGATGGCCGGGGATGGCCAGAATGCGCTGGGCCATGTGTGGAGCACAAATAAGTGCTCTACATGCAGAACACGTGGAGGGCACTCTGGGCTGGGCTGGGGCTGTTCTGAATTGAACCGCCAACCTAGAGGAGTGAATGCTCCATCCTGGCACGGCCTCCACGCGTTCCAAAAGGCCTTAGTATCAGAGTTCTATAATAGGTGTTTCATATATCCAGACCATAATCTTAAACCACTGGTGCCTCTTCTGAATCAGATTTCCCAATGCCATGTCTCACCATAACAGCGGCAACATAGAAGCACCCTGACAACCCTCCCTTCTTTGCTCCTCTCACTCTGCACAACCATCACAGATTGCAAGAAAGGGCATTGTTTAATTTGTTTTTTGATCTGTTATAGCGCTTCCATTAAGCAGGTAACCCACATTTGCATTGAAAGCTGTTGTATATTGTCATTATTATGACAAGTCGTTTTCATCTGCTGTACAAGTTGTGTGTGATAATGGTGCATGTTAAATGTACAACATCCCACACACAGGAGTGTCAACAGATTTATTTGGTAGCTGAAAATGTCAGAATTCAGATGGGTTGCCTTAATTAAAATTAGAATTTTTACTCACTCCTAGACACTGAAATAATGTGTTTATAATACAGTGCTAAGTCCCTTTTATTGCACATGCAAAGCTGCTTATAGCAATTTAAAACATAAAGATAGTACCTTTAATTAATGTTATGTGTGTATTTATTACTTGTCATTCTACATTCTCAAACAAGCTTACAAAAATTAATACACAAATCAGTTAAAAGCATTCTTGAATATCAGTAAGTTAAAATAGCAATAATAAAGATAAACACAGGGTCATGATTAGACTTCAAAAGGATTATCTGCATGTGGGGGATGAAAATAAGGCTAAAGCATGTGTTCTGGTTGTCCCCACATTTGTATTATAACACAGACTCAAATTGGGCTCGCCCCTTCTCATTCCTCATGGTGTGGGTGGCAAAGTTGATGGGGACGTGAGTCACAGGTGCAGCTGAGGCATAGACCAACCTACATGTACCCAACTAACCACCCCACTGATAGACTGTACTGTGCTGTTCACTCTAGGCAGCGGTTCTCAACCTGTGGGTTGAACTACTCTTTCAGAGGGGTCGTGACTGGTCTCCCGCCTTCCCGCCCCATTCTCACCCGAGCTGCCCCACCCCCGTGGTCGGGGGTCTCCACAACATGAGGAACTGCGTTAAGGAGTTGCGGCATTAGGAAGGTTGAGAACCGTTTGCTCTAGAGCCACTGAAGAACAGTGCTGGTTTTGCATAAAAGTCTTCTTTTAATGAAGGGAAATGTTGTATCTTTTCTGCATTGCCAAAGGAAAAGGGAGGAAACATTGTGTCCTTCTGCTTGCAGGGATGGGAAAGAAAGGGAAATGGAAGATACACTGTCATTCTTGCAGGGATTGCAGAGAAAGGAGGAGGCATGCCTTTTGAGAATGAACTGGGGTGCCCAGCTAAAGAGTGCAATCACCTAATGTTGACTAGCGCTAGTGAAAGCATGACTTCCACTGCATCTTTTCTGTTAAAGAGTCAAACCCTTTGAAGGTGTGACACAGGATGGTGCAGAAGAAACCAGGAAATTCATGCCAAGTGCTGTGCTGTCTTCCTGTGCCAGCAGTGATGTTCTCACCCTCCTGAATACAATGCCCACAACGAGGTCTGTCACAGGACAGGAGGAAACAGGGAGCCCTCCTTCTACACACCCAGAAAACTGTGGTCTCCACCCAAAATAGTCTACTCGCTCATTCTCACTTGGTGAAATGAAATGGGCTAACCGTCTGAAATGTACTCAGAATTCACTTAATCCATGATTTTGTCAGGACAGTCAGATCTGAAAATTAAATGCTGTGTCTAACGGTGCACTAGGAAAGACTTCAGATAAAACACGTAGCAGACAAAAACCTGTGAGAACAAAAGTATCATCTTCATTAGCTTGTCTTCTGAAAAATAGCTCTGAGATAATGTAGAATTGTTTGTACTTCCTTGTGCCATTCTTGTCCTTCAGCGTTTCCAACCTAACCATTTTCAAGTGGACCTACTGGTGGCATCACTTCCTAGAGCACTGCTGAAAAGGGTGCTCTATAGTACATCGGACCATGGAGGCATGCTGTCTCCACATCTCTGTGGACAGCATACTAGCCCTGAACTGGTTGTAGACCACATCGTTGAGGTTTACTGCTACACTGAACTAGGGCAACATTTTGGTCACCTTAGCCTGGTTCATGTTTTGGCCAATATGGATGATGCATGATGGGGGGCAGGGCTTGTTGTAGTCCCCAGTAGCATGCAATCAGTAGGCCTTTGTTCCAGGATTTATCCTGAATAACATAGAAAGGGACATATTCCCATCCCATTTCTAATCAACTTTTTTTAACCTGGAATGTTCATGAGAGCAAGAAGGAGCAGACTGGCCTCCCCTCCCACGAGCCATCTCTAATCCGCCTCAGAGATTTTTGTTTTTTAATGCATGTGATAACAGCTATACACTGTCTGCAATATGATTGTGGCAGTGGGGAGCATTTTCTCATTTTCTTCTGGAAGAATGAGAAACTCGAGACATCACTGAACCAGTGTCTAAGTTAATTGTTTCTGTTTCCTTAGAAAAAGCCTGGTAATGCCATTATATCATTTATGTGCTCTGATATTAAACAAGTTATGGAAAACTTAATTGCCAAATATTACTAGGACTTAAGATAAAGTTTGCCTTCACATAAACACTTTAAAAATTGATAGGCCAATAATAGGACTGGATTTTTCAGCAGAGGTCCTGAACAGAATGCAATAAAGATGCCTTTTGATTTCCATTATCTACATTTGCTAAATTATATTCTGCTTTATTGCAATTATTCTAATACCTGCAAGGAGTTTGGTCAAAATTGAAGTCCAGCATTTGTTTTCCCCCTTAAATTGATTCAGATTCTAACAAATTCTTATAGGTTGACATTACCACCCACTGACCACTTTTATTACCCGTGGAAAGAAGAGAACACTACAGCGGTATTAGAACTGATCTCATTTTACATGAGTAGAATATCATTTGTTGTTTTATACCTTCATTTATGCATTTTTATAGAGTAAATCTAGCTAGATAGGGTCAGTTTGTATGAACAGAATTATGAGAAAGCTCTAGTACATTGTTAATAACTTGTAAAATAAGTGTCATGCCCCAGATTCTTAAGTAATTGAGGCTGCTCTTAACACTAAGGCCTTTTTGTTGTCAGATTAAATGGTGTTACCACTCCCACAACCAATTAGGCTGTCTTCATTCTAAGAAGAAAAAGTGCTCTGATGCTGATTTGACAAATTCAAAAGGATACTTCACATCTCCTGCATGTTCCCTCTTCTCTCTGCCTTTCATGCCCCCCCTTCCACCCAGTTGATTGCCTCACACAGCACGACAACAACATTTTGCACACTGAGGGGAGTCCCCTACTCCGTGATGATTATGGTAATGTGTCTTCAGAGTTCTCTGAGCTGAATTTTCTTTCTGCAGATCTCTGCTACCTGGCTAGGTACCATCATCAGTGCTTTGATACTGCATGGTATCAAAAGATCTGCGGAAAGAAAATTCAAGTCAGAGAATCATTTAAACCCTTAGCTAGATATTCACTGCCATAGTGGTGATGAAGATATACCACCACTTATGTTTGAGATCCATTATTGACAGACTCCCTCTTTGTACAAACAAGGGTGTGATCAAACTAGGGTTTTGTTTTGTTTTCAATCAGCCCTTTTACAAAATGCACCCCATGTGTACCCGACCAAATTTAAATTTTCTGTTTGTTGCTTCAATCTCAAATTCATCATGGAGGTGTCCCTAGTCCCAGATGGGAAATAATAACTCTCAACAAACCCCAAGTACATAAGTAATGCTTTGCCGGATGAACCAGGGATCTAGTAGTCTGTTCTGTTTTCCACAGTGGCCACGTGTAGGACAGAAGCACAGAGCTTGCTGCATTCACAGTCTTCCAGTGGGCTTTGGAGGCATGCCACTTCCTGTAACAGAGCTGAATGCAACTTTTTTTTCATGCATGTGGCTCCCCTACTTGTTCAAGAAGGAAACTGTGTGCCACAGGCTGGTGGTTGCTGTGCCCTTGCTCTAGATCCACCCTTGAGAAATGCACAGGGATATTTCCTCTGAAGGAAGATAGTTGGTAAGGTCTACACACCTCATCCTGTTGGTTTATCATTTTGCTGGTGCTTTCTTGCACCCACTTCTACATGTTCAAGATAGTAAACAGACAGTGAGAAAGAATAAACAAGATGTGGAAATTGGGAAGCAAAAAAGAGCTGGCAGAGTGATGAACCAGCAGAAGGAGCTGCCAATAAACTTTCTTATAACTGTGTACACACCTGTGCACTTAGGGACAATAGTGATGCAGAGTAGATGGGTAAATTGAAGTGTCTACTCCCTGTTGTTGTCACCATGGTACCAATTTAGAAGTGTGGACAACCACTCAATATCTGTGGCAGCTGTCAAATCTAGAGTGGGTGGATTGGGAACTAACTCCAGGCAGTTTGGGGGTAATGGGAACCCTCCTGATCCCTTTGGCAAACATCAGACCTGGGATGGATATGTCTGGGTGCCCGCCCTGCCATCATGGCAGCTATCAGATCAAGGGGGGTTGGCACTATCTCTCTATAGCCAGTGTAACACCATTTAGGAGGAGGAGGAGGAGGAGGAGGATTGGCTTTTATACGTCACTTTTATCACCCATTTAAAGGGACTCCAAGCAGCTGGCAAACCTGTTCTTCTCCCCACAATAGATACCCTGTGAGGTAGGTGGGGCTGTGACTAGCTGAAGGTCATCCAACTGGCTTCATGGAGGAGTGTGGAATCAAACTCTGTGAATACGAGATATGACTCTAACCACAAGTCCCAAACCCCAATGTGGCAGACTCAGAGAATGGGTTGGATCCACTCTCACTAATGTAGATTCATAGATAGCAACAAATCTAGGATATTAATTATTCTAGGATAGAAATTAGATGTGCTTAATTTTAAGCACCACTGATGTCATTGGTTTCCCTTCAGGAAAGCACACACTAGTCTGTTTGTCCCTTTCTTCTCCTTTCATGACATCTACACATGAAATGAAACTGTGGTTAGCCACAGAAAATCCTACTTTTAATGCAGGCCGAGGGTAGAGGGGCAAATGGCTGTTGACATCTTTCAGTTCCCGTGGAACAAGATCAGGTAAACTCTTTGGAAGGAAATATTTGTAATGTTGACATACTTGGAGAAAGAGCAAGTGACTTGCTTCCTATGTCAAGCTTTAACAGAAATCCCAGACAAAAGTTACTTTCCTTATCTTTTTTTCTGGCACATTTAAGAAATGGGCTTCTGTCTGAGCTCTGTTCTCCTTTCTGTTCCTGTGTTATTTTTAATGTGTTCATGATGCTTTCTAGTTCCTTAAGTCACTTTATTGGCGAGTATCTCAGCAAGTCATGTTCTTCTCTTTGGTATTAAATTGATACTAATTTATCTTATTTGCTTTCCCCTCTCTGATACATCCGTGCCAGCCTTACTAGTTTTATCTTTGAAATGTTTTTCTTAACATACACGTTTCCCCCAAGTACATTTTATCCCTTGTTGCATTTCTATGTAACCAAATATGGAAGTAATAATTCACATCTGATTGAATAACTTGCCACTGATTTAAAAGCAAAGCGCAAGGAGTTGCTTTTAGATGATGCTTTTCAGTAAAAATAACCTGATCTGTGCCAGTTTGCAGTGATCAATTATGCAAAAATTAATTATACAGGAAACATCCTAGCAGGGGGAGCAAGTTTATCAGAGCGAAGTGCCCACACAATTCAGTTACTCAGAACTGGAATCTAGGCTCACTTCCTGTTTCAAGCATGATTTTTTTCATGATTTGTACGGCCGTATGGCATTTCTGCTACACTTAGCTCTACCTGATTTGGTGCCCTGGTACCAATTCTTTTTAGCCGGTTTATTCACCACCCCACTAGCTACAGTGGGCACCATCTACCACTGCACTCTTGGTTAGACGCTGAAATATTATGGATCATTTTGTCAAAATGAACAGTGCCTCCTCCATGCTTCCAGCCATTGGGTAACCATGCATGAAATATTGCAAGGGCAGAGAATTTGATTTATTGGCTGGCTGTATAAATCCAAAAAGTGAATCCACTGTGATTCAGCAGGATTTTTCTAAGCAGGAAAATCTTTCATGAGGGTATCTCCTGACACGTAGTATGATAAGGTTTTTTTTTTTACATTATCTTCTGGCAGTAGAACTGGTATGTTTCCTGAAGATAGTTGCAAAGGCTAGTGGGTTAAAAGCAAGAGTCATAGGCCTTTTCTGCTTTGAGTCTTATTCTGGATTATATCCTGGAATAGGGACCTGCAGTCTGCATGAGAATGCAGACAATAGGAGGCCCCATAATCTGTACCAGTATGAGGACTCCAGGCCCTATTTTGGGATACAATCTGCAATACAGCCCAGTACAGAAAGGGCCATGGGCATAACAGAGCAGCAGAAACAAACCAGACTTGATCTTAGATGTGTTATGCACCAAAGGAATGTGTTTGGTTTCTCATTCTGCTGAATCAAAAATTGCTTAGGCTACTCTTGAACACCGCAGGTGCTGTTAATGACTGGAGTTCAAAATGACTGATCTTTCCATTTCTCTCTGCTTTACCAGGCATCCAGGTGATGTGTAAACAACAGAGGCCTTTTCACACTACAGCTGAATGGGTGTAGTGCAGTAAGGCTAGGACACAAGGGTATGGATTCCCCATTCACACCTAGGCAGGTAAGGATGCATTCCTATGTGTCCTTTACCTGCCTACATGCAAATGGTGAATCCGTCCCTGCATGTCGTAGCCTGAAAAGGCCGACATGAAGGCCAGAGTCCCCGCCCCCCGCTGCTGCCATTGGGTCGCGATCCTAGGCACCTAAGGGGGTCATGCAGGTTGCTGCAGTCCAACTGGGACTACAACAGCAGGCATGGCAATGGGGCGGGCTGTCCTGCACTTGCCCCACCCCAACAGGGTCTGTTGAGCCGAAATCTGCCCAATGGCGAAATGCGGGGGTGAGGCCCACAGCTGTCCTCCAGGACAGAGTGTGAATGCTCTCCCTGCAGGACAGCTGTGGGACGGCCTGGGACAGGTGTAGAGCTCCATTTCATGCTCTACACCCGGAAAGCAATTAGGCCACCCTGTGATAGGCTGGGATGGTTCCGGACGGAACTGCCTGCCCAGCAGAGTGAATGCGCTGTCCCAGGGCTTGCCTTATTGCGTTCCACGGGCCTAGTGCATATAGGTCTCAGGTTAAGAGCAGTTGTATGGCTAAGTGATGAAGTAATTCTTTATGTAAGAGGAAGCTATATTTATTTTGTATCTTTTCCCTATCTGTTAATAAACAGGTTTCTTCAAATTACTGGATTTTGCTTCATTTATTAATATACTTTCACTCATGGCAAGCAGCAGTTCTAAGAAGTGTGTAGGGGAGGAGAGTTTCCTGCCTGGAAAAAGTTCCTCCTGTTTTTAATGGCTGCCTGGTGAATTCATTAGTTCACAGATTGCCAAGTGGTATGGAATAGTCTGCAAAGAAATGAAAAATGTTGCTGGGTTACAAAGTGACTTCAAACAGGAGCTTAACCAGAATGATAATTTTGCATTCACTAGAAGGTGTTGAAAAAAAGAAGTGATGAAACCAGTAATACTGTAGTTCTAAAAGGCAGCCTTTCTTGTTTCATGGCAGTTCTTTAATTTAGAATTAATGTAGGAAGTGGAATTATACTCTTGCAGATTCTTGTATCTTTTTATAAAAAAGATTATTTCCCAACAATGTTCAAGATGTTTTTCAGAGTTAACTAGTACATGTGCAGGTATGTGTAAGTACACATTTTGCTTCCTTCTGAAGTGGGGAATTGCTACATCTGTCTTGTACATCTCCCCCAGACGTCTCAATCAGACCCTTCAGAAGCTTTCAATCTAAAGCACCAAGTTTGTATCAGATAGGGTAGCAATCCTCTTCTGGTCTTTTAGCCAACGAACTCTGATTGGCTCCCAGATTCCAGATGAATGTCATGCTAATGGGCGATATTCCAGAGAGAAGCTCCTTTGGAATAATTGCTTGTTGTACAGGCAGCATGGGGCTGGGACTGTCTTGTGTCTAATATAGAGTGTTTTTCCACTGTCACTAGAAGTACCCATTAAGTACCCATCAATGGGTACAAAAATGCCATTACGTACCCATTAATGGGTACTTAATGTGTACTTTAATGACAGTGGAAAAACACCCATAGTGATGTGCACATACAGATATTTTCACAGCGCAGAATTCCAGAAGTTCACAGTTGCCACCACCAGCCATATATGTGCCTGTCTTTTTTAGGCCCTGGACATGCACAGTGGCCACAGCAAAAATGGCTGCTTTGTCCACAAGATAAGTCGTTGGGCTGTTTGGGTAAAACCTACCACCTGACGTTCAGCAGGGCCATGGTGGGGGTGCCACTGATATGTGTAGCAATCCTAGCACAGTGCAGGTATAATTGTGCTGTATATCTTCTGTCTGGACGGGGCTTCTGAACACTATGCTGGCTTTTAAAACTTACTATTGTTGCATTGTACCAAGAAAAATTGTGTCTCTTTTTTATCTGGGTCCTGCTTTCTCTGAAGTGATGGACACTGGGCTAACGGAGACGGGTGCCGTTGGTGGTTTAAATTAGCTTCCTGTTCCTGCTATGCCTGGTTTATTGCCTGCACCAGTTTGATTAAAGCAGTTTTTTTATTACTAAAGCCAGCAAACATTACACTTGATTCTGTGAAAATTAGTCCCTATCTAGTTGACAAAATGATTATCATCAAGGTGGCACAAATGGCCAGGCTTATATGAAGAATGCATTCCAAAGTTAAAAGCCTATTTTGAAGCTATTTTTAGATTATGATGAGCAAGTTCATTTCTATAATATGTTCTGTTCCTCATTCTCCCAGGATATTTTATTCCCCAATTGAATGAGGGCATCAAACTGAAAACAAAAATCTTGTGTCCTGTGGAAAATGCTTAGAATTGCTTTATTTTTGTTGTTCTACTTGAATAATTGTCTGCTAATGAGATGCTGTGCACATAGCTGAAAGAAATGCAGAGGGAGAGAAAGTTCTGTGGTCTTTCATACTTTAGTGTTTTTCTGATTGAAGAAGTAATGTTGTGCTGTCTCTCAGTATATATTAGGCACCTCTGCCTTTAGTAGTAGAAGAATTGGCTTTGTGGGGGAGTGTGGAATCAAATCCAGTATTCCCAGATAAGAGACCGGCTCCCTAACCACTAGACCAAACTGGCCCACTAGACCTGAAGCTGAATGTAGGGGTCTCCCTTCCACAAAGGGAGTGGGACGACGGAGCCCCCTTCCCCTCCTAGTATGTTCAGTCTCTCAGGATGGGGTATAGACTGGGCTAGGGCACCCCAAATGGTGTCCTAGTCTGGTTTACTCCTAGATGTTGAGGTCTACTAGTATACTCAGTTGTGATATGGGAGACCAAGGAGTCACACAGACCTCTATGGTCTGATATTCCATGGGGTCCCATTTCAGCAGCACAACTAGGTGTACACTGAAATGGCGTCCCTGGAAGTTCCAAAACTGGTGCGAGCTTCAGAGGTGACACAGGAGCTGATGTGGAACAGCCGTCACTATGCAAATGGCCTAGGTCCCCAGCAGAAGCAGTTCGTCCTAACTTGGGATGGATTGCATATCCTAGTACAGGGCAGACTAAGCAAGACAGAAAAAAGAAGCTTTTCTTCAACTGTTGCATTTGCTTCCACTAGGTGTGATGTTGTCCACCACCTTGAACAGCTTCAGAAATGACTTAGACAAACGGTTCTCAAACTTGGCTCTCCAGCTGTCATTGTCTACAGCTCCCACCACCTCCTGTACCTGCATCCAAAGCAAGGAATGATGGGAGTTGTGGTGTGGCAGCATTTGGAGACCCAGGTTTGAGAACCACAAGTTTAGACAAACCCACGAAGAATGAGATTATCGAAATTACTAGCCGTAATGACAGTGTGATCACTACTGGCACTGGAGGCAACATGTGTTCAAAAGCCAGTTGCTGGTCACTGAACATCCGTCACATGGTTGCTGATTGTGGACTTCCATATGTGACTAACTGGCCATTGTAAAAAGTGTGATGGGGCCATTTGTCTGATAGAGCACTCCTTATATGCTTAAGACAGTTCCTCACTATTCTCCTTCTTTAGTACAGCAAGAACCCTCTTTTTCTTTCAGTTTTGTAACTAATTATGATTAGCACTGAATCCGCTCTAGTGGTACATTACCTGCAAAGATCTAGTTATCTGTAATGCTAACCATTGTTGATCTCCAGAATGAAAAATAAAAGATTTACTCAGCAAGGTCAGATAGTATTGCCTCTGTCAAGCAGTTTAAAAAAAAAAATCCAGGCCCTAAAAATTTATTCAAGAACCACTAAAACGTTTGAGAGAAGCCAGCTGTCCTTCATAAACATGGAGGAGTGAACTGTAAAACCAGTTGTGGATTAAGGCTGTTCCTTTATTCCAAGATGAACCCAAGAATATGCAAAAGTGATGTGTGCTTTATATACTTGCCTGTGTTTTAAGATCACAAAACAAGGGGTTTCTTCTAGTTCTGCTATTGTCAGAATGTGAGGGGTTCCGGCATGTGAGAAGACCCTTCCTGGGCCTGCCCCCCAGCTCTGGAAGAGTCTCCCAGTGCAAAGAGAAGATCAACGACTGCACGATTATTATCCATCAAAACATTGTAGCTATCGGCTCTGTGATCCAGCACAATCCCTTCTGTTCCTCCCTTCCCGCATGGCATGGGCTGTTGATTCACCGGATCATTGAATGGTGGTCGCATGTACATATCATTTGAATCTGGGATATCACCAATTGCTTTTGACTGAGAGCTTTGAGGGAGTGTGGTGTGTGGGTGGGCGTCCAGGCTAAAGACAGGTGGTCTTTTAAAGACGTGTGTCAGGATTCCTCCATCAAAGATGTAACTATTTACACAGCAGGGAATAATCTGCCCATCATAGCAGGAAGGAATATAGATTATTTAGGCTTTATCACATCTTGCTCCATTATCATAAATGGTGAAAGTTTTTGGTAATTATTAAGCCTACACTTCTAGTGCAGCGAAAGCCAATATGAACTGCAAGATAAGGTGCCCTATGCTATCATCAAAACCCCTGTTTACATTGGCTCTCATCTGGTTTAGATGTCCCACCTGCTGGCTTAAATGTGGAAGCAATCTATACACTGCAATTTCCCATGTTTGTGTTTATGGAAGAAGAGCAGTAGTTTGCATAAACTGACATTTGACCACCCTAAGTTTTCCTTTTGCACAGTAACTGTTCTTGCCATTTTCACAGCTCTGTTACCTTGAACAGACAAATTAGGAAAGCATTTCTTTGTACAAGCAGTGCAGAAATTAGCTCTTGGACTGGAAATGTCCAGTTTCCCAGGCAATTTCTGCAGCCTGCCATTCAGAGTAATAGGAGTGTGCAAAGTGCTCTTTCAGATGTCTTGCAAAAACATGCTGGAACACCTAGCCAAGTGGGAACATGGAAAACTTCCCTAGGAGCAAGTGGAGATCTTCGCTTTGCTCACCTTGTGTCTGCCTTGCCCCTCCCAGTTGTTTTGGAGTCTGGAGGCCAGGACTGGATGCTGGAACTCACTATATGGGGACATGTGGTTTATGGTCTGCTGTGGCGTCCTCACCCCCCACCAAACCTCTGATCTCTAAATGGTTATTTGTCATTTAGGGCCCTGGAAGGGTTGCAGATGGTGGGCCATAGTGGGGCTTTCCGCACTTACCTTGCTGTCACCTAGATCGATGGGTCTGAATCACGCAACACCCTCTGGTCCAGATCATGGCAGGGCTTGGAGTGGAACACTACAGTCAGAATAGCAACAGGTATTCCAGCCTAGCCCTGCATTGGCCCCAAAGCCTACACAAGCTTTAGAGCTGGCCTCCAAGGTCTCTGGCAGTTAGGAATAAAGGCTCTGAGCTCAGAGCCCCCAGAGGACCCAGTTTGACAGCACATTTCAGTGCGCGACCAAAGCTGCCCCTCCAGTAGTCCAGAAAACAAAGATGTGCCTTCTTCACACCTCTGTGATCCAGACTGGTGCGTGCAATCAGCAAATAGTCCAAAAGTTTAGAGCCAGAAAATCCAAGTTAGCTACAACTTTCTACCAGAGGGAACAGAGTAGAAGACTGGCTTCCAGGCTGGTGGCTGAGCAAACATTCAGGGTCCTCAAAAAAACTGCGTAATCCTTTCTTAATTCCAGATCAGACGACTTCATAGTCTTCTTCAGGACCTCTTTTTCATCTGTGCATTAGTGCAGGTTAGAGAGCCCACACCTCTTTCTTGTATACTACGTCTGCATCGGATGGAGTGTGATCCATATCAAGAGGTTCCTGACCCGGATCACCAGTAGACCTCATTAAGCAGGTCCATCAGCACACTAGAAGCAGTGATCAGATCACAGTATCACAGAAGCCTCCATGTTCTAGTTTACTGGGGGACCAATTTCAACTGTGCCAAAGAAAAAAAGCCACCAAAATGTGTCCCCCAGGGGAACTTGAGTCATGCAGACTTTAAGGCTGGTGCGACAGCAAGAGTGGAAGAACTGTCACCACACGGACACTATTGCTCTGATCCAGACCAGAGGGCACTGCTTGATGTGGATCTGCTGATCAGCATCACAGTAGGTAAATGCAGAAAGGCTCACACTTCTATCACTCCATTTTATACCTTGTTTTTAAACTCTTGTGAGGAAATTTGGGGGGACTGGGAAGGTTCATGGAAAGGAAAGAGAAAAAAAGTAGTCCAAATGTCTCTTTGCCTTTCCTTGGATCACAGCTGCAGGGAAACTCTGGTGCCCAGGTACCTCAAGAGTACCTCAGACGTACAGAGTGTGGAGCGTCTGCCGCTGTGACTGTCTACTGGGACCTCAACTACATCCAGCAGTTCTTAACGCATCGTGATCTTTTCTGTGTTTATGTTGTTTCTGTGCTTGTGCAGTTGGTGTTCTCCTCCAGATTTCACCCCTGTTCTTGCACAGTGGGTATTTTTGTGAGGAAAAAACCTGGAATCAAGTGCTAGAAATGGCAAGTTATATCACTGTGGAGGAAAGGTTCAGAGAGATGTTTCCTGCAATAGCAATATTCCAGGATTTTGCTTCTATACCCTGGGACTTTGTTGGAGTTGCTGGAAAATTCATATAGCAATCACAATATAGTACCTGAATATTCCTGGATTTTAGAGGCTTTTTGGGATACAGCTTCTGAGTTGCCAAGGCTTCAGAGTTTCCTTCTTAGCCTCAACACTGTGATCCAGAGAAGTGGCAGCAGTGTGGCTGCAGGTGTTCCTGGGGCAATGACCTGAGGTCCAACTGCCTTTTTAGAAGCTCCATGCTGGATCTTCTGTCAGGACCTTTGCCTCTCCAAGGTGCTTGCAAAGCAAAGAGGCTTTTTTATCCCTTGCTGATAAGACCCAGGAAGCCTTTTCTTCTCCACTATGCCATCCGTGGGCAAGAAACATGGTGATGGGTGAAGCCTATTTGAGCCTCTTTCATGGTATCCAACACTGTATTTCCTCTCCTATATAACCTTATTGGTTCTAGTTTTCTGGTCCATCCCATGCTAATGAATGATATATGCCTATAATTTTTATTTATTTATTTAAACTCAGTTAATACTTTAAATATTTCATAATTGCTATGGAAGGGCTTGCAAGTGAGCTAATTATTAATATACCTTCTGATGATTATGTGGGTGTAAACGATCTAATTTAGTAGATTATCTGTCATTTTTTGAGGGCATTTATTTCTTTAAGATGACAAACAGCTTTCCTTGACTCAGTTGCTATCTATCTCTGCTCTGCCAGAGACTATTGTAAACAGTCCTGTGTAGTAATATTTTAGCTGTGTGGAACATTGGTCAATGTTTTCTTTGGAACACAGGGCATTAAAAGCTGAGTAGCAAATGTGTCAGGTTGTGAAACTTTGCTGAGCCTCAGAAGTGCAGGTTTTCAAGATAGTACATTCTGTTTATAGCTGACAGAATAAAATACTGATGTGTTTCAATGTCGTTCCCACTCTGTGTGTATGAGTGAAATCGTTTTGATTTTAGGGGCACTTTAAATATATACCAGCAGCATACTGTTTCAAGTAATAAGCTTAAAGCCAGAAAGGTTGATTTCTCATATCCAGCTCAGACACATATTTCTTCAAACTTTCACATGTGCAGCTAAGGTTATTCAGTTTATATTCACCAAGAACTACAATAGGTCCCTGTACTTTGATATTTGGTTATTATTAATACCTGGAAAAAGGTGCAGAAAAGGGCAACCAAACTGATTCAGGGTCTGGAACACCTCCCTTATGAAATCAGAGGCCTTTTTGCACGAGTCCGTCTGGAACGCACGGAGAACACGCGGAGACGGAGCATTCACATTGCTGGGGCGGCGGTTCCCAGGTGTAGAGCAGTAAAAACTGCTCTACATGTTGCCCAGCGCGCTAGGGCTGTCCCCGGCCGGCCGCCCAGGGAGGGAAGTGTTTGCACACGCTTCCCTCCTTGACAGCTGCGGGCATGACCCTCCTGGCATGATTGGCTGAAAATTGGCCAAACAGGTGGTGGGGCTGCGCAGTCACTTACCTTGCCAGCTCCAAGATTGCCATCTGCTGTGGTTTGCGCAGGCGCGTGGACCCTGGTAGATGGGATCCACAGAGTCCCATTTACAGGAGCACTGCACCTGTGTGATGGCAACCCCAGGCCGGCAAGGTAAGGGATTGCCACGTGGCGGGGGAGGTGGCTTGCTTCCGGCTGCTGCAGTCCCATTGGGACTGCAAGGGTCAGAGAGGCACCCAGATTGGCCTCCCCTCACCCCTTTCCATGGTGGAGGGAGGCTGATCTGCGGCCATTTGTGGGCGGGGGGGGGATGTGGGACCCTTTGGTAGACTGGACCCATGTGGTCCCGGTCTACTGGGGTCCCGCATCTACCAGTCCATTGGGGCAGATCACAAGCCTCTGTGTGTCTCAGCCACCTGGATCCAAGTGGCTGAGCCCCGCAGAGGGCCATTGGGACCCCCACTCACCCTGGGCACCCACCCCGGGGCTCGGGAATGCATTCCGGCCGGCCAATCAGAGGCCGTGGAGCATGCACACACACATGTACGTGCCACACCGCCAAGCCGGGTCATTTGCTGGCAGAGCAGCCAGCAGGTAGGTGGACATGCACACGTTCCCAAGCCCAAGGGTGGGTGGAGGGCTGGGGGCAGTTCCTACCAGTTGTAGGGGACCGATTGGGTCCCCTACAACGTGCAAGAACTGGGGGAAAGCCCCTGACAGGTCTGCCCACCCCTGAGTGTTCTCATCCAATGGCGGACAGGCCTGGGAGGGGCTTCCCTGCCCTGTCCGCCCTTTTCTGGCTAAGTCAGTTCAGGAAGCTTTCAGCATTTGCACATAGGTAGGTAGGAACACATGTACCCTCATGTTTCAGGCAGACGACTTGCCTTTTATAAGAAACAGTATTAAACATTCATTGAAATAGCATTCATTTTTTTAAATGTTAAAAGGTTGTTCATTGGAGAAATGCTAGTGACATCATTAATACTAATCCAAAGGCAAGGAACAATGGTACTGTAAAATTAGGATGTTTAAGACCCTTGATAGCTTCGCCTTCTCTGAATGCCTCCAAACTTTTTTTATTTAAGTCATTCATGGTAGTGGCTGACACAACATCCATTTCTGTCCTGATTCTTCCAAGATTCGTTGGGTGACCTTTAGTGCTAGTATTTTGGGGAAAGCAGAAAAACCTCCTTATCCACTTTGTTCACATCTTGCATAATTTTGCACACTGTCTCTTCAGATGGGAGCATCTATTTCCCCATGATAATTTTAGTTGCTGTCTCTTACCTCTTTGCTAATTCCTGTATCTCCTTTCTGAGTTGCAGTCGGTAATCACACTCTGCACTTATTAAGGGTGTTATAATATTGGCAGCCCTGAAGAACTGATGCAATAAGAATTCCTGGGTGTGGTTTTTCAGGCAAGGGGCAATTGGATAGATCATATTGCTTATGTTGCTACAAACACCCAGAAGTCTTTAATGCTATTTTAAGATTCTTTTTTTCCTTTAACCAGGGAGAAGTTTATTTGAGCTGCTATAGAGTTTTTTTGGCTAAGGTTTTACCGTAGCTCCTATACAGAATTCAGATTTGTATCTACAACAGGTATAGATTACTTGGCAGGATCCAGTTTAAGTTTAACTATTTTCTTCACTCCTCATTGTATATCTATTGTTAAAATTCAGCTTGAGGCAGAAAGGTTACTCCACTGTGATCCTACTGCTGGTTGAACATTTTTAATTTTTTCTTTTAGTTGATTGTTTATTTCCAATCAGCTTAGCTCCTGTGCTTTTTATGGGTGTCCTTGCTTCTTGGAACCTAGCTATACGCATGTTAGAATGGAATGAACTTCTCATCTGCATCAGGAGGAAACTCACAATAACTAAAAAATGCACATCCAGTGTGCTTGCCAACTTGTCACACTAAAACAACCTTCTGCATCAGGAAATAGCTCTACTCCTACTATTCCTCACTTGAAACTCCTTTTTGCCAATGTTCTGATCTGTCTGCACAACTTCTTGCTCTCTGCCCTTTTACACTTTTGCCCTCCAGCAAAAAAGCAAAACTATTTGTTCTGTGTTCCAGCTTTAGAATTGCTGAGTTCTTCCTCCTCCTCATATGATCATTTTCATGCCTTTTCTCTACAAGGGCCCTGTTCCCAAAGGCACTAAAATCCTGATTGGATTCAGACTTGGTATCCAGCATTTCCATTAAATTTGCCAATAGTTGGAATCTGGGAAGGGCTGTCCCCATGCCAGTTCTTTCCCCCCAGATTTTCTGCAGAAACTCCTGCAGAAATCTAGGGGGTGGGGGGGTGGGGAACCCTGCTGAAACCAGGCTTCAGCAATCCAGTCTGGATTTTAGTGCCCTTAGAGGTGAGCGAAGGAGGATAGCCAGCAGCTGGGGTGAGTGAGTGAGCAGCAAGCAAGCAAGTGGGGGTGGGGGTGGGGAGGGGAGGGGAGGCCACCCCTCAGGTGCCCACTTCCCCGGCGAAAGCACTTTAATTCGGAGAGGGGGAGGTGAAGGGGCAGCAGCAGCAAGCTTGGGAGAGGAGCAGGATTTGCCACCACCACCAGCATGCTGCCACTGACACTACCGCCTCTACCACTCCCTCTGCTGCCGGGCGCTTGGCTTCACTTCAGGTTAGGAGGAGGAGGAGGAGGCTGTTAATGGCAGCAGCAGCTGCAGCGGCTCCTGCCCAAAAACTGCCATGCTGTGCTGTTCACTGGTGTGTTTGTGTGCACTTGCACTTGCAGGTGAGATTTGGGAACAGCCCAATGTGCGCTCATTGCTGTTTCTGGCCTCCAGGTAAACCCGCAGCAGAACCTGGATTACTCCGAACCAGCGTAATCTGGATTTGCAGTAGGTGGGAACGTGTCCAAGGAGTTTAGTTATTTCTTCTGTACCAGACCTTTCTGTTCATAATGTTTGCTGTCCTTTCCTGCTTTTGCTCCCACTCTCTGCCCTTTCTTCCTTGCACGCTCAGGCAGCCAAGCTGAAGTTTAGAAATTTAAAGTATCCACAGGCTCCATTGCGACTCTGTAGAACTCCAAACGAAAGGCATCAAGGGAAGGGCTGTTCCCTGAGAAGCAGTTAGCCTTGCCATCTAAGGAAAGAAAGGAGGGAGCATCCTCTTTCTTACCCTCCCGTGGAACATCCTTTACATATGTTGGATATGGGCACAGCTGAAACTGAACACACTTTGAAATAATCTCCTTTTAGGAAAACATGGATTCCATCCTAAATGCTCTATACTGAAAATGAAAACTCATATTGTAGTGTGATTTCCTCACAACCTGAACCCAATCTAATACACGCTAATACTTGTGCGTAGCTAGGCTCTCAGCAGAAGAAATCAGTCCCTGGAAAACCTGTGTACTATGGCCCTATCCCTGAATATTTATTTGTTCAACCTCAGTTAAATAATGTATTTATGATGTGGAATGCCTATGGATTTAAGTCTAGTTTCTAATTATACCTTATCTCATAAAACAGTTGGTTATCAGTATAAGCCAATACCACCAGCATTAAATTTAATTTGGATGGAAGCAGTATGCTCAGTGGCTGTAGTGGTTATGGTGGGTAAATTTAATAAAACTGTCTTTTGAGGTTGTATCCACATGGCAACAGTGATTGCTTTTTGTGTAACTTACACTTAAGATACATCATCCTTACTATAAGTAACGCATTAGATAATTCTGATAATCTATGTTAGCTATTTCCATGCTGATCAGTATGAAATTGTATACTTTGTAGCTGACTTTGTTTTTACCCATGTTTTACTTTTATATGTTTTGTACTATTTACTTTTTTCTGTTTTATTATTTGTTTGTTATTTTATTGATCTAGGATCACAATAGATGATGTTGATATTGGCAATCTTATTTTCAGAAACATTGCCTATTATTCCTAGCATGTTCTTGGTCTTTCTTACAGCTGAAATATACCTTTTATACTTATAGGCAGGGTGAAACCCACAATTCTCTTGAGACTATCTTGGGATCACCACACATATCCTTGGCAATCCCATTATAATTCTGAGATTTTGAGTTGATATCCTGAAATACTGGTATTGTGGGAAATCCAACAGCATTCTGTCAGCCAGCTCTTTGCCTATCCAGTACTCTTCCAAAATACCCAGTTGTTATCAAGCATGGGAACTAAACAAAGAGAAATGAGCAGGCATTTGCTAATATGTGGGTACTTTGGAAGAGCAACAGTAACACAAAGAGCTACCAGATGATATAGGAGTTTGGGATTGTCCTGGGATTGCCTCCTACCATCTAGAAGGGGCAGCAAGAGGTAATTGTAGGATCTAAAATAAGTTGTGCAATTGCCTCCTGCCACCTGGAGACACCTTAAGTTCATACGTTCATTGATGTGTCATTACATGAATCCCACCCAAGTCAGTTTATAATATGTAATAGTCTGTCATGCATAATGTAGTCTGTCGTGCAAAAAAAAAATTATTTTGGAACTTTTCACAGGCCCTCTGTTTTAACCACTTTGTTGAATTGGACATCATCAGAAAACCTGACTGTTTTACTGATCAATTCACACCCTGGATCATTTATAAATATGTTTAAAAGCATCAGACCCAAAACAGAGCTTTGGGGCAGCCCACATACTACATTGTTGCAAAACGGGCCAGTTTCTATATTTTGCTTTATTTCTTAAAAAGTTACTTATCTATACGAGAATCTGCCCTTTTTATGTTATGACTATTTAGCTTACTGCAGAGTTTTTGCTGAGGGACCTTTTGAAACTCACATGGATTATGACTACCTGATTGCCCATATTCATGTTTCAAAAGCATCTTAAAAAAAAAACTTTAAAAGTTTAGTCAGACCGAACTTTCCCTCACATAAACTAGGTTGGCTGTCCTTGAGCAAGACCTGTGCTTCTAAATGTTTGATAGTTTTATTTTTAATAATGGTTTCCACTATCTTCTCTGGAAGAGACATTAAGCTGACAGGCCTATAATTTCCTGGGTCTCTCCATGAGCCCTTTTTAAAAATTGGAGTTATACTGGCCAATTTCCAGTCCCCTGTTACAGAAGCCAAGCAGTGTGACAAACTGTGTGTTTTTGTTAGGCGGCCTGCAGTTTCACCTTTGATCCATTTAATAACTCCTGGGTAGATGGTATCTAGACTTGGTGATTTGTTAATGTTTAATTTGTCAGCAAGTCTCACCATTTCTACTCCTGCCACTAGTCTTTCTGCCACAGTTCATCAGACTTCGTTCCTGAGAAAGTGAGCTCAAGCTCAGAGATGTTCCCTGAATTCTGTATCCTGACAAGAAATAGATAATTTATTCAGCTTTTCCACAGTTTCCCTTTCCTCCTTGTTTTTTATTTTGAATAATATACAATATTATAGTAATAATATCCAACTGTACTCAAGAATAATTAACACATCTTTGGCTCACTTATTGCCCTTACGAAACCAGGCTGCAACGTCTAGGCCTCTTCAGTCTGGAGAGACGGCGTTTAAGAGGGGACCTGATTGAAGCATATAAAATTATGCACGGTATAGAAAAGGTGGATAGAGAAAATTTCTTTTCTCTATCACACAGTACTGGAACCAGGGGGCATCTATGAAGCTGATGGGTAGGAGAGTCAGGTCTGACAGGGCGAAGTATTTCTTCACCCACAGGGTCATCAGCTTATGGAATGTGTTGCCGGAAGAGGTGGTGACAGCTACCAGTCTAGATGGCTTTAAGGTAGGGTTAGACAAATTTATGGATGACAGATGTATCAATGGCTACTAGAACGAATGCCTAGGTGCATCTTTCGGGCTGGGGGGGGAGGAACTGGGGCGCTTCTAAGGGACTTGAGAGGAGGAGAAGGTTTGTCCTTGTCTCTGCTTGAGATGCCCATGAGCATTTGGTGGGCCACTGTGTGCGACAGGATGCTGGACTAGATGGGCTGTGGCCTGATCCAGCAAGGCTTCTCTTATGTTCTTATGAGTCTATTGGCTTTCCTGGATGACCTACTTCTTGTAATATATTTAATTTTTAAAAGCTAAGTTAACATTTTGTCAATATGTTTCTCAAGATTTTGTTGCATGTATGTTTGCATTTCTAGTCAGCCCCGTAACGCCACCATACATATGCGCTGTGCCATCACCTCAGCAAAGCAATTGCCACCGTAATTGTAAAGCACTGGCTAGGTTTTAAATGCTTTGGGCATCTGTAAGTGCAGGCACCCAAAGCATTCAAGAACTTCACGTCCCTGGGACGAGAGACAAACTGTGAAAAAATCTTTGGATCTTCATTAAGTGATGCACTGGCCAGCCTTACTTTCAATGACTAGATGGCACTGTGAGCACTGGGTTCAAAGGTTGTCTCCAGACGTGCTTAAAGCTTCACCCTCTCTGCGCAACCACATCCCATCATTCAGATGGGACACACAGTACTCTGCACTTTTCCTCCCCTAATTAAACAGCAGCTTTTAAACTTGCACTTTCCTTGCTGCTGTTACACCACCGCTGCCGCTACAATGGTATGAAGCCTCAAGGGAGCAAATACAGATTAGATATTAGGAAAAACTTCCTGACAATGAGGGCGATCAGTCAGTGGAATAGGTTGCCACTGGAGGTAGTGAGCTCTCCTTCACTGGAGGTCTTCAGGCAGAGGCTGGGCCTACATCTTCTCTGGGATAGTTTAGGAAATCCTGCATTGAGCAGGGGGTTGGACTCGCTGACCCTGGAGGTCCCTTCCAACTCTATGATTCTATGATGGTCACATGATCAATCACGAGACCACGAGGTCTGTGTCTGGAGGCATCTGAAGTTAGCCAGATTAGCTCAGCAAAATTTGAATGCACCATCTGGACATACACTTTGTTCACTGAAGCTCTGATCTTTAGACACAGTTTTTAAAAACAGGAACAAAGAGTTTAGACTAAAAGATATAGAACAGCTAAATAAACAAAAGATTGTTTACCTGTCCAGAACATGCAGCTGTTATATATTGTGGATTTTCTTACCACACTTATATTTTGGTGCAGATCCAAACATCTTTGCATCAGCCGCCCAGCTGGCTTTTTAGTTTGTGAGCTGGCCATTGGATTGTGCTGATCTACAGTGCCGTATGATAAAACTGTAACTATTCTGCCGTTTATGGTACAAGCAGCCTTGGAGTTGGATCTCTACCACAAAGGGATACGGTTTTTATTCAGCCACAGATAGTTTTTAGGAACATTTTGTTTCCTGCTGTTTATTAAGAGCAACATCAACAGCTGGGCAATCTAAGATAGATGTTCTCCATGGCTATGTTAAAACTTTTCTTATTTTTCCATCCTTGTCTTCACTGCACCTTCATTGCCTAACTGAGCTCCAGTTCTATAAATATGGCGAAGGAGCCACAGCATTGATTTCTGGTGCTGACAGAATCTAAGCAGAATTATCTTGCTGTCTTCACTCATCACTGATTTTAAGACAGAGAGGGAAGAGCTAAGCTAGAACTGATGCCCGTGGGAGATACTCAGGTTGGAGGAGCAGCTGGGTATGTCCTGCTGAAAATAATATGAATTTGACTTTGCCTGGAGGGTACTGCTAGTTAGTCAGAAACTGATTTACACATTGGACAGTTGCAGAAATGCCTAACAGCCTACTAATTAAATACTTGCTCCATCCATTGATTTTGTTTTCCCAAGAGCTGCCTTGTGCCATCTGCCTAAAGGGGCAGTCTGAGGTCCTGTGCTTTACTTTAATTATTTGTTCAGGACCATTTTGGAGTTAGCTGGAGAGAGGTGCATTGCATGTCTTCCAAGCAGCCCCTGTCTTGTATTGGAAACTGAGAAGCCAAGGCTCACTTTCATGACCGAGAATTCAGGCTGGAATTTCAATTTGGCTCCTTTATTGCTTTTCCCAACTCCTCTGTTTGCCTGTTGCTGGATTCCAGTTTGTGTACAGTATTAACAGCAGTGTGGGAAATGGAACAAGAGAGAGTTTCATAGTGGCAGGGAGAAGTTATTTTTGTGTCTTTGTGATGTCAGCTCTCGGGAACACTAGTTGCTATAGTAATAGCAACAATATCTTTTAAGTATCATGAGTCCTTTATTTAAATGTTTGAGATCTGCTTCAGCCTCATTGCAGATGCGTAAAGTGAATCCTTGCTGCACATATAAGTTTGATCTTATACCTTCTACCATGCTGTCATCCTTCACAGACAAACATAGAGAGAGGCTGTGGCCACACTTAAGATTTAATCCAGCTTCATTCCACTTTCAGAGTGAGAGACTATATCAGCAAAGTGACAAGCTGTTTTCT
>MTQE01000401.1:10478786-10498036 GCA_014337955.1 Aspidoscelis marmoratus | reverse complement strand
AAAGTGACAAGCTGTTTTCTTTCAGTGTTGAATAACTCAGAAAATTCACCATTGAAATAGATAATGTGGGAAGAAAATTATTGCTCACTTTGCTGATGTGTTCTCTCGCTCTGAAGAAGAAGGAGGAGTTGGCTTTTCTACCCCGCTTTTCTCACCCATTTAAGGGGACTCAAAGTGGCTGACAAAGCTTTTCTATTCTTCTCCCCACAACAGACACCCTGTGAAGTAGGTGGGGCTGTGAGAGCTCAGAAGAGAGCTGTGACTAGCCCAAGGTCACCCAGCTGGCTTCATAGGGGAGGGCAGAATCGAACCCAGTATTCCCAGATAAGAGTCCGGCTCCCTAACCACTAGACCAAACTGACCAAAGGTGGACTGAAGCTGGATTAAACCTTAGGTGTGACAAGAGAATGTCATTTATATTACAGAGAATGTTTCCTGCATTTGGCAGCCCAGAAATGTCAACCCCAAACACTTCCTGAAGATTAATTATAAGTTTTAAAATTTCAGCTAAAGTTGGACTTTGTCTTCTTTTGTACTAATATTGGTTATTTTGAGCTAATATTGGTTATTTTCAGCAGTGTTTTTACTTCATGCTAAAACGTAAGGGTACATATAATTTGTAGGAGCATCTGTTTGTGAGTAGACGAATAGCTGCCTAGAACGCCAAAGGCCTTTGCCTTCAGTCCCTGAAGGAAGGTAATGGCAAGATGCTTCTCTATCTGCCAAGAAAGCTGCGTGGATCAGTCTAGTTCTTAAGGTAGTCATTAAGGACAATTCTGCACTGGCTAGTATCCTGGACCAGCAAGCCTACTAGGAGCCTCCCTTCTGCAAGGCCTGCCCAGGGCCTCCCTCAGACCACACCAGCGTCCAGAGTGGAGGCTCCAAGTATGCTTAGCTGGTCTGGTATACCAGCCGGTGCAGAATCACTCTTAAGGGTCAACTGCAGCAAAATGGTATCTCGCAGGAACCAGTCTGCTAATGTGATTTTAGTACCAAGGCTGACATATACAGGGAAATGTTTGTGACTAAAGCCCTTCCAAATTGGAACTCTTGCAACATGAGTCACACGAAGGATGCTTTTCATGAATGTTTTGAAATAATGTTAGCAACAGAAAGTGCACAGTTTGTGCAAATGGTTCTGGGCAAAACGTGAAGGTTATGTGCTGTCTGTACATATAGAATGTGACCAGCATTTGATTAAATATGGTACACACATGCTAGATAATATTTTTTTTTTTTAAACTAAATATATGGATTTAACTCAAATGTGAACTTAAGGGTTTTTCTGAACTGGCCGCCAAGAAACAGATCAACATAAATCCGTTTCCCAGCGATCCATCCTCAGGAGGATCTGTCCAAAATAGGGATGGATCCGAGGAGGCCTCCCCGCATCTGCACAGTTCAGGGCTGGATTGCCTGGGTGCTTTGCAGAGGCCACAGCACCCATTGCCAGAGGCAGATGGTCTCCCGCGCCGCCAATGCCACCCCTGGAGCCACGGGACTGGAGCCGTCAACTGCCAGTCACCACGTGTTTCCGCCGGTGTGTGGTACACAGGGGAGGGGCTGTGGAGGCAGGCCAGCCTGCTTCCGCCCTTCTGAAGATGGTGGCCACCGGCACATCCGGCCCCTTGCCTCTCTGTGTGCGGAAGCATCCTGCTTCCAAACAGATTGAGGTGAGGGGCCGGATGGAAGACCTAATTTTCCAGGTCTTCCCAGAGGCCAGATCTTTCGGCAGCGGGACCTCATTGAGAATGGGTCTCACATGCCGGAGTGTGGAAGCAGCCGCCTCGAAGAGTCCCAGATCCGGCCTCCTGTCTTCTATGTGTCTGTGATGTGTCCTGTATGTGTTCTTAATGGGGTTTCTGCAGCCAGTGCAGAAACACCGTAAGATAAAAGAAACCATGATACAATTCTGAATAATTACATAGTTCTGTATTGAATTATATATTGAAAACTAACATGTACATGTAAACAACTGCAAAAATAATTGTTTGTATGCTAAATCTTTTAACGTTTTTCATAATGAAAATAAAATAAAGCAGCCTTAGCTTACAGGTAAATAAAAGAAAACGTACAATTATCAATAACCCACCAGTAGAGGGTTAATATGTGATTAACCAGAGAGCTGGTTAGCGGGGGTGGGACGGCCATCTAAGTAATCCAGCATCACACCGCTCTTAAAAGAGCTGCACTGGCTGCCTATTCGTTACTGAGCCCAATTCAAGGTGTTAACTTTAAGGCCCTAAATGACTTGGGCCCCAAACATCTGAAGGAATGCCTCCTCCCATATCAACCTGCCCGTGCCCTAAGATCTAGGGGGGAGGCTCTTATCGTTGTTCCGCCACCCTCTATAGTAAGACTGGTGGGTACTCAAGAGAACCATATGACTCTGGTAGCTCCCAAGTTGTGGAATAACCTCCTCTCTGAGGTTTGTTCGGCGCTCTCCACTGTATATACCGTATTTTCCAGCGTATAAGACAACTGGGCATATAAGACGACCCCCAACTTTCCAGTTAAAATATAGAGTTTGGGATATACTCGCCGTATAAGAAGACAACAACCGGTGTATAAGACGACCCCCGACTTTTGAGAAGATTATACGCCAGAAAATACAGTATTTAGACATATGGGGAAGCCACGCCTCTTTAGGATGGCCTCTAGAAGAAATAGGCCCTGTCCAGCACTATTGTGGGGTTGCCATATATAGCCCCACTATATCCCCCCCTAAAATACACTAAAAACTATTCACTTGAACTAATAGCGTGTTCACTTACCTCACAGATGGCGCCACTATAGTTGCTTTGTCCACTGCACACGCCTGGAGACTGAAACTGATGTTTGGGCATGCATGGTATTTGGGGCTGGTCAAATCCCAGATGTGCCTGACACTTTAAACGCCCAAAGAAAGCACCGTGGCCGGCACTATCTGACTAGAAGCGATAATGGGCAGGGAGCAAAACTCTGCATTCTAGCACATTATCAAGCCATGGTCTGGAGGCAGCCATGGTTTCTCTTCCCCTTTATTTAATTTAATTTTTAATGTTGTTTTATATTATTTTTTATTGTAATCCACCCTGAGACCTCTGGGTATTGGGCAGGATAGGAAAATAAATGTGTTCACTTTATAATGTTGTTGTTTGCATCCATTCGGTGTCCTTCTGTTTTATCATATAAAACCAATATATTGCATACCAAAACAGACTTCTTTAATATATCCACATGACCACTGTGAACCTGAAGGAGGACAAAATGTCTGTCTGATTTCCATTTCCTTCTCCTTTCCTTGGTAGGCACTCTAACCAAATGGGCAGTTCTGCATACTGTATAGCTAGCTTCCAGCTGAAGGTGACTTTGAAAGGAATCTGATTTATATACAAACCATTTAACTGTGTCTTTGCTCCTGGCTACTTCTAAAATTATCTGTGTTATCTGAACTCCTGCCCAAAGGCATTAACTGTATAGGTGTGAATGTTTAAACATTTACAAGTAGAGCAAGAACTGAAGGAGTAAATTGTTTTGTGTCAAATAGATCTCATTATATCAGAACAGCTCCTTTTCCACACATACATACTTTCCCCATTGAATTAGTGTACTTTGGGTTTACAACAGAAAATACATAGCTCTTTCTTTTTTCTGCAGGTGATGTTGTGGATATCTATCAGCGAGAATTCCTAGCACTAAGAGACCGCTTGCATGCAGCAGAACAGGAGAGCCTCAAACGCTCTAAGGAGCTGAATCTTGTTCTGGATGAAATAAAGCGAGCTGTCTCTGAGAAGCAGGCCCTGCGGGATATAAACCGGACGTGGAGCAGCTTATCTGGTAAATCAGGCTTTAACAAGAAGGACGAGGTTATGTGATGTGCCAAAGATGCATAGATATGTGGCCTTTTACGTAGACCAGGAAGGCTCCCTGCAGAGATCAGGATCTCAGAATCCCACATTAAGCAGAACAGGTTTCTGATAATATTATTTGTAAGGTGGTAGTGGATGGCATTAAAACAATTTCTCTTTAGATATGATATACTCACATGCGATCTGAATGTAAAGCAAAGATATTCCGAATCTACTGAAAACTTTTCAAATTTTTAATTTATCAGCCGTTGTTACAAAGGATGCAAAACTCCATGGAAAATCCTGCTTATTCCTTTGTAACAAAATTATTCACATCCTGTTGGTGAGAGCTCTGGTTCCTTGTGAGTATCAGGTACAGTCCCTGAGATTTATGATGATCTCCAGAGTGCAGGAGCAACACAAGAGATAAGCAAGTACCCAGCGTTGCCCCTTGCAGTGGTTCACCAGTCACATCCAGTGACCTCAGCATAGAGTCTTGGGTCCATGCAGTAGGGAGGCATCTTGTTCTCAATGGGGTTACATTGTCCTAGAAGGGACAGGTGGAGAATCTAGGGGAGTACAATGGGCTAGCACACCTATGTCCAGCTACAGCTGGTTTACCAGCTTGCAGCCCTTTCTGGACAGAGATAACCTGGACACAGTAGTCCACACTCTGGTAATTTTGAGGCTGAACTACTGTAATGCACTGGCTGCCTGTTTGCTACCAAACTCAATCCAGACTCTTAACATTGATCTATAAAGCTCTAAACAACTCTAAAGGAACATCTCCTCCTATATAGGCCTGCTCATTCTTTAAGATCTGCCGATGAAACCTTCTTAGTTGTTCCACCACTTTCACCAGTTAAAGGGGAGAGCTCTCATGTTAGGGTCTTCTCAGTGGTAGCTCCCAGATTTTGGAATAACCTCCTCTCTGAGGAGCCTCAGGCATCATCACTATGTACAGTCAGAAGACTAGTGAAGACATTTATTTATTATTTACATTTCTATCTCACCCCATACCCGAAGGTGTCTGGGCGGGTAACAACTGTTAAAACATTAAAAACAGAATATACATTAAAAAGGCCTTTAAAATTTCAACAAATCTAAAACAATACATACCTCTGAACTGTGTCTTTTGGTTTTCCCTCCTCCTTTCTGGCTCTGTTATTTTTTGTGTTATTGTTTTTAGTGTTTTCTTTTCAACTTTTTAAATTGCTTTTGTTGCAACCTGCCCTGGGAGCTTCAGGTATAGAGCAGAATATATAAACAAGCCAATAAATAATCTGGAATACACTTTTTCTTCTTTTTGCAGTGGCTCAAACCAGCTGCTCCCCATGGATACTCTTGTCAATGCCAATTTCTCCTTATGTGCCCTCATGGTCTTCGGATGAACTATTTTAGCGCACCCTGGTGGTTAATGCACAAAAATCTCAGAAGAAAAAGTCTCAGATGTTTTAGAATAGGTGTATAGTTCAACATCTTTATTAGGGCAATAAAGTACCTCCTTAGTCTAACCAACATATCACAAATCATCAAGAGTTTTTATTTAGCTATGATTGTAAATAGGCAACTTAACAAGAAAAAAGGAAAAAAATGGTTAATGTTTAAATCATGTTTTCTGATCACAGCCTTAAGATGGAATGGAGAAGAAAGCCAGGAACATTCAAATGAGATTTATTATATTATGCAGGAACATAGCAATGGCTGATTATCCCATTTTTGGGAACAGAAACCTGCTGGTACTCCCAGGTTCATAAATCCACTGTCCTAAGATGGATTTCAGATTTTGCATGCAATCAGTGGAATTCAACCTCAACACATAACATTTACAGGCTGGATTGTCTCTGGAAACTTCGGCTCCTGGTGATGTATCTGCTTCCCAGAGATAGCACCAATTAGTATTATAGAAAGGCAGGTTCCTGAGTTTGGTCAAATACAAGAAATACCAAGGGCTGCTCAAAGTATGATTTAAGTTTTACTTGCTTCTTAAAATACTGAGAGGGAGCGTGCAGATTTGTCTTGAGCCTGAAGTAATTCCTGATAAACTTAATAGGTTTAGGGGGCGGGTGAAGTGAAGAAGATTGTACTGATTAGCCAAAGTTAAATGAGCATCTCAGCTGGACAGATGGTGCTGTGAAGTGGGCATGGATTTCAAGTTTAACAGCCTCCTGATTACAATCTGGCAAAGTGGTTTTGCCCTTTCTGTCTTTTTAACAGATGAAACAAAATTGAAACTGTGGAATATCACTAACAAGAATGTGCTACATCTCCCTACCATCTTTCACCATTTGCCACATCTGCTGTCCAAGGAGAATAGCCTGCAGCCAGCTGTGCATGTGGGACAAGGGCGCACTGGGGGTAAGTAGACGGGGCTGGTTGGTTGTTGCTCCACTGGGTGTAGCCTGCTTTAGGTGCCATCTTGGTACAGATAGCCAGGGTCACTCATGTTGCTTGCAGCATGGGCATCTTAGAATAAATGCCTAGGTACCACCTCCAGTTTGGAGAGAGAGGACGGGTGCGTCCCCATGCATGTTTGGTCCGGTACCAAACGCGGGCTCGGCAAGGGGCGTCCCCATGCATTTTAGATTTGGTCTGTGGAGAGCAGACCAAACCCCCCCAAATGGTGCCAGACCAGGACCAAATTTGGTCCCTGGAAAAACAAGTCTCATTACAGTTTGGAGTCCCAGCACACATTGCTTGGCAAGCCGAGACCGTGCATGGGGATCGTCCTGGGCTATCTGGGGAGGAGATTGGTGCTCACGTCATTGGGCGGTGGGGTGTGCTTGACGTTCCTGCCCTATGCAGAGATTGCAAAAGCTGAGATTTTTTGGGAGTGAAAAAATCCCAGTTGTCAAGGCGATCATGATAATGGCTTGATTTTCTCCCTTTTAAACTTGCCAGGTGTTCTTGTGGTTCCTGGTGGAGGGGAGGTGTGGCTCAACTACTCAGCTCCCACCAAACCTCATGGCGGCTTTGGGTTTTTAAAAATTATTTTAAAATGTATTAAACTTAAATTATTTTTTCCTTTCCTCCCAGCCCAGTCCTGGCTTTCCGTGCTGCGACATTTGCAGCCGGTGGCATGGGGTGGGCTGATGTCAGTCCAGCTTCCAATGCGGAGAGAGGGGGTGGAGAGGAGATGGTACTGCCAGGGTTTGGTGGGGTTTGCATGGGGATGGCTGCATCCGCACCCACCCCCGCGTTGCTGGGAATGGCATGGGGATGGGCAAGACATGATCTCGAACCTGCTCCCGGTCCCGTGAGTGCCCAATCAGGACCAAACGACTTGCATGGGGGTGCACCCGATGCCTCTAAGGGCCGTTTCCAGGGAGTCAAGAAGTGGTGAAGGTTCTGCCTTTTGCTTGAGATGCCTATAAGCGCTTGGTGAGCCACTGTGTGAGAGAGGATGGGCTAGAAAACAGGTTGTGGCCTGATCCAGCAGGACCTCTTGTGTTTTTATGTTTCACAGTTGCCTTGCATATGCTATTTCCTGTGGCTGGTATTACAGTGAGGTACCTGAACAGAATTGTCAGTCTTTCATGTGTCTGGGACAAGAGTTTACTCCACAGCAATGCAACATCATTTTCAAGCTTTTGAGGCAATACATTATTTAACTTCTGGATAACAAATTATGTCACAGAATGATTTATGACAGCTGTAGTTTTTAAACTGCTCCTAAAACTGAAAGCTTTGTGGGACAGACAGATATAAAGTGCTGCTTATTCTTCCGTCCATCCAAGAAAATTGTTTGTTTGCTTCCTCAATTGGGGACCTGCCTGGACATGCTTCTCAAATGCACTGGAATTGGCACTGCAAGAATGGTTACTTTTACCCGTGGAAGCTCTCTACTGTGATTAATTTCTTTTATTCCCCACTGTGTAGTGAAAATGAGTAGGAAGATCTGCCTTGGTCACTCTGGGCATTTACAACATCTATGGTAGATTAAAGAGAGATTGCACATTTTGATTGCACCCTGTACCACTTATACATTGGATTGGTCAGTGCCAGCTTTAAAATAAATTTTTAAAAAATAGAAGGAACTAGGGAAATGTGGTCCCATTTGCCAGGTGAAGGACTGAAACTGACTGCAGGCATGAAACAGGTTCAGAGTTCCTCATCCCAGACAGAACTTCAGCCATTTTTAGGACTGCCAAAGCTATCTGTAAAGCTGGTGGAATTTAAATGAGTTTGCCTGATGCTGCTTAATATGATCAAAAGCTGGTTTGAAATGAACATATACAAGCTCTCCCAGAGAACTTGACAGACTGCGGAGTGAAGGGAATTTACTTTTTTTGTGGGATGTGTAGTGTGAGATGCTGTGGAAGGATAATTTTCAACATGTTTCTTTCTCTTCTTCCCTCCTTTATAGTATCAATAGTGATGGGTATCCCCAGCGTCAAGCGAGAAGTGCATTCCTACCTTACAGACACCCTAAACTCCTTGATCTCAGAACTCAACCAGCAGGAGAAGGAAGACTCTGTTATTGTCGTCATGATTGCTGAGGTAAAATTCTCCTAGCATCTTTGAATCTAGCCTTGGTAGCCGGAGATCCATTTGTTACCCATTTCTCAGTCACTTGAATGTGATCCAAGAAGCTGAGCTCAGTCGTAAAACATGTCCATAGTGGCTGTGGGCCAATTCCTCCTTGGCACAGGGAGACAAGCCTAACCTCAGGCTGCTGTATGATAAAGATCATCAGGCACAGCCCGCCAGTGAGGCCCAGCAGGCTGTTTCCAGAGTGAAACGATGCTTGGATGTGCTCAGCTGTGGAGGGTCAATATGTTCGCAGAAGGCGATGTGACTGCTGCCAGGATGGCTCTTGTGTGTGTGTTCTGAAATTGCACACAGAGCACTGACCTTTGCTCATACAGCGTACCAGGCAGCTGCTGACTGTGTCTTCATTTTAAACAACAACAAATGAGGCCTCATAAGAAGTTGTCCTTGGGATAGTTGCTCAGGATTCTGTGCATTTCCACAGATATCCCAAACACGAAATTTTCAGACAAGATGCTTAACTAAGGCCATTTCTGCACTTACTGCGGGTTAATCCAGATCACTGGGTCCAGAACAGTTGAGCCTACTGATCTGGGGTGCATGGAGGCATGGGCTAAATCAGTGCTGTCTGCAATGGCAGCACTGATCCAGCCCATTCCTCCCCATGGCTAAAAGCATGCATGAGTTTCACTGCTGCCCTCCCTGCACCTCCAATGGCTAGGAATGAAAGTTCTTAGCCTCAGGCCCTCGTGATGGTGGATTCTGGCAACACACTATGGCGTACCACTGACCCCCCCCCCAGTAGTTATGGAATATAGAGGTGTGCCATATGCATGGATCTCTTGTTCTTCAACAAGGCCCTTAGACCCTCTGGTAGACCTGGTTAAATGGATCTACCAGAAATCTTGAGCCAGATCTGGCTTCATCTAGTGCAGATGGAGCTGGACCAGCAGATACGGAGGTCCCAGATCCAGATCAAGAGACTCCTTAATCCAGATCTGTTTTAAATGCAGAAAGGGCCTAAGATTGAGTTTCCAGGATTTTGCTACACAAATGTCTCTCATCAGAACCAGTGCCTGTTTCTAAAGTCAGAATGACCATAACCATAGGATTTTATATGGTTTTCTTAAGAGTATTCCCACTGAGATGATTTATCTTGGGGTTCAAATTAATTTGTTTTGCTTTTCTGAAAGCCTTATCACCAGAAGGACTGTAGTGCCTAAGAACACCTTATTTTCTTGCCTTCCATCATTCTTATCTATGGGAGATTCGTGTGTTTTTCATGCCTTCTCTTCTCCTCACAGTTTGCGGTTCATAGCATGAAAGAGGCAACTGACACCTGACCAGGAGAACAAGATTCATTTCTCTCCTTAGGCTCATTTTGCATTGGGTCTGGCACACCCATGTATTTCCATTTCCATTTCCATTTGTATACCGCCTCTCCCAAAAACAAAATTTTCCCCAAGGCCGTTCACAACAAACAGAAAAAAAATACAAAAATTGCAAACAAGTAATACAACAAGTAAAAAATCAGTCTCAATAATCATTGCATCAAAAGAATACAACAAATCAATACAACAAGTAAAAAACCAACCTCAGTAAATAGGAGATCAAAAAACATATCATAAGCAATGTCCCCCCTCCGCTCTCTAGCTCCTAGGAGGAAGGCATGGCCCAGTTGGACGTAAGGGTGGATTAAGAGTCCATTTTTCTTCATACATGCCTCTAGGAAGTGAGCGCAGGGCAGGAGAATGCCAAGTTGGGAGTGAGCCTCTCTTCCCTCTTTTCATCTCCCCAGAGGAGGCGTAGCACAGCTGGAACAAGTGCAGGGCAGGAGAATGCCAAGTTGGTAAATGGTAAATTCTGAGGCCCAGAAGGGTCTTACCAGTGCTACCCCATCACGGCTGATGTGCCACAGATTATTTATGTGGGATAGTTGTGTCACAATTTTAGAACTGATTGTTAGTGTTGAATTGCCCTGGCCGCACCTAGTGGAGACAGGATGTCCTATTCATAATTCGAACTGAGGTCGTGCCAGCTCTGTTCACACCTAGATCATTATAGATCATCCTCAGGCTGTCCTCGCTTGGGCTGCATTGCTCACACCTTTCTCCACAGTCAGTCTGAGCCCCCTCCATGGAACTCTTGGCTCTCCACCCCCTTTGCTGCGTCAGATCTATCTCCTTTCTGATTGGATGCCATTGTGTCACTCAAGGGAGGTAGTATGTGTTTGTGGTTCTTTTTTAAGCCTGCTCCCACACCTCTACACACCCCTTCCTTTTTATGTGCTTTTCTTCTCTTTGTGATTAATTTTTAAAAATAAGAATAATAAATTTGTGGGGAAATGCTAGCTAGATAGAGGAATCATATACATAAACTGAGGAGAGAAGGGGAGGTGCCTCACGAACTCCACACATACTGCCTGACATTGGCTGAAAGGAAAGACTGGACCACACCCATCGCAGCACAGTTCAGCCTCCTTTAGCCTGTCCCCTGTCCCCCTCGCTTACACTGAGGAAGCGAAGATGGTCTGGGATGCCAGGACAGTCTGGGTCCTCTGGAAAAGAGGACTCCGGTTAAAACTGTCTAACGGAGGTAGGCCAGCTTGGAAAATGAACAGAATAAAAATAATGTGAGTAACACAACCTGAAGACGTCCTGAAGTTGTCCTAAACTAAAACTGTGATCAGGGCTTAGATGATTCTTTGAAAACTAACACAGAAAAACTATATTAAGCTTGTGGAAATTTTAATCCTTATTTCTTTAGGCGAACACTGTCCATTTTATTTTCTAAGAAAATGGTAAAAGGGCTAGGAAAGAATTGAACCTCTGTCAAAAGGTTAGCTGATAGAGAACCTTATTTGAGAGAGGCTTCAGAAAGAGGTTTTACAAGTGTTTCCTGTTTTGGAGTCAGGCTACCTGGAGAAGGTTACCTTTTTATCTTCTCTGCACTGTTGCTGAACTTAATAAGATACTTGATCTTTGGATGTGCCTAATCTGTGAAACTAGCTGTGAAAAAACCTGGGCTGTTTAAATGCCCCATTGATGTATGTGAAGAGGGTGTGTGTCTTCCATCCAAACTAGGTCTGAAGACTGAAGAATAACCAGCATTTTAGACTTGATGGGATAGCACATCTGCTCCAGAATTAAGGATTAAGAATTCTTAGAAAACATTAAAAGCACGTCTTCCTCTAAAAATCATGATAGTAGAATTTTCCTCATTACTGATTTAAATTGCAATGTAAAACATTAAAATTTATCCCTTCAGGCAAAGTGATTTAAATCAGTTTGCTTGAAATCAAAATTGCCCTGGGCTGAACTGTGAAAATTTCATTTTAAAAACCATCTTGGTGAATAGGTAGGAATGGTTGAGAATAAACATTGGGCCTTTCTGCTCTTACCTTGCTGTGATCCAGCCCAGTGTGTGTGTACCAGTGGGACATTCTGGTCTCAGACAGTGGCAAGACATAGGCTGGAACAGTGTAAACAAACTTGTTTCTTCCTGTATTCTAGAGTCAGAGATTACGGTACTTTTATTTTGTTTCTTTCTGGTATTATTATCTTAAAATTGGTTCTGAACTTGGTACATAGAATTCTAATCTATAATTTCTCATGTTGCTTGATTGCCAGCACTAGCTTTTCAGATTGCCCTGTCTTCCTCATAATCTAGTATAATTAGTGATAATTTGAGCTGGTAAATATAAAAATTATCTATTGACAACGTTAATGTTAGATGCTTAGATGTTGAACATGCATTCTGGTGATTCCTTAAAACTTCATGTAGTCATTTCTTTATTCTATTTATTTTTTCTTTGCAGACAGATCCACAATATACATCAGGAGTGGCAGAAAACATCAAAAGCCTGTAAGTTGCTTTTTTTTTTCTGTCATAGATTAATAGTGCAATTTCTTCTTCCCAAGCTTATGCTTTCAGTTTTTCTTTTTAAAAAAAACATTTTTTGTTTCAAAAGCACGTTTCCTTATTGAACATTTGCTAAAGCATGTGCAATAAAGTTTGCATACCAATTTATTCCCAAGAAGCATGTGGGAGGCCTCTAGAGAGCTATGTGCTGAGTTCCCAACTACCTGGAAGAGGCAGGATGATATAACATCCTGTAAGAAAGAAAGGTGATCAGAACTATCTGCTACTAGGTTGCATTCACACATAGTGGAAAAGCATCCTAAAAGCATCTTAGGGATGGTGGGCATACGGTCCTCGTGTTTTCAGATGGATCCCAGCAGAATACCCATGGATTATCCCTCTTATTATTCCAAGACCGACCACTAGGGGGCGCAGCCCATACGAACTATAAATGCCCCAACCAGCTGCGTCCCCAGCTGACTCTTTACAACCCCACCTATGAACCACCTCTGAGACATCTCTGACGTACCTTTACCCCCCCCCTTTTAACTGCCTGTGAGGTTAGCCCCAGTGCCTACAGAAGAGAAGATGGAGAGGAGACATGACAGCGGTCTTCAAGTATCTGAAGGGCTGTCACAGTGCAGAGGGGTTGTCACTGTTCCCACTTGCACAAGATGGGAGGACTAGAAACAATGGTACAGATCAGATATTAGGAAAATACTTCCTGACAGTGAGAGTGATTAGTCAGTGGAATAAGTTGCCATGGGAGGTAGTGAGTTCTCCTTCACTGAAGGTCTTCAAGCAGGTCTTCATCTGTCTGGGATAGTTTAGGTAATCTTTCACTGAACAGGGGGTTGGACTTGATGGCCCTAGAGGTCCCTTTGAACTCTATGATTCTGCCTTACCAGGGACAGAAAAGTACTCCTTAGAGTTCTTACTGATTTTCTTACTGTTACTGAGTGCAATCTTTTTTAAAACTAAAGTATCATTTCAGATTTGCCTACAAGATTCATTTCTTCCTTACACTTTAAAAGCAGTTGCAGTTCTGCCTCATGGCATCCATTTATTCCCTTGGCCTGGGCTCCATTTGCCTTGAGCCCCATGGCCCGTGTTTCTGCTGTTTGGTTGTTGCCTAACATTTACAGTAGACTCAGCCATGCTCTTTCTGTTGCCTGCATCGAAGGGACTGTTCACACTTAACTCAATGGGGTGGTACAACAATACCATCCCATTAAGGTGAAGATCAGGCACAAGGAGGCATCCATACTTTAAGTGCTGGCTCATTCCCCAGCCTCACCACCAGCTGTGCAGCATGCAGGCAGGCCTACCCTGGAATGGCTGGAACTGCTCCAGAAGGTAAGTGTGGACAGGCCTCTACAACCTAAGAGAAGGCAGCTAACTAGCCATGCGGAGCTCAGGCCGTAATAAGATTTTCATCTTAGCTTGCATCAGTATCCTCTCCCTAGTGCCCTTTTAGCCCATATACCTACCAGGTCAGCATGTCTAATTTTTCTGAAATTCTGTGTTAACTTACTAGCTGATATTTTGATTATTTTGCTTTCTTCAGTGTCAAGGATTTTTCCCCCTCCGGACCAATCATTACCCTGCATTTTTTTAATTTTTGATTTGTTAGGAACTGTTTAGGACTCTAGTGGGCTGTTTTTAGTTATTACCAAGCTTGCAAGGCACTGTGAGGAGCCATTAGCAGCATCAGGAGAGATGACTGAGAAAAGATAATGGTAATGGAAGAAGCCCATATTCGTTACCACTTCTACCTTTTACTTATTAATAGCATCAGCTAAGATTGTGACTACTAGCCAATGTCTCATTCCCAGTACTATGCAGATGATAGGAAAGGTGGGAGCCATTGTTTTCCAGTACTGAAAAAAAACAACCCATATCTTGGGCGATGCCAAAGACACCTGGCAGATCTTTATGCCTCCTTCTGACTTTTGGCCAGAACACACCATTAGCAAGATGAAATAGGGCTGATTATGTAAGACACACTGATAAAATTGACAAATATTGTCTTAGAAAGTAGCCCTCTATCAAGCGCCTCAATCTCTTCCCTTCATCAGTTTTCTGATTTCATTCCCCACCCCATTCCTCCCATGCAGACTAAAATTACTTGCTTTATCTCTTTTAAATAGGCAAAGGTATGTGGGGAAGAGATACACAGGGGAGACAAATACTGTCTTTAGCTTAGATGGCTTAGAGGAAAAAGCAATTGCAATTGCTCCTGTTTCAAGAGAACAGCACTAGCTATTAGAAGCTAGTGTTCAAATTCTGCAGAAAGCAGATTAATTTAAAGCAGTCTTCCAACAACTTGATGTCATACTGATATTTTGTATTAAACACATAACATCTGGAGAGCACCAAGCTGGTCAAGACTGATACAGAAAAACAGGCTAAAGACAGAGAAATTACCTCATGATTCTCTGCCATTTTGAAAGGAGACAAAAGAGAGGCTAGGACCAGTGAAATGGTTTATTTACTCATGAAAATGAGCAGAGCTTAAGAAACTAGGGAAGGAAATACATATCTTTTTGAAGATTTGAATATACTCAATTATGTTTTTATATTATACTATCAAAAGCATTTGTGGTAATAGCCCTTAACTTTTCACTGATTTAAAAAGAATGGTGGCTCTGTCAGGATTGAAAAATCTTTGGCTTCCTTCTGAGGTAATGATAGAACCATTGTAAAGAGTTTTGAATTAATGAAATTTTGCACCTGCTTGTTACATACGACAAATCAAATATTTTTGTCCCCCAGTTTGAACTTATCTATTTTAATTATCATCAAAAGAATCAATTCATTACTGAAGCAAATTCAGCTGATTTGCTTACTCACAAGTTTTTGAGTGCACTGAATTTTAAATGTGTTACTAAAAAGGAACAGTTGTACTTGAGTGTTGAAATAGTTGCCTTTTTATGAGTCACTCCTTCTACAAAACTGAGATAGCTCTCATTATATACCAGCATTTATGCTGCTCTTGGAATCCTTATTACCTTCCAAAGAGTGTTACGTGCAGACAGCTTTTTCATTAATACATTTTAAATACTAAACTCTTTTAAAATACACAAAATCTTTAAATATGAGGTTGGTCTCCCAAAGGAGAAGGAAGATCTGTTCTTTGAATTCTTCTTAGCCAAGCAGTGCGTGCATACTTTGATTACACCAATAAATATTCTGTCAAAATATTCTGGTGCCTCAGTACAATGGTAACTGGTCGGAGTTTTGTGGCTAATGAGTTATGGGATCCATAAATCTATGCAGTCCAAAATCCTATCCAAAGGCATGGCCAAGCTCCACACTTTCTTGATTAAGCAGTACTTACATTGGCTGCCTCCAGATGGTAGCTGGATATCTCACCATTATTTCTTCCTGCCTAAACAGTGCCATGGCCTGTGCTGTTTTTGCACATTTTTGGGTGTGTTCCCAAAGGCACTAAAATCTGGACTGGGTGGGAACGCAGCATCCAGGGTTCCCGTTACATCACCCAGTAATCCAAATTCAGCAAGCCCCGTTCCCATTCCGCTTCTTTCCCCTTTCCTGCAGAAATCTAGTGGGGGGGGGAGAACCCTGGTGAAACAGGACTGTTCCTGACATGTGGTCGGCCTTCGGCTTGCAAACTCTGAGGTGGGCAGGAGAAGAGAAGGAGGAAAGGGGTGCCAGGCTTGCTGCCATGAGCCGCAGCTTGGCTGAGTAGAGGGGGGACACCCAGGCACCATCAAGCCCAGCAGCGGTGGCGACTCCTGTCCTCTCCTTTGAGAAAAGCACATCAGCAGCTTTAAAACGGCGCAGTGCAGTGGTTTTTCTCAAAGGAGAGGACAGGAGTCGCCACCGCTGCTGGGCTCGACGTTGCCTGGGCCATTGGGTCCCTCTACTCATGGCAGTGAGCCTGGAGCCCCTTTCCTCCTTCTCCTCTTTACCCTCCCACCTCAGAGTTTGCAAGCCGAAGGCTGATCGCATGTCAGGACGGTGCCCCAAGGCAGTAAAATCCAGTGGGCGGGCAAAGAGGAGTGGCAGCAGCGGTGGGTTCTGTCCTCTCCTTTGAGAAAAACCGCCACGCCATGCTGTTTTAAAGCCATTGACGTGCTTCTGCGCACTTCTGGGTTCGGTTTACTGGCAAGTAAATGGGAATAGACCAATGCGCACTCAGTGCTATTCCCGGCCAGAAAGTCAAATACGCACCAGAATAGAAGTCCCACTTGGACCAGAATATTCCGGTAACACACTAAGTGGGAACGAACCCTTTGTGATGTATAATCTGAGCATTTGGCCAGCACCAGATTACCAAATGTGCACACTGCCACCACTGCCCATGCTGTTTCAGCTCCAGCATGTGTGCCATTGGTTCTATATTTCCCCCATCTGGATGTAGCCCATTGTTATCCTTCAGCTTGATCATGGTCACAGTAGTGCATGGGCAACATAATCCCTGTATGAATTTATGGTAAAAAGGAAATAACAAGTGAGTCTCCTTAAGTTGCAGCTTGCTTCAGCTCTGAAATTGGCAATGGCTGAGAAAATCCCAAAGAAGGAGAGAACAGTATGGTGGGAAATGTTAGATATATTCAGGCTATCACTCCTTCTGCTCTCCTTCTCAACCATCAGTATACAGGGATGCCTGTCAACCTGCCCACTAGCTTTGTAGTGCTGTTGGTAAATGCTAGGTCAGTCCAAAACAAGCCATCTGTTATCCATGACTTGATTATGAATGCCTTACAGAGACTTAGGTGGGTGAACTGGGAGGTCCTGCACTTACTCAGATCTGCACACACACACACACACCAGGTTATCTTGTGCAGCACCAGCCTAGGCTAGTGGGGCAGGGTGGGGGTGAATCTATCTCCTTCACCAGACGCACTTTTTGCTCTGTGATTGGGTTTGACGGATTCTTCCTAGTATTGGGCCAGAGAGACAGAACAGGGTTACTTTTGGTGTACTGTTCACCCTACTGCCCAACAGATTCCTGGCCTGAGAGGGACAGCAGCATTTGATACCACTGATTATGGTATTCTACAGGAACGACTGGGGCTGGGAGGCTCTGTTACAGTGGTTCTCTTCCTTTCTCTGGGACAGGTCCCAGAAAGTAATAGTGGGAGACTTCAGTTTGATGCCCTGGGAACTTTCTTGTGGAGTTCCCCAGGGATTGGTCTTGTCTCCTATACTCTTTAATATCTCTATGAAGCCACTGAGAGAGGTCATTAGGAGTTCTGAAGTGAGGTGCTGATGACACCCAACTATCTCTCCATTCCGTCAGAGTCAGGAGAGGCAGTTGAGGTCCTTAATCGCTGTCTAGAAGCAGTGATGGGCTGGATATGGGCCAATAAATTGAAACTGAATCCAGACAAGACAGAGGTATTGTGTGTCACTGGGTCCCAAGTCCAGGAGACTAAGGGGATCCAGTTCTTAGTGGGGTTGTTTTGCCCCCCAAAAACTTGGGAGTGCTCCTGGATTCATCACTGAGTCCCATGTGGCAAGGACTAGTGCTTACCATTATCTCCACCTTATCTGCCAACTTAAGTCTTACCTGGATAGGCACAACCTGGCCACATGCTCTGGTAACCTCCAGATTAGACTACTGCAATGCGCTCTACATGAGGCTACACTTGAAAATGGTTCGGAAGTTGGAACTGGTGCAGAATGCAGCAGCTTGACTGCTGTCAGGAGTCTCTGGTCAGACTCACATCACATCAGTCTTAAAGGATCTGCACTGGTTACCTATTTGCTACTGAGCCCAATTCAAGGTGTTCTCATTAACATTTAAAGCCCTAAACAGCTTGGGTCCTGGATATCTGAAGGAGCATCCTCTCCCATGTAGATCTGCCTGTTCACTGAGACCTCAAGGAGAGGGCCTTCTTGTAGTTCAGGTAAGAGGGCCTTTTTCACCTGGTGAAAACATATATCTTCACCCAGGCTTTTGTTGTCTAATTAGCTTTCTCAGGATTCTGTCATGTTAGGGAGGGAAAGGGTAATATTTTTAATTATGTTTTAATATTTTACATATTTTTATTGTTAGCTGTCCTGGGAACATGTGGTGAAGGGCAGGATATAAAATTTTTAAATAAGTAAAATAAATAATATGTGGCTTCCAATAAAATTCAAAAGTACATCCTTTGACTGCAGCTTTTAAACCTGACCCTGCTTTCCAGACTGTTAATGGACAATGTTTCATTGTGGTCTCCTCTTTGTAGAAAAGGACTGATTCTCCTCTTGTCCTTTTCTTCCCGTTCAGGTTTCCCGGGGAAATACATTCTGGTCTTCTAGAAGTTATTTCTCCTTCTCCACACTTCTATCCAGATTTCTCCCGCCTCAGAGAATCTTTTGGAGACCCAAAGGAGAGAGTCAGGTAATACATTCTGCTTAGATGACCTAAGTAATTTTTAAAATGTGATGTGTCCCTTCAATGAAATGGGTGTTTAGGCTTGCTTAGATTAGTATGTAACTTGTTTAAAGGAAGGAGATAGTGCAGACTACTCATAGCTTTACTGACCTTTACTTTTTCCCTATGTCTCCTCTTTTCTACTATCGGAAAGGGACGCAATAGAACACGTAATCCTTTGACTTTACTGTTACCTGGGTCTAGAAACTTTCCCATTTTGCTTCAGAACATAATCTTTATGGTCTCAGAATAAGAGTTAATAAGAGTTAAATGTTTCTTAATATTCTAGTGAATTTGTGGCATGTTTTCAAGGAAATACCTGTTGCTTACTAATTTTTTTCTGACTGTACCATTCCTTCTTTCCTGTTTGATAGGTGGAGGACTAAACAAAACCTAGATTACTGCTTTTTAATGATGTATGCACAGTCAAAAGGCATCTACTATGTTCAAGTAAGTTTACAAGAATGAACCCAAGATGAATTACACATTCAACATAAAGTCATCTTTGATTTGGTAAATGGGTTCAGACAGAGAAATGAACAGGCGATAGTAGTCTTTAGATTGTAAGCCTGAAGGCAGGGACTGGTCTAAGATTAATATAATATTGTAACACCCCCCCCTCCCCAAACCTTCAGATATAGGGCAAGATAGAAATATAAATAAATAAATAAATAAAT